>LNAC01000008.1:9520827-9567041 GCA_002007465.1 Ailurus styani | reverse complement strand
GAGGCTCGGCCGGTCCTCCTCCCCGCCGGGGACCCTTGTCCTCCGTCCCCTCCTCCGCCGACCCCCTCCCACCCGGACCCTCCCCCTCCCCGCAGGTGGAGGACGCCCTCACCTACCTGGACCAGGTGAAGATCCGCTTCGGCAGCGACCCTGCCACCTACAACGGCTTCCTGGAGATCATGAAGGAGTTCAAAAGCCAGAGGTACCCGCGGGACCCCTCCTCACCCCGGGGGGGCCGCCCTGGGCCGCGATCCGGCCGAGCGGAGTGGGAACCCCCCATCCCGGCTGCCTCTCCGCCCCAGTCGGGTGACCTTGCGCAGGTCGTGGAACCTCTCAGAGCCTCAGTTCTCTCTAAAAAGCGGGAGTGGAGAGTACCCCCCTGTGGAGCTGTTGTGGGGATTCCTGGAAGGACAGCAGGGATGGGGTGAGGAGAGAGCAAGAGAGAGAGAGAGAGAAGTCCGCAAGCCTGAGAGTCCGGTTCTGTCTTTACTCAAAATGATTTTTAAAGGAATTTTGTTCACCAAGGATCTTTTAAAATTTTTAATTTTTAAGCACTACATTAAAATGTTATTTGTCTTGATTATTGGGTGTTTTGGCACCCTCTCCCCCTTAAATCTTGTCACCAAGGTGAGTGCCTCACCCCGTGGCACCCTAGTCGCAGGCCTGTTGGACAGGAATGCGCCTAAAATGCTTTGTAAGGGGCCTGGCACATAGAAAGGGTTTAAAACACATTGGCTGGTTTTGTAGGCACACAGGAGGGTTAGAGCTAGGTGGGGGACCGGGAGATCAGGCCATCCTCCCAACAGGAGGCTCACTTAGGCTTCGAGTGGGCCAGGGCTTGCCCAGACCAACCTTAGGGGCAGTCAGGACTAGAACGTGGCACTCTGACTCTTAGATTCTCGGTGGTCACATCCTTACCAGGCCGCTAACCCCCTTGGAGGAAACGTGGTGGGGCTGGCCTGGAGTTTCCTTCCAGGAGAGACAACCTAAAGCCTTGAGGGGGTCCCCCTACAGCCCTGAGGGAGACCCCTGGCATTGTGCAATCCTTGCTTGCGGGGCCTTTGGTATTATGCCTTGCTGTCACTTGCTGGGATTAACACCTGTGTCATAGTTCATCACATTGCTTAGAGGGCTGTGGCCTCCTGCCACTACTTGGAGTCCTGGACTTTCACTTGGTCTCCTGACATTTTCAGAACCGAGCGCGTGTGTGCTTGGAATGTTTGGGGGAGATGTGCTGTACAAATATCCTGTGGTTCTCGCTAGGAGGGCGCAGGGAGCCCCAGCTTGGCTACCGTGGAAGTAGATGACACAGTGGCTGAATCACAGTGGTCACATTGCAGGGTGCTTTGTTGTCCTTCGAGAAGCTTATTAGGTGGCACTGTCAAGCAAGTTGAGAGTAGGTTTCGCTTTCCGTGTGGTCCCCGGGACACTTCTGCTCACTCTCACTCTTTTTTCTTCCAGCATCGATACGCCTGGAGTCATCCGACGTGTGTCGCAGCTCTTCCATGAACACCCGGACCTCATTGTTGGATTCAACGCTTTCCTTCCCCTCGGGTACAGAATAGACATTCCCAAGAACGGCAAGTTAAACATACAGTCGCCTCTGTCCAGCCAGGTATGCCGCTCTGGTGGTCTGAGTGATGTGGCCCTGACACGGCGCCCTGGTGCTCAGGTACCCGGGTCAGGCAGCCGTCTCGTGTCTTGTTGCCGGAAAGCCAGCAAAGATCCAGTCCTTTTCTAGACACACTGCTTCCTTCTAGCACAGGTCGAAATAGATCAAAATCCATACCCAGCCAGCCTCTTTATCCCACACCGATCCATTTGGAGGATTCAGATCAAGAGTAGATGTGGTTGTTTGTGTCTGGGGGGCATTCTCCTAACAGTTCTGTGTCCTGTCAAAATAACCACCCACCGTCACCAGGCTCTTACCCTCTTGCTCCAGGCAGGCCGCACTCAGACTCAGGCATGGGGTCTGTCTGATCAGCCCAGGTACCAGCCACAAAATAAAGCAGTTGAGATGCACGTGGGCATAGCCGTTTTGTCGTTGCTGGGCCGCATATCACTGCCAGCAGGGTCTTTGGCTCAGCTTCGGCTTGCGGCTTTGGTTCCATCTCAGGTGGCGGCTTGCTGCCTCCTCTGTCCCTGCAGTCCCTCCTTGCCTGAGTCCACGAGACCCCCCGAGAAAACGGAAGTCTATGTGAGCTTTACTCTTATAAAGTATCCATTGCTTTTCCTCCCCCTTGGCCCTGTTGGCATTGCCGTAATGCTGCGCTGTGGGGCGGGGTTGGGGGAGCTATCCAGTGCATCTGGAGATGTTTAGCGGGGTCCCCGACTCCACTTATGAGGCCCTCACCCCGTGGCGATAGCCGGAAGTGCCCCCAAACATTGCCAGATGACTCCTGGGAGCCACGTCGCCCCCATCAAGGACCCCTGGTCTCCGTGGACCAGCTCTCAGTCTCTTCTGTCTCTGCTCCAGGGCTCTGGGTTTTAGCGGGGAATATAAAAAAAGTCCACCCCAGGAAGCGTTCTGTTGGTTCTACCTCTGAAGAAGGACATAGCAGTTTCCTATCAATGCGGGAGTCAGATCTGGAAGGAGAACTGCCAGAGGCAGTGTGACAGTGACCCCCTCCCCCCTCTGAGAGGGACCCGCGTATAAACTCTGCCTTCTCTTTATGCAAGGCAAGCTCCGCCACCAGCAGGTTGCCTCATTAAAGCCAAGGAGAGCATGTTTTGAAAAGGAACTCGGAAGCTTGTGGCCGCTGAACTCCAAAGAGCTTCTTCCATTTCACATTTACAAATGGAGCGCTGCTATTCAGGCGTAGGGCTCGTTGCTCCCGAAGATCAGCAGCCTTAGTGGGAGTCCTCTGCGGAACCGGGGCGGCTGGGAAGAAAAGCAGGCTCATTGGCAGCGCTGCGCGGGGCAGCACTTGGACGAGTTGAGTCTGCGCGCGGGTGGGTCGTGACCATCACTCCCTAAGAGCCGAGGTCGGAGACCTCACTTGTGGAAATCGCCTTGCTCAGTTCCCAGCTGTTGGAGTACCTCGGCTTGCAGGGCTGGATCTCAACGCGAACCGCTCCAAGGTCACAGTTGGAGGTGGCCCTTATGGTCAGTAGCCACAAGGCCCCTGCCGTTGGGCTCCGTCCGTGGAGAAGTGCACGGACGTAGCGAGACCGGACCAGCTCTCTCTCCCCCTGACTTGCCTTGTGTGGTCTTGCCAAAGCCCCAAAGCCACGACGTCTAGGGCCCCCATCTTCTGCTGCCCCCTCCCTTGCTGTCCACATCGGTTGGCCTGCCAGGCTTCCTGCCCTGCTTTTCAGCGCTCTTTCCCACCAGACATAGACGAGGTGGCCTCCTGGGTTCCCAGAATCCTTTGAGAGAACATAGTAGCCCGAGAACTTCTCAGGGCTCCCCACGTGCCATGGCCCGGTGATTTTTTTGTTTTACTGGTTTTTCTAGCCTCTGTGTTTTGAGGTACATCTTTGTTGTTTTTTTTTCACTTCTCATCTCATGAGTCCTTGTCAGCTCCCGGCAGGGAGGGAGTAGCTCTGAGGTGCAGAGGAAGTCGGGGGAAGTCCCAGGCTGTGGGGAGCCCTCGGTGCAGGTTTCTCGGCCTTGGCCCTGTTGCCCTTGGGACCAGATTGTTCTTTTCTGGAGCAGGCTGTCCTGTGTACTCTACGGGGCTGAGCAGCATCCCCCGCCTCCACCCTCCACCGTGTGACTACCTAGAAGTGTCTCCACGTGTCGCTAAGTGCCCCCTGGGGGACAGAATCGGCCTCACTGAGAACACCGGTCTCAGAGGAAGACAGACAGACATGTGCCGTGATGTGGGGCTTGTGGTCCCACGAAGGCCAGGGCGACATGGTGGGAAGAATGTCCCCTTACTGAGGCTACAGCCTGCTGAGTCATGTTGGAACCGGTCATCGGGTCTCAGTTGTGACGTCACCCCCCAGAGGCCCCTCTGCTCCCACACCTGGTCGTACTCCTGCCACCCAATTTTGTATAATGTAAAATTGCAAAGCTAGGGCTTGAAATTAGAAATCTGCTGTATCTTGGTCTGGCTTGCCTGGCAGGCTGAGTCCAGATCAGGCAGGACCCTTGTCTGTCGGCTTCATGACCGTGTCCCTCTTCCGGGGCGGTGCCGGGCACGCGGTGGAGGAGCAGGACACCGCAAGTCCGTGGGAAGGTGATGAATCTCTCCCGGGTTCCGTTCAGAGCCACCCCTGCCTCCTGGGAGCCGGCCCCCTTAGGGTCGCTGGAGCAGCAGCCAGCTTGAACACAGGTAAAGGTTAAAGCTTTAGTTCATCCGCTAAGTACCCCCTTTACATTCAGAGGCTGGCCTGCCGGGGTAGGGTCATCCGGAAGTTCAGAGAGTCCCAGTTGGGACGCCTCCCGTATTTGTGTCTTAGTCCTTCACAGAGCAGGTGTCAACCACCTCCTCTGCGCCAGGCGCCAGGGTTTAATCAGAGTCCCTGCTCTTGGGCATGCGCACGTCAAGGCGGGGACTCTCGAGACACAGGTAGACCAGAAATACGTGAGGGGCTTTAGTGAGGGAAGCAGGGGCAGGGCTTGAGGGGCCGTGGGCAGAGGCCACGTGAGAGATCGGGAACCCTGCCTGTGTCTTGGGGTGGGGGTTCCCTGGCCAGGGTCTAAAGACCTAAGGTGGCAATGAGTGGGTATGCTTGAGAAACAGCCAGGGAGCCTGTGGGGTGAGGAGGGGGGGTACAGGGGAGAGGAGCAAGGGGAGCCCATGGAGAGTTCCAGAAAGGCCACTCTGGCTGCTGTGCCAGAAGTGGAGTGAGGGGGACAAGAGAGGATCGGGGGGCCAAGGAGGGGGCCCCGGTCATCGAGGCAGAGTGGGTGGTGATGTGGACCGGGGACAGGGAGTCCGTGAGCGTGGGAAGTCCAGGGGGATCTCGGGGTGCCGCAGCCTCTGGGTGAAGGTGGCAGCACCTGCTGGGGTGAGGGAGGCCTGGGAGCAGGGGGGCAGCAGGGGTGCTGCTCTGCGTTTCAAATGTGCCATGTGACGAGCTGTCTCGTACATGTCAGGTGGGCTGTGGCCACGCAGAGGGTGGTCTGTGCAGGGCTGCTCGTGGGGGTCTAGAAGTATACCTGACCATGCCTGGATTAGGCTGTTCTGGGCAGGCACAGACGAGAAAAATCTGGATTGTTCCAGAAGGTTTAGAGCAGGGGTTGGCCCAGAAACCAAACCCAGCTTGTATTTGTATGGACAATGGTTTTTTACATTTTCCAGAGGTTACATTAAAAATGTTTTAAAATTGTGATAAGATTTGCATTAACATAAATTCACTTTTTGTAACTAAAGTATACAATTCAGCGGGTTTGCACACATTTACAGTATCTTACAGCCACCCTCCCCCCCGCCATCCCAGAACATTTTTATCATCCCGGAAAGAAACCCTATCTCTCAGTTCTCCTCTCCCACCAGCCCCTGGCAACCACTAATCCACTTTGTCTCTGCAGACTTGCCTGTTCTGGACATTTTGTTTCAGTGGAATCATGTCTAGCTTCTTGTGTCTGGCTTCCTCCGCTCGGCGTTACGGTGTCGAGGTTCCTCCTCATCGTAGCCTGTGTCAGAGCTACACCCCTTTCCGTAGTTGAATATCCCATTGCAGCGATGCTGCACGTGTGCTGATCCATTACCGGTAGACGTTCGAGTTGTTTGCACATCTGTTTGCAATTCTTACGTTGATATCTGGAAGTGGAGTTGCCGGGTCACATGGTAACTACGTTTAACTTACTGAAGAACCGCCAGGCTGCTGGGGACAGCAGCTGCACCATCACCATCAGGCCCTCTTTGCCTCCGTCCAGGGCATGGGGAAGGGGTTCATGGAGCTTGAAAATGCCCCCGAGGAGTGGTGGGGAGCTCCGACGAGCTCCCAGCCTCCTCTGAAGCAAATCTCCACTCCGAGGTGCTCCCTTTCCCGCCTCTGCCTGGCTCCTTCTGGCTCCTTCTGCTGCCAGGCCAGCACACCTGGAAGGAATGTGGTCATCGGCAAGAGAGTCCCCGGAGGGCCTTAGGATGCCTCCCACTGCCAGGGAGAGGTGGTATTTAGAATTGTAGCTACTGTGGGTCTTTTGCGTCTCTGCTTGTCTCAACTCAGACTTTTCTAGAGTTGTCTCTGCATCCGCAGGTGGGACTGAATTGTGCCCTCTCCCCAACCCGCCCCCCCAATCCCAATTCATACGTTGAAATCCTAACCCTCAGTACTCAGAATGCAACTGGTTTTGGAGACCTTTACAGAGGTCATCAAGGTGAAATGAGGTTCTTAGGGTACCCCCTGATCCAGTGTGACTGGTGTCCTTATAAGAAGAGGACATTTGGACAGACGGAGTGACCCTCCCCCCCATAGAGGGACAACCATGTGAGGATGTGAGGACACAGAAGATGGCTGCCTGCAAGCCAGACAGCTCCGGAGATGCCGCCTCTGCTGAGCCTTGATCTTGGATGGAAACACCAGGCTGTTTGTTCCTTCATCCATTCATCTGATTATTCCCAGCAGTGGCTAGAGCCCACTCGGTTCCAAGCACTGTTCCAGGCACTTGGGCTATGGCAGTGAACAATATGGACGTTTGCCATCTGGTCAGGGGTGGACAGACAATAAAATAAGTAAAATATGTGTGTGTCAGAAGGTGACACGTGCCACGGAGGAAGATAGAGCAAGAAAAGGGCTCAGAGTGCTGGGAGACGGAGGCCATTTTGGTTGGGAGTGGATGGTTCTGGAAGACTTGCCGAGAAGGTGTCTAACAGACCCCTGGAGCTGCACTGGAGGGTTTCTGACCTGCTCGAGAACCAGCCCCCCTGTGTGTCAGACCTGCAGGATGCCGGGGTTGGGGGGGCGCCCCTGACCGCCCAGTTGTGGTTTGTGGGGAGCCATCAGAACCACGCCTAAAGTTTCATTTTAGAAACATAAACATCCCCCCCTTCAGGGGGGTGGGGTCAGTCCCACCCCAAATCAGAATTCTGGGTGTCTAGGAGAGAGACGTGTGTGTCTGTTTTCTATTTTTATTTGTATGGACGGAAAAGACCGCAGATGGAAGGCAAGCACGGTGACCAGTCAGGGCCTGTCTCCTCTCAGGTGATTTACCCCTGACTTAGCACCAAGAGTCGCGCGGTCCTGGACAGCCTGGGCGGCGGGCCCCCCTCACCTCCAGGGTCCCCACTGGCCCAGCGCTGCTGACAGCAGGAGCTGTGGAAGGCCTCTTTTATTGACAGCCCCAAACTCCTCCCCAGGGGGGGGATTAAACAAGCCACTTTCTGTATATTTCTACTGCATGCTCATTTTTCAAGGCGTTGGGTGTCGGTTAGACTTCCATGCTCTTGGATCAGGTGGAGGTGGGTTCGTGAGACTCACCCGGGACAGTGCAGATGCACAGCATGGTGAGGAAGGCGTTATCTGCCCGTGTGTGTGTGTGCGCGCGCGCGCACGCACGCTCCCCAACCCCACTTCCCTCCCTCCAGGCCCCCACAAGGAACGTTCTCCTGCATTTCATTAAAAACCTTGGCTCCGTGCTGGGTGTCACTTGCTCTCAGACAGACCGGGGCTCTTTCTGGCGTTTCTCACATCTGTTCTCGGGGTCAGGACTGCCGGTAACTCACTGTCGTGCTGTTGTCAGGAGAATTCGCACAACCACAGCGACTGTGCGGAGAACTTCAAGCCGCAGATGCTGTATAAGGAGGACAAGCCCCAGGTGCCCTTGGAGTCGGATTCCGTGGAGTTCAACAACGCCATCAGCTACGTGAACAAGATTAAGACCCGTTTTCTAGACCACCCGGAGATCTATAGGTCATTCCTAGAGATCCTGCACACTTACCAGGTAAGAGGCCCTGCGTCACCCTGCGTGGGTGCTGGTGGGCCATCCCATTCTCAGGGTGCGTCTGGGGCGTTCACGTTTTCTGGTCTGAATTCAGGAAATCCTGTACAATTCCGATGCGCCTTCCCCCCCCTTTTTTTTTTGCATTAATCCTTTTTTTTTTACTGTTATAAAGTATACATAACCTAAAAGTTACATTCTAAACCTTTGTGTGAGTTCCATGGCGTTAAGTATCTTCACGTTGTGCAGCCTTCCCCACTATCCAACCCCAGAACTTGTTCATTGTGCAAAACCAAGACTCTGTCCCTGTGAAACGGTAACTCTCCCAGCCCCTGGCGCCCACCATCCCACTTCCTGTCTCTGAATCTGACAACTTGAGGGACCTCCTGTAAGTGGGATCATACAGTACTTGTCTCTTTGTGTTTGGATTCTTTCGCTCACTGTGATGTCCTCAGGGTTCATCCATGTTGCAGCCTGAGACAGAACTTCCTTCCTTTTTAAGGCTGGAGAATGTTCCGTGGCATGGATGCACCACTTGTGTTTTCTGTTCATCAGTGGATGGGCACCCAGTTTGCTCCCGTGTTTTTGGCTCTTGGGAATAATGCTGCTGGGAACACGGGCATCCAATTCCCTATTGGAGTTTGGTTTTGTTAGGATTTTAATTTGCTCCTTGAGGCATCCCTACATCCCAAGAAGTACTAGGAAACGCACAGTGCAGGGATTTAAAAAAGAACCTGAGAAGCTGGTCTTCTTTTTGTAAGATGGCTTCGTCGGTGTTTTGACAACACATCAACCGTCTGTTGATGCTGATTACAAGTGGATTACGAGTGGGCTCCGTGCCAGGCAGTGGGGTGGCAAAGATGAGTGGTTGCTGCTTAGTTCAGTCGGGAGGTGGAAGAGATGGGGGCGGGGAGAAAAGGGAAACGTATAGAAGTCTGTCCGGATTGCCAACCCTGACCCGGGGCCAAGGGGTGTCAGGAAGGGCAGATTCAGCTTGAGTCCTGAGAAATCAGGCAGATGAGTATAGACAAAGGGTGGACTTTCTCAGTGCTGGGAACAGCCTGTGCAAAGTCCCTGGGGGTCAGAGCAGACAGCCAGCTTCAGGGGACCTGAGGAAGGGGAGGGCAACATCAAGGGCCCTTGACGGGTCCTCTTGTTTCCTTTACAGCCTGGGGCTGGGAAGCTCGAGCTGTGCGCTGTGGGAGAGCCCCAGCTCCACCACCTCCTGCTCTGTCACTTTCTCAGGTGTGCAGTTGACAGGAACTTACTTCTAATGGCCGTCCTGAGTTCTGCCCTCCTGACCCGGGTCCCCTTTGGTCCTCATCTTGGTGCTATAAGCTCTGGATTATTAGGCCATCTTCCTTCAACTCTCGGGGTCTTTCTGACGCTGGGTGGACAGGTCCCTTGTCCTGGTAGTCCCTTTCTTTCCCTTGTCACCGTGTTTCTTTCAAGACCCAGCACCAGCTCCACACTCTTTGTGCCCTGTCCACAAAAAGGGCCTTCTCTGGCCTTGTACTGACCTTGTACTTCCCCAGCCTCTGGTTGAGGACATGCAAGGACTGAGGCCAGATCATTCCATGACTATGCCCCTGCCCTCATCCCCTCCCTACTCTCCCATAAGCCCCATCCCTGGCCAGGGCGCAGGCTGTGTAGTGGGGTGGGACAAGGACAGAAGCTTGTAGGGCCCCCCAAGTTGTTAGTAGGGTGGTGGGCTGGGTTCCTTTCTCCTAGTGGTGGTGGGCTTGGGCTCTGCCAGCCAGTTCTCTGTTTCGTGAGTCGTCCCTCTGTCTCCTTCACAGTGGGATGCCTGAATGTCACAGCCTGGGCTGCCTCGTTCCTTGGCTAACGACTCATTTTCCCTTTCCTGAAAATCGGCAGAAGGAGCAGCTGAGCACGAAGGGCCGGCCATTCCGCGGCATGTCCGAAGAGGAGGTGTTTACCGAGGTGGCCAACCTCTTCCGGGGCCAGGAGGACCTGCTGTCCGAGTTTGGACAGTTCCTGCCTGAAGCCAAGCGGTCCCTGGTGAGTACGGAGGGCCCACCCTGGCCCGAGGGCCACCTTCCTCTCAGCTGGGACCCTGTTTCCCAGTGTAGCCCTGAAGACCAGCCCAGGCTTATCTGTGCCCCAGGACACACCGGCTTCCCCCAGAAGCCACAGTGTCCAGACACCCCTGGGCCCCCTGTGCAGGCTCACCTCCACCTCCTGCTGGAGCAGATCTTGAGGAGGGCTTCCCTTTCAGACGGTGCCTGGTGGGTGAGGGCCGGTTGGGAGGAGACCTGCGATGGAGACCTGCCTGTAACCAGTGCCCTGTGGGATCATGCCGGTTGGGTAGTCTGACCGCAGGGTGGGGGGCGGAGGGCAGAGAGGGGGAGGAGGGGCCTGGGGTGGGGAGGTCGGGGGTGCAGGCTGCATCATCAGCCTTGAGCCCCCCCGCCCCATCCCCCCCATCATGGCCTGAGTCCTGCTGGGTTGTGCTTTCCATATTCTCCTTCCATTGTATTCTGTAGGATTGTAAGGCTTTCTTAGAAATTGAAGCGAAATTCACATAACATGAAATACGCCATTAAAGTATACAGTTCACCAGCATTTGGTGCATTCACAGGGTTGTGCAGCCAGCACTTCTGTCTAGTTCCAGACCATTTTCATCGCCTCAAAGGAGACCCCGTCCCCAGGAGCAGTCACTCCCCATTCCCCCTCCCCCAGCCCCTGGCAGCCACGAATCTGCATCTGTCTCTGTCAGTTGACCTTTTCTGCACATGTCACATATGGGGTATCCTACACCATGTGGCCTTAGTGTCAGGCCTTCGCCCAGCCTGCTGTTTGAGGCTCACCCTCATCACAGCACGCTTCCACGTTGCATTCCTTTTCACGGCCGAGTCGTACTCCGTTGTGCGGATGGACCATTTGCCATTCGTGGACATTTGGGTGGTTTCTTTTTGGTGACGGTGAATGAGACTGCTGTGAACGAGTGTGCGGGAGGGTGTGTTGGAGGCCCTATTTTCAATTCTTTGGGGTCTGTACCTAGGAGTGGAATTGCTGAGTCAAATGATGACTCTGTTTCACTTGTTGAGGAACCGCCGGACTGGTTTTCACACCAGCTGCACCATCTTCTGTTCTCACTAGCCAGTGCTTCATGTTGTCACCAATACTGGGCGTTTCATTCTGTTTTTAAATTAACGACCTTGTCATTGTGAAGTTGTATCTCTTTGTGGTTTGTATCTCTATTTCCCTGATGACTAAGGATACTGAGCATCTCGTGTGCTTTTTGGCCATTGTGTATCTTCTTTGGAGAAATGTCTAAGTCCTTTGACTATTTTTTAGTTTGTCTCTTTATTATTGAGGTGTAAGGGTTCTTTATATATATATGTTTATATATATATAAATATATATTAATATATATATATTCTGGATACTGGGCCCTTATTAAAAAATTTTCTACTCTGCAGTTTGTCTTTTCACTTTCTTGTCAGTGCCCTTTAATGCACACAGGTTTTTAGTTCTGATCAAATCCAGTTGTCTGTTTTTTCTTTCGTTGCTCATGCTTTTAGTGTCTCAGAATCTGTGCCAGATCTGAGGACAGGAAGGTTTCTCCCTGTATTCTCGTCTAAAAGTTTTTATAATTTTACCTTTCTATAGTTAGGTCATTGATGCATTTCGAGTTAATTTTTTTTTTGTATATGGTGTGAGGTAGGGGTCCAGCTTCATTCTTTTGTGAGTAGAGATCCAGTTTTCCCAGCACCGTTTATTGAAGCTACTTCTCTGTTCCCGTTGAATGTCCTGGCACCCTTGTTGAGAACCACTTGACCATAGTTGTATGGATTTATTTCTGGACTGTTCACTTCCAATCCATTGATCCCCTACCTCTCTTCTTAGGCGAGAACCACACTGTCTTGATTACTGTAACTTTGTCTTAAGTTCAGATTGAAGAAGTGGTTTGAATTGTCTTCTTTTTCAAGATTATGTTGGCTAGTCAGAACCTCTTGGAATTCTGTATAAATTTGAAGACCAGCGTTTCCTTTTCTGCAAAAAAAGGAAAAAAAGACATTGGGATTTTGATAGGGATTGCCTTGAATCTTTAGGTCGCTTTGGGGAATATTGCCCTCTTGATAATAAGTCTTCTGTAAATATGAGGCTTCTTTGCATTTATTTAAATCTTTAATTTCTTTCAGTAACAAATTTTGTGGTTTTTGATGTACATGTCTTGCACCTCCTAGGTTAAATTTATCCCAAATATCTTACTCATTTTTTTCCTTAATTTCATTTCTGGATCATTTGTCATGAGTGTATACAAATACCACTGGTTTTTGTGTGTTGATTGTGTTTCCTACGACTTTGCTCAGTCTATCAGCTTTAATAGTCTTTGTATATTCGCTAGGGTTTTTTTATGTGCATGTTACCATGCCATCTGCTAATAAAGATGGTTTTCCTTCTTTTCCAATGTGAATGCTTTTTAGTTCCTTGTCTTGGCCTAATTGCTGTGGTGGAGCTTTTAGTACTGAGTTGAATAGAAGTGTCTTGTTCCTGATCTTAGGGGAAAAGCTTTCCATCTTCCAACTGAGTGTTCTGGGAGGTGTGGGCTTTTCATAAACACCCCTTCATCAGATTGAAGAGCCACCCTTCTATTTCTGCGTTTGTTGATTGCTCCTTTTCCTCTTTCCGTTCTTCTCTGCTTCGGGTGGTGACTTGGGGCCTGCGCACACAAGTGGTCTCCCCCCCCCACCAAAGTGCATCCCTACCACCTCTCCTGGTCCTGCTTCTAAAGGAAGATGCAGTGGGGGGCAGCAGAAGGGGCTTGGTGGGGCAGGTAAAGGGGTCTGGGTTTGGACACCATCAAGAATCACTTGGCCTTCCAGCACCCATGAGTGGCACCTCAAAGTTGGGATGCCACCCGGAAACACTTCCTGACTCAGAGTCAGAGAAGCTCTGTGCCTCTCTGTGGGCTTGACGTCAGGTCCTGGAGCTGTGGCCTGTCCTTCACCCTGCCTGGAGTTTTGGGTGTCCTCAGGGGCTGGAGGGCTAAGTAGGGCCCTGGCAACACACAGTCCAGGCTGAGATGCTCGCTCTGCGTCCGCAGGTGCTCAGGAGGGCTTGAGCCAACACCCTCACTCACCTCCCGGGCCTGGTTTCCTTCTCTCTCACACGGGCATGAAGGCCTTCCTGCTCCGACTTGGCGAGCTGTCATCCTCTAAGCACTTCACGCAGCCCAGCTCATGTGCAGTGCTCCAGAAAGAACAGCTGGGATTGTTCAGGAAAAGCAGGCGGAGGATCCAGATCGATTGTCCCCGTCCCCTCCCAGGGCCAGTGTCGTCCATCCCTGCCTGGCCTGCGGGAGGCCCCTGGGGAGTACCTGGGAGGGCTGAGCAAAGCCCTCGTGTGGATTCCCAGCCCCCTCCCTGGGGGACAGGGAGCTCACCTCCACCAGAGATGGCTGCACTCCCAGCCGAGCCTGCCGCCTCGTGTCCCTACCCTCACGTCCACTCGCAGCCCCCCTCCTTCCTGCCACCCCCCACCCCCGAAGCATAGCGTCCCTCCTCAGGTTTGGCCCCCTTTTCCCAAATAATGTCATGTGCCATCCTGGCGTCACTCTCGTGTCCTCCTCTGCTCACCAGGGAGCCTCCTAGCTGGCTCCAGGGGCCACATAGACGAGGGGCGGAGGACTCTCACTGCCTTCTGCCCGCCGTGCATCCTTGTGTGGATTACGGGCCCTGGGGCCTCCACGTCCCCCCAGGAGTTGGAGCTGGAGCTGCTGCGTCCTGCCTGGCCCCACCTCGCCCCCTCACATGGCGTGTTTGGTGGCTTGTCTGGCTGTCGTCCTCTTAGATCTGCCTCTTACATCCTGGCTCCAGCCTCTGTGATGGCTCTTTTCCTGAACCCAGTCCTCGCTGGGCGCAGCCTCCCTCCCAGCCCCCCGAGGAAGAAAGGCCAGCCGAGTCCCAGGCCAGCTTTCCCCTCTCTGGCAGAAATTAGGGGGCCAGGGGCGTGCCCTTTCTGCACACCCCAAGGAGGCTGGAGAGAGTGGCCCTACCTGGACAGGAGGTAGGGGGTGCAGCAGTTGGAGCAAGGGCGCACGGTTGAGGGGGCCCTGGCGGGTCACCTCTCTGAGCCTCAGTTCCTCCTCTAGGAAGCGGCCATGAGGCTCTCTCCCCCTAAGCCCTCTGGAAGGTTCCTCAGCAAAGTGCTTGGCCAGGGTGAGGCAGGGGCTGCGAGCAGAGCCCCTTCCACCACAGCTGTGGAGGGCAGTGCATGGCAGCCAGGGAGCAGGCCTGGGAAGCAGGCCAGGGAGCTCTGCGGGCCTCCCCCGAGGGCAGCCTTAATTAGTTCCCTCTGGAGTTTTCCTCTTGGCGCCCAAGACTCCGTGCTGGGCGGCCTGCAGGGGGCCAGTGAGTGGAGCCTCCTGTCCTCTGATTGCTGTGGTCATGGCGCCCCCTGCTGGGCACCCCTCCGCACTCACGAAGCTGGACCCCGACAAAGCCTGCCCTGGAAGAATAGGCCTCTCCCTCAGAAAATTACCTGCCTACACAGTTTCTTGAAATAGCACTTGTTATCAATTCAGCAGAATTTATTGATTAGAGCATCTTGTACATTTTAAGCGATTGAATCGATTTTTTTAAAATTATTGAAAACACCCACATAGAATCTGTTGTATAATTTGAGCTTCATCTTCACTGCCCTTTATCTTAAATTTTGGATTTCCATTAAAACAGCGGGGAAAAAGGACCACCTGGGAGGCTCAGTTAGTTAAGCATCGGCCTTCGGCTCAGTTCATGATCCCAGGGTCCTGGGATCAAGCCCCATGGGGGCTCCCTGCTCAGTGGGGAGCCTGCTTCTCCTCTGCCTACAGCTCTCCCTGCTTATGCTTTCCTTTTCTCTGTCTCTGGCAAATAAACAAAATCTTTTAAAAAAGAGAGAAAGAGAAAGAAAGAGAGAAAGAGAAAGAAAAAGAAAAAAGAAACAGTAGGAAAAAGAAACCAAAGATGAAATTTGATACTGTTCTAATTAAACATGACCACTTGGCCTAAGTTGGAGTTGACAGACTGTGTGTGTGTGTGTGTGTGTGTGTGTGTGTGTGTGTGTGTGTGTGAAGGGCCTGCTAGCAAGTGTCTTGGGCTTTGCTGGCCAGTGCATCTCTGTCACAAAGACCTGGCTGCACGGTTGTGGTGGGAAAGCCCCTTTGGCTTGTGGGCATGGCTATGTGCTAATAAAACTTTATTTACAAAAACAGGCCGAGCATGTTGACTATGTCAGCCCCTGCCCAAAGGGTCTTTGAGGGTCCTTCTAGCTCACACGTTCCCAAACGGGGACATACAACCATAAAAAGTAAGAATTGTCTGAAGCGTTAAGGAAACTGGGTAAGACTGAGCTTGCCTTCCAGCCACTGAAGCCTGACCGGGTGAGCAGTGGGTCTCCCCGCGAGGGCCCTGGTCCCATGTAGTGCGTCACGGTGTCACCTGGCCACCTCCTTCAGGAGTTGGTGCCTGCACCTTCTCTGGCATCCACAACAACAAATAGCTGAAGGTGTTTCCACTTCCGGTTCTTAAAGAAGCTTTGAATCTTCAGAAAACTGGTCTCCAGAGAAGCGTGATCTCCTAAGGGCCAGGTTTTGCCTGTCGTTAAATGATAGGTCTTTAATATTATCATTATAATTATTATCAGAAAAATCGTGCGTGTTTATGAGAAAATCAAACAGTAGTTAGAACATCAAGTATGAAAGGTCAACCTCCCCTTCCTTGTCTCAGTTTTCTGGTTGCTCTCTTTAGAGTTACATACTCAGGAGTGTCTTATACTGTTCATCTTTCCAGAAATTTCCTACACAGGGGCAAACAGATGTTTATCCTTTAAGAAAAACTAAATGGTATCCTGTTTATTCTGCCCCTCAGGTTTTTTTCTGGTTCCTAAAAAAATGTATCAGGTCTGCCTGTCCCCAGCCTGGGGGCAGAGGACACAGACACAGAGCTAGCGCACTGATATCTGGTAGTTTCTGGCTGTTTTGTTTGGATACAGCACAACTTGCTTTCCCAGGTCCAGTGGTGGGGTGACTGCCAGGTACCTCCCTGGCCCATCGCACATCTTGCAGAGAACCTGAGGTCTGTCTCCTTCCCCGTGTCTGCTCAGCTTTCTGGCACGTTCACGTAAATGCCAGTACTAAACTGTTCTTCCAGAACTATTCCTCATAAATATTGCCAACACCCTGTAGACACCCTACGTACGATGAGCGTTCCTATTAAGCATAGAACCTGGGATGGCCACTGCGGGAGGGATGACACTCTTCAAGACCTCAAGACCTGTTTCTCCATTCATAGAAAATAGTACAGACTTGGCTGGAAGCCCCCCCCCCCGTGACCATCGGCTGCTTCTTGCTGCCAGGGCTCCGTGCATGCCAGTCCCCTGCCTGAAATGCTTTCCTCTTCTGTGGGGCATGCAAACATGCAAGCGGACCCCTGCTGTCAGTGGTCTGTTGGGTGAGCCCTACACACCAAAGCCTAACTCTTGTGTCTCCCTACTGTGCCCTCCTTCACCTATCAGGACCCTCGTCCGTGTGCTTTCTCCCACCTTCACGGTGTTAAGACTGATAATCTGGGCATCCAGGCCTCTCCCCTAATAAACACGGACCTCTCAAGAGCCAGAGCCACCTCACATGCAGATGGGGTCCCGGCCTGTGGCAGGCAGCATGCACTGGGGTTGTGGGCTGAGCCCTGCGTGGTTCCACATACCCAGACACGCCAAGAGCGGGTACTGAGGGGCCCCGCCATCTCTCTCCAACACTCACCTCCCAAGTTTGTGTTCTTAGTTCACAGGAAATGGGCCATGCGAAATGAGCAGCGTCCACAAGAGTGAGCATGAGAAGAATCTGGAACACAGCAAAAAGCGCTCTCGGCCCTCGCTTCTCCGTCCGGTGTCTGCACCAGCCAAGGTAACCGTCGGCTGTGCACATAGATATCCACCTTTGTGGACCCCCAGCAACCTGACCCTCCCTATAGACGACCTAGGGAGCAGTGTACAGAGGCTCTAAGCAGCAGGCCCAGGGCATGGGCTGAGTCTGGACCCTGGTCTCACTGGAGCGCGCCAGCCGTGGGACCTTACACAGCTCACCTCTAAGGTGGCTGTTCACCCATTACCTGTGGCTCACGGGATTGTTACCAGGGGCGTTACCTCTTCCTGTAGAAACAAGAAGTACTGTTAGGTCCACTCTTTTCACCATGGTGGCTCGTTGATGGGCAGGCCACCGTGTGCAGCTGTGCAGGTCGGTCACTGCACAAGGAGCCCTGTTGAGGGGTGAGAGGGGCTGAGGGCCATCTCTGTTGCATCACCCATGGTGGTGATTTTCTAATGCCATCTTTTTTGGGGGGGGGCATTTACTAGTTGGCTTTTTCCTATAAGGGAGAGCTTTTTCTTCATCTCCATTTATTGGGTTACCTATGTCAACAGGGACTCTGGGTTGTAGTCCGTGACTTACTCTTCATCTTGGCATCTAAACTGTCTCAGATGTGGCCGGCGGGGCCCCTTCAAGCTGGTTTCTGTGTCCTCTAGACATATCCCCTGCATTTGGAGATGGCTGTGTAGGGTCTCCAGTGCCTCAAGCAAGCCGCCAAGTTCTGGTCTAAGTCCAACTTAGAGACAAAGCTCTTCACAGAGACTTAAAACCCAGGCTTCTCTAGGCTCAGCTTGTTCTCGTCCTGTTCTTGCCCTCGCCACCACCGCCCCAGCCCACAGAACAAAACGGGGAGAGGTTTCTGATCCTGCATCCAGGGATGATCTCCCTTACTATTCCAATTCTGTGATGCTCCCGCCTTATACCAAAAGCCCCAAACTGCCGGAAATTAGAGCGCAGATAGTGGACGGAGCGTCTGTGACTGTCACCCTTCACTGGGCCACGGAGCCTGAGGCGGGTGGTCCCGAGATTTCCTCCCCAGGGCTCCCAGGCAGACCCCATCCAGCCCCTTATGACAGTCGCTGTCTGAGAGCCCAGCATCGGCGACGCTATAACTCTTGACAATGGTGCCAGGAGCCTTCACGGGACAGAGTTTCTCTCCACAGAAGAAAATGAAACTCCGAGGTACCAAAGACCTGTCCATCGCTGCCGTGGGGAAGTACGGCACCCTGCAGGAGTTTTCCTTCTTTGACAAGGTGAGTCTTCGAGGCCGGCCTCACCTAGCTCGGGTGTGCAGGGCGGGAGCCCCGGGGAGGGACCCGGGAGGCTGGGCGTTGGCTGGGGCAGGCTGGGGACAAGGGGCTGGCACCAGCTTGCCCGGCGGGAGGCGGCGCGGGCAGGAGGCAGCAGAGCTCGGCGCCCACGCAGGTTTGAAGACACACGTTGGCCTCCCCGAAGCTGTGTGGCTTTTCTTTTTTTCTTTTTTTTTTCAAAGATTTCATTTATTTATTTGACAGAAACAGCAAGAGAAGGAACACAAGCAGGGGGAGTGGGAGAGGGAGAAGCAGACTTCCCGCTGAGCAGGGAACCCGATGCAGGGCTCCATCCCAGGACCCTGCACCATGACCTGAGCCAAAGGCAGACATTTAACAACTGAGCCACCCAGGCGCTCTGCTGTGTGGCTTGTCTAAAGCCAAGGTGGTTGTGGGGCTCCCGCCCAGGGGCAGTGGCAGGAGCCAGTGAGCTGGTCCTGAGCTGGTCCAGCACACATCCCCTCCGAGCTGTGAATGAGTTGCCTGGAGACCATTGCCCTGCTGACCGCAGCCTGTCACTCGAGAGCACGTGCCTCGGTGACTCTGCATTCACCTGGTGATGCCTGAGCTAAGCGAGGGCAGGGGGTGGGGAGTGCGGGTGGAGCCTGGCCCTCGAGGGCCCCCTCATTCGTGCTCTCCCTGCAGGTTCGCAGGGTGCTGAAGAGCCAGGAAGTCTACGAGAACTTTCTCCGCTGCATCGCGCTCTTCAACCAGGAACTTGTGTCTGGCTCCGAGCTCCTCCAGCTCGTCAGCCCATTTCTGGGGTGAGTGACGCTTCCCGGGGCTCCCACACGGGTGTGCGTCCGTAAGCTCTGTCCACCCTTCTGTTGCTTGTCGCTTGCGGAAAACCGTAAATGCTTTCTCTGATTTTTGTTTGTAAATTGCCATGGTGGTGGAGGTCGTATCGAGCCACAGTAGAGTGAGAAAGAACATAGGTCCTGGGCCCTGTTCTCCCCTCCTTGGCAGCCGGGATGCTGACACTCGCACAGTCCACCCGTCTTGTCAGGTTTTCCCATTGTGTTCATGCGTACGTGTGCATGTGTGCGTGCGTGTGTACAGCTCCATCACCTGTGAAGGTTCCCGCGTCCACCACAACAGTCAGGACACAGCGGCTTCAGAAGCCCAGGGATGCTTGTGTTGACCTGTAATACCCACACCCACGTCCCTCCTCCGCCCCACCCCAATCTGGGCCCCACAACCCTGCAAACCCCTGATCTGCTCTCCAACTCTGAAACTTACACAGCGGAAGTGCTATGTAAGAGGAATTACATGGTACATAAGTTTTGGGGACTGGGTTTTCTTCACCCAGCATCATCCTCTAGAGATTCACTTGGTATGTGCTTTTAAAAATTCTGCCAATCAGCAACTGCCAGGGAGAAGGAAGTGGCCACTCGGCACCCCTGCGGGCCAGAAAGAAGCTCTGGTCACCGGGTCAGCGGCCTGCTTCCGGCACAGGCTGCCGCGGGGTGTGGGCAGGTGGGCTGACCCTGGGGGGCTGGGGCGGCTTCTGGGAGCGCAGAGGTTTTCCAGGAGGTGAGCACACAGGCACGGTGTGCTCCAAGAGGGGAGCGGCCCCAGCATCGCCTCCGAGGCTCCGAGGCTCTGTCTTAGTTTCTTAGACAGTCGGAGTCTTAGTTTTCCTGTCGTGAAATGGGGATTTCTAGAGGTACCACGCACAGCTTCGGAGCGCTGCACGTGGGCCCTATGCATAAGACCTTCGAAACAGTGTCGGGAACGTGGTGAGAGCATGTTATATAATGACTGCGTAGTAGCTTATTTAGCCCTAAAGTCACCCCCAGGGACAGGTGCTTCCTGAGCCCTTTACTGTTGATTTTAAAAAGTTTTATAAGTTTCCTTTTTAAATGTAAAATAAAGCACAGATCCAGGAATCCACATGACAGGTGACTTGATGGATCATTTTTAGGCAAAGCCCCTTGGGCCCACCACCCAAGTCCCACATGGACCTTCACCAGCCCCTGGGGGCCCCTCCCTGTGCTGTCACATCATGCTCCCTCCCCCCTCAAAGGATCACTTGGGAGTGAGCGCCTCCCTACGCCAAGGATGACACAGGTGCTGTCAAGCACATCAGTCGCTCTTGCCCCCTCGTCTGGGTTTGGTTTTAGAACACGTCTGTGAGTCTGTCCCTCCCACTTTATTCCCTGCTGTTTCCGTGCTGGCGCACCTGCAGTCCCGTCCTCCATGTCCCCCTGTCCATCAGGGGGCGGTGGTGTCCACGTTGTTTCTGTGGTTCATTCATTTATTTATGTGTTCTCTGAGGCTTGCAAAAGAGAGAATCTCAACAGTATTTTTCACCTTTTGGCGGCCCAGAGTAGATGTTTGATTTCTCCCTTTATTACAACGGTTGGCTGATGAGTCACGTTCTTGTCATACCAGAACCAGTTCTTTTTTTTTTTTAAACATCATACGGGCTCATGGACATATTTGATGTGTTTTGATGTATATATATATTTTAAGATTTATTTGTTTGTTAGAGCGTGAGTGGGATGGGCAGAGGGAAAGGGAGAGAGACTCAAGCAGACTCCCCACTGAGTGCAGAGCCCGACTCGGGGCTCGATCCCAGGGATCACAACCTGAGCCAAAACCAAGAGTCAAGTCGGATACCTGACCGACTGCACCACCCTGGCGCCTCGGTTTTTTAGTATATTTTAACGATGAGGAGGCCGAGGCCCAGGGTGAATACCTCTCACTTTCCTGAGAGACAGCTCTTCAAAGAGAGCTTTGCCGTGGTGACGGGTGGATTGGGGTGACCCATCCTAGAAGCCGGCTCTCTGCTCATCCTCTGTCCTCAAGATGCGATGCTGTCAGGCTGGGCTGTGGCAGCCTTTTTTTTTCCCCCTTTGGTGTTTCTTGGGTGTCTTTCAGTGTCAAACGTGAGCTACACGAGAGTTTGTAGTAACTGCCTGCTCTTCCCTTACTTGTACGAATCACGGTTTTCTCATCAAGATCTGTAATGAAGGACATTCATCTCCAGTTTCTACAGTCAGTGCTCCGCTCATGCTCCATAGGTTGAGGTACCCAGAGGTCAGGTTAGGGTCGTCAGGCAGTGCTTCCTGAGATTGCGAAGGTGCACCCGTCAGGGTGACCCTTTCCCTTGGGCTCACTTTCCCAGGCTAGTGAAGATCTCTTAACACTCTGAAAAATGGCCCGAGCAGCACGGCACCGTTGCACACCCTCGGCTGAACCGCGGCTGGCTTTTTAGATGGACTTGGATTGCCTGCTCGCTCCCGCAGCAGTGTGTGAGCTCAGAATCCAGTGCCTGGGTCTGGTTCCCGGCTGGAGAGTGGGCACTGTTGCTGGAAAGGTGACGTGCTATTGTGGGCGAGGGGCCCGTGGAAGCCCGTGCGGGCCGGGCCTGCCCAGTTGGGTGGGTCTCCAGCCCCAAGTCCGCATTGGGACCCTGCTTCCTTCGGGAGCCACTTTGTTTGCAGAATGGCTGAACCTACCTCCTGCAGTTGGGGAGGTAGAGGAGGGGGTTAAGGGAGAAGAATGAAGGAGCTCGAAATTTCAGGTGCTGAGCAGATGGGCAGTGTTGGGTTGGGGTCTGCTGTTCCCGTTTCCACGTGCAGAGAGCAGTGTCGGGGGAGGGCCCCGGGGATGTGCAGCGAAGAACTACAGCGGGCCTCTGCTCGCTCCCCTTGCTCTGACACCTGGCGGGGCTAGCAGTCCCCTCAACAAGGCCTCTCTCACAGTGTGAGCCTTGGCTCGGGTTTGCATTCACAGGGGCAGCCAGGCACGGGGACCCAGAGATCTGCCACCTGCCGACGGCACGGTTGGCGTCGGGCTGCACTGGGCTGTGTCGGAGGGACCGTTCCCCCTTCAGAGCGTTCACGGTTGGCATTTATCACAGCTACAATGTCAGATGCGTCTGCACGGGTTTCGTTGATGTCTTCCCGCCCTGTGTTTTTGTTTGCTCATGGGTTTTCCCTGTGAGTGGAGTTGGCACGGGGTCCCTACAGCCGAGGCACAGTGGACAGCTGTCTCAGGAGGGGGACCTGTGGTTCACGAAGGAAGGGATCTGTGCAAGGCAGGATCGCCGTGTCACCTGTCAAAGTAATACATCCTTGCAGTAGGTTTTTTTTTTTTAGATTATTTTGGTAATTTCTACACCCAACGTGGGGCTCGAACTCACAACCCCCAAATCTAGAGCAGTTCGCTCCACTGACTGAGCCAGGCAAGCGCCCCTCGGTAGGCTTGGATACTCATTTAATCACAAATCCAGGTGACTTCGGGGGCCAGCTGTATGAAGACCTTGCCATTGCATGGCCATTACATTATGACTTGTGAGGTTGTGTCTGCAGAGGGTTTTCCTGGGAGGGTTCTCCATCATAGAGGAAGACTCTGGAGCAAGAGTTGGCGGACTTTTATCAAGGGCCAAGGGGACAGTACTACTGAACTCTGGCCTTGTTGTGCAAAAGCAGCCATAGGCAATACTAAGCAAATGGACACAGTGGTGTACCAATAAAACTTTATTTGCAAGGACAGGCATGGGCAGCTTGGCAGTAGCTTCCTGATGCCCAGCCTTTTCCAGTGAAAGCACCTCACTAACCCCAGCTTCTGCCAGTCTGAAGTGTCTATTCCTATTCCAGCATGTTTCAAGGCTCTCCCATTAGTGTTGGCACTTGGCAGGTGACAGAGGGGCGGGAGGCAGATTTACTCACACATTTGAGGACGCGACACGCATCAGATGCTTGGTTCCCCCTCTCGCCCCTCCTCTCTGACCGCCGTTGGCAGGCGTCTACAGGAAGGCATTCTAAAATCGCTAGGTTGCTCCCAGAAAGCCCCAGGGAAGCCAACTTACTCTTTGTCTTTATTTCTGAAGGAAATTTCCAGAACTCTTTGCACAGTTCAAGTCCTTCCTGGGGGTGAAAGAGCTGTCATTCGCCCCGCCCATGAGCGACCGATCCGGGGATGGAATAAGCCGGGAAATTGACTACGCATCTTGCAAGCGCATTGGATCCAGCTACCGAGCGCTCCCCAAAACCTACCAGCAGCCCAAGTGCAGTGGGCGGACGGCCATCTGCAAGGAGGTAGTTCTCCCTGGCGGCTCACGTCAGCTTATGTGGTGTATCACCCCCCAGGCCGCTAAAACCCCCATCACCCCCACGTTTTACATGAAGGAACTGACGTTGACACCCCCCCCACCTAAAAATTGAGCAATAGATAGTGCTGGAATGCGGCCAGACAGAATGCCTGAGCTGAGACGATGGTTTCTTACCCTACTGGTAGCTTCGGCAAACCGCAGAGCACATGGCATTGGCCTTGGCTCTGGCGTATTCCTCCATTTAGGTTTATGTGTATTTCTGCCAGGAGCCTGCTCTGTCCCCGGTTCGCTGTCCTTGGTATGTCTCTGTTTTGTTTAACCATTGAATATTTTTTCAAGGTTACTAGACAGGCTGTGACCCTGTTTCCAGAGTTCGAGAGTGCTTGCTGGATTTCAGGATATATAGTCCAGGAGTCAGCAAACTAAAATCCAGCCCTATGCCTGGGTTTGTAAATAAAGTTTTATTGGCACATATGTATGCTCATTCATGTACATAGTGCCTCTGGCTGTTTTACCAGGACAAAGGCAGAGTTGAATAGTCTGTCGACAGACGGGCTGGTGCACCAAACCTCAAATACTTATTATCTAGCCCTTTACAGAGAAAGTTGGCCAACCCCTGAAATAGTACGATTTGTTTACTTGACCAAAGTCCTGTTTTCTCTTAAAACCACTTTAAAATTAAGGTTGTTCTTTGTATGAGAAGCTAATTTCCTGTAAAATCTGGATTATATTACTTGTGTCCGTATTTTTTATGCTGGATGGCATAGTAAACGGTTCTGGCCACCGAAGCCTGTTGCGCTGGTCCGAGCATTTCCTCTTGGTGCAGGTGCTGAATGACACCTGGGTCTCCTTCCCCTCGTGGTCAGAGGACTCCACTTTCGTCAGCTCCAAGAAGACACCCTACGAAGAGCAGCTGCACCGCTGTGAGGACGAGCGTTTCGAGGTGTGTGTGCTGGTGTTGCTGGGATGAGGGAGGCTTGGGGTGCGAGCCTGTCCCCTCTTCTCCACTTTACTCTCTCCCTCTCCACCCCGGAAGTATCCTGATCCCCACCCTCCCACCCTCCCCAGTCTCTTTTCGAGTATCAGGGATTCCAGCACTTTCCAGCAGGGGGCAGCACCCAAAGTGTCCCTTTCCGACTTGCCGCCCTTCAGGCTGGCTAGGCAGTGGTGCTGTTTCTTTCCATTTTAAATATACTTATTTTTCCATTGGAATGCTTATTGAGATCGCTGTATATTTATGTGCAGCAAGTGATCCCGGGGGCCCTTCTCCCAGTGGTCATAGCTTGTGAAGTCGTGGGCACAGTGTCCCAGCCAGGTTGCCGTTGACACACCCTGAGATCTTACTCTCATCTTCACAGTTGAACTTGTATTTGTGTGTGGTGCAGGTGTATGCACATGGGTATTCTCCACCCCAATACTCCACCACTCCCCCCACCCCTGGGATCCCTCCTGCCACCCTTGATGGCCCTCCCTGCCTCCCTCCTGACCCCTGGCAATCACTGACCTGTCCTCCAGCTCTGTCACTTTGTCATAAGTGGAATTACAGCGTGTTACCTTTGGGGACCAGCTCCGCACCAGCACGTGCCCTGTAGAGTCCTCCCTGGGGCCGTGAATACCGCGAGTCCTCCCCTTTTATAAATGCCATCGATGCCCACAAAGTGGGTCACCCTGGGGGCCGTCACCCTCCCCAGATCGGTCCGCTTGTGTTCTAGCCACTGGATGTCCATGCAGTGGTAAGGAGCCCACAAGTCTTGTTTCATGGGCGCCTGGCTCACACCATTGCCAGGGTCGGGCCCCAGCCCCGGAAGCAGCCGTGCTTGCTCGGGGCCCCTGGAGCCGCATCAGGGCCACCACGGCCTGGCATCCACCCATCATCCCCTCAGCAACACAGAAGTTGATCAGTTCTGTCCACACGTCTCTTCTGCCGACTCAGGCCGGTCCCAGGGGCCCCACTGCCCCCCGACAGCCGGCCCCTGCCTTCCTTTCCATAGTTAGATGTTGTCCTGGAGACCAACCTGGCCACAATCCGCGTGTTGGAGAGTGTGCAGAAGAAGCTCTCGCGGATGGCGCCTGAGGACCAGGAGAAGTTCCGGCTAGACGACTGTTTGGGGGGCACGTCGGAGGTGATCCAGCGCCGCGCCATCCACCGCATTTATGGCGACAAGGCGCCAGAGATCATTGAGAGCCTCAAGAAAAACCCCGTCACTGCCGTCCCTGTCGTCTTGAAAAGGTGTCCTGCAGATTCCCGCTGCCCCACCTGCCGTGGGCAGTCCCCGTGGAGCTCATTAGTGCTGTTTGTCACCAGTGTGATTGGGCGGGGGTCCCCGGGGCCTCAGGCTGGCTTAGTGCAGTTTCCAGTCTTTCTTCATCGCCCTATTCTACTCCCAAGAGAAAAGCACAACTGAACAATTGTGTCCTTCTAGAACTTTCCACCATAAGCGTGAAAAATAACTATTTTAAAGCATAAATAGGATCATCCTAGCTTACCTTTTACTTAGTGGTACGTTTTGGGAACTTTTTGTGCTAGTGAACAGGTATTAATTATTAATTAAGTGGCTGCCCTTGACCATGCGCTGTGCTCAGCCCTGGGGTTGCAGAGCTGAGCCAGGCTGACATAGTCCCTTGTCGTGGGGCTTGCAGTCAAGCAAGTGAGCCCAGTGGTTGATCCAGCATCTACTCAGAGTGTGGTTAGTGCCATGGGCTAGGGCCAGGAGGAGGTGCTGGGGTAGCAATATTTGAGAAACTGTAAAACCAGCCACGTCGGTTGTGCTGAGCCACTGCTCCCTCCCGTCCTCTTTTCTTCAGCACAGAACCCGTGGCCCAGGCTGGGAGCTGGCTGTCGGCAGGGCCTGTGGGTGGATGACAGGCTGCCTGTGCGGGAACAGCAGGTGGGGGCCTGGGGTTGCCCCCATGCTGAGCCTCTCTGACCCTGCAGGCTGAAGGCTAAGGAGGAGGAGTGGCGGGAGGCCCAGCAGGGCTTCAACAAGATCTGGCGGGAGCAGTACGAGAAGGCGTATCTCAAGTCCCTGGACCATCAGGCTGTAAACTTCAAACAGAACGACACCAAGGCCCTTCGCTCCAAGAGCTTACTCAACGAGATCGAGAGCGTCTACGACGAGGTGAGGCTCTCTGCCCAGGGCTGAGCAGCTAAGGGATCCTGGCCCCGCCTCTGGTTCTCCCAGTCTCAGGCAGGCTGCCGGCTCTCTGTGCCTCTCTTTTCCCCAGCATCCCTCTTGCAGGTAGGGGTGGAGGGGATGTTTCTGTGGCACGCAGCCTCGAGTGGGTCCAAGGAGGGGAGCTTGTAGGGGTTCTGCCGTGGCTGGCGGTGGGGCTCTCCCCTCCCCGCTTAGCTCCGGGGCCTTGATGGACCTTCCTTCCGGTGACTTGAGCTTTCCTTTCTCTGCTGCCAGCTGTGTGCCTGGCACAGGTAGACCCTGAGATGGAACGTTCCATCTGACCCATACTCAACAGACCTTATGATGCAGTACCAGTGTCCTGGTTTCAGCAGCGATGAAACTGAGGCCCGGAGGTGGCAACTTGCCGAGGCTAGTCCCAGGAGACCATGGCTCCAGGTCCTAGGGCTCTGCCTCTAGCCACTGCCCTGCACTTTCTTGCCAACTTTGGCACAGTCAGGCTCCTGGGGCCTGAACCACAGAACTGAGGCAGGGCTGGGCCAGTCTGCGAGGATTTAGGCATCAAAAAACACGTGTAGGGAGTGAGTTACTTGCAAGAACCTGTGATAGGAAGCCCCTTTCCTCCTGCCTCCCTGCCCTGGGCCACCCTCAGCCCCACAGGGCCCCCCTGCAGCTAGTCAGTTTCCTCACTTGAGTCCTCGAGTCGGTGGTGCAGGCCTGCAAGGGCCACTTCCACTCCCCCAGATAGGGTCCATGGGACGTGATCAGAATGAGAGTCGGTGAGGTGACCAATGAGGCCCACCACTGAGTTCCTTTTCCCTGGGGGCCGAGAGGACAGGGGCACAGCACTGTTTGGGGCCAGATGTCAGCCTACCAGCCTGGCAAACTCTGCACGTGCAAGCCCTTCGTGCATAGGGAAGTCAGCCCTCGCTGTTGGACGTTAGCGGAGCATGGCTCTGTGTTCTGTGCCCCGGAACTTGCTCTAAGGAGAGGACTTAAAAAGATTTTTGAAGGTGTTTGTGGCCACAAATGAGATCGGAACTCACAAAGCAGTAGGAGAAAGGAGGTCACGCCAGAGCCAGGAGCCAGGAGCCAGGCACGCCAGCTCTCAGGACTCCCCACCTGCGGGGGAAGGAGGTCTTAGGCTGCGGCAGAATTCAGCATCACTGAGGGAGCACAATCTCTGGTAGAAAGAGACAGGAGTCGCCCACCCCAGGAAGCCGAGGCCCTGGCCCTGTGCCTGTTTTCCATCGGTCACTCCTTCCCTCTGTGCTGTGCCCCGGGCTGGTCACTGAGTGGTGACGGAGACCTGGCCCTGCCCCCGGGAGCTCCCCACCCACAGGGACAGCATCCACGCTCACTTTTTCCAAGAGCCTCGGTGCCTGATTCTGGGGGTCGGTGCCACCCAGGAGAGAGTGTTGTCAGGCCTGACCTCATCAGGCAGTTCAAGGCAGTCTGGAGGGAATATGACCATCTACAGGTTTGCAGGAAGCAGAGTCATGAGCTGGATAAAGACTGAGGAGAGGCTGTAGTTTTCCAGAGCCAAAGAGCAGAGGGGCACGTGCAGAGGTCCTGCACTTAGCAGGAGGGAGCTCAGCAGCCCTGAAGCATTGAAAGAGGCCAGGTGTGGCTGCAGGCTGACATGCCAGGGACCGGGGTCCTGTCCTGAGCAGTGCAGGAAGGCCTGGGGGGTGTGACAGGGCTGACCATGTTCCTGTAGGTCAAATCACTGTAGACCCAGAGAGGACAGTGGTTGCAGTGGGCTGGGGAACGGGACCGGGCAGGTGGGAGGTTCTGGGATGCACCCCGGACCAGAGGGTGATACTTTTAGAGCCCTGTGGCCCTGGCCCCCCCTCTCTCGGACTTCTCCCAGCCGATCATTTCCTGCCTGATGGCTGCCTGTCTCCCCAGCACCAGGAGCAGCACTCCGAGGGCCGTAGCGCCCCCTCCAGCGAGCCGCACCTCATCTTCGTGTACGAGGACAGGCAGATCCTGGAGGACGCGGCCGCTCTCATCAGCTACTACGTGAAGCGACAGCCGGCCATCCAGAAGGAGGACCAGGGCACCATCCACCAGCTGGTGCACCAGTTCGTGCCCAGCCTCTTTTTCTCCCAGCAGCTGGACCTGGGGGTGTCCGAGGACTCTGCCGATGAGGGCCGGGGGAGCCCCCAGGGGCAGGGGGCCGACCCTGGCGACCGGAAGAAGCCAGCACCGGGGCCGCAGAGCAGCCCCCCAGAGGAGAAGGGGGCCGTGGGCGAGACGCCGGCCGCCGAGCAGCCGCCGCCGCCGCAGCATAAGCCCCTGGACGACGTGTACAGCCTCTTCTTCGCCAACAACAACTGGTACTTCTTCCTGCGCCTGCACCAGACCCTGTGCTCCCGGCTGCTGAAGATCTACCGCCAGGCGCAGAAGCAGCTCCTGGAGTATCGGACCGAGAAGGAGCGGGAGAAGCTGCTCTGCGAGGGCCGCCGGGAGAAGGGCAACGACCCCGCCATGGAGCTGCGGCTGAAGCAGCCAAGTAAGGCCTTGGGCCCCCGGGGGTGACACGCGCAGGGGCTCCCCTCCACCCGCCAGGCGGGGACGCAGGTGCCGGAACGTCGGGCTGAGAACGAGGACGCCCGTGGCGGGAGGCAGCGTGCTGCGGAGGTTCGGCTTCATCCCGGGGAGGGCCACGCGTGTCATTGGCCCTGGGTGACCGCCGTCCCCGTCCCTCAGGTGAGGTGGAGCTGGAGGAGTACTACCCGGCCTTCCTGGACATGGTGCGGAGCCTGCTGGAGGGCAGCATCGACCCCACGCAGTACGAGGACACGCTGCGTGAGATGTTCACCATCCACGCCTACGTGGGCTTCACCATGGACAAGCTGGTGCAGAGCATCGCCAGGCAGGTGAGCGCGCCCCAGCCAGGCGGTGAGCGGGCACGGCGGGCGGCCTGGAGCCCCTCCGGGATGGCCCTGCCCGCCCCGGCCCTGCCTGCATCCCGTGCTGTGAGCTGGGCCCCGGGGGCCGCACCTTTTTTTTGTTCTTCTAATTCAAGTAGAATCCGTGTAGCACAGAATTCACCGTTTTCAAGTGAACAGTGCAGTGGCGTTGCTGTGCTTGTATCTAGTTCCGGAACGTTTCCGTCACCCCAGAGGAGACCCCGTCCCCATGCGCAGTCACCCCCGCCCCCCGCACTCTCTTCCCCCAGCCCCTGGTAGCCACCGGTGTGTCTTTTGTCTTACGGATTTGCCTGTTCTGGACGTTTCACATAAACGGAGTCCTGCAGCGTGTGGCCTTTCGTGTCTGGCTTCTCTCAGGCTCAGTATACTATTTCCAGGGTTCACCTGGGTCTAGCCTGTGTCAGAAGTTCACGGTTTTCTGTGGCCGATTCCCACGCCATTGTGTGGACGGACCATGTTGGCTCATCCGCTTGCCTGCAGATGGGCACGTGGTTGTTGCCACGTTTTGGCGACTGTACAAGGACTCATTTGGCTCCTTGTCCACACACCTTCCTCGAGGGTAGCAGCACGTGAGGAAGCGTAGCCCGCTCCTCCTGGAGGGACACTGTCGGCCACTTAACCCACATCGCTGAGAATAGCAGACACGCCGGAGCTGAGTGTCCGCAGGAGGAGATCAGGCACGTGAACCAGTCTCATTATTGTAAGCAAAACCCTCGATGAGACAGGTGCGGTCTGGGGACGTAAGTCCTGCTCAGTTACCACCAGAGTTGGTTTCCTATTTACCCAGGAAGGCTATTCGCCGTAAAGCTTTTTAAAAAGCTGGGAAACAGTTGTGTCCTGACCCTCCCACCCACATACGGTTGCTAGAAGTGCCATTTCCTTTCAGGCTTTGCACACTTCTCATCAAGCAGAAACACACACAGAAGCGTGCAGCTTGGTGGGTCTTCCCAGACAGCCCCAGCCCTGCCCGTGGGCGGGCACCTGCGGCCTGGTCTCTGACACCGGGACAGTCCCCTGTGCACAGGCCGTTATGGGGCTGGGCAGGCGTTTCCGGGGCTGGGCCTCCAGTCTGCCCCCAGTGCCGCCCCCCCCCCCTTCTAGGGACAGCAGCCTCGTCTGTAGCACCAAGGGTTGGACAAGATCAGACACTCTGATGAATGTTTTTTCTTTTTAATTCCCTTTTCCACGAATGTTTCCTGTAAAACTCCTTCTTTTTTTTTAAATTTGATTTGATTTGATTTTTATTTGTGAGAAACAGGGAGAGCGGAGAGAGAAGCAGGTTCCCTGCTGAGCAGCGAGCCCGATGTGGGACTCGATCCCAGGAACCTGAGATCATGACCTGAACCGAAGATGGACACAACTGACCGGGCCACCCAGACGCCCCTAGAACTGGTTTTTTTTAAAAAAGAAAAAGGGAGCAAGACAAATGGGGGTATTTAGCTGAAGCCCTGGTTGGACCAGAACCCCCTGCCCTGAGCTCCCCGGATGCTCGTGGGGCCCCCGTCCGTGGCACTGTCTGCAGCCTGCAGGGCCGAGTTGGCGCTCTTTGCCTCTTTTTCCCTGTTTGATGAGCACTTCTTTTCAGTAACCCAGCAGGGGTTTCCTGGGACCTTGCCGTGTGGCCACGCATTATATTTATTCGCCACCGCAGCGGCGTGGAAGGCCCGGGTCTGCAGAAGTCTGAGGCCACGGCCGGTGCCCGGGGCACCGACTCCCGCCTGCTCGGCCTGACCCCGCCGCCCAGCTCCCTTACTCTCTTCCTGCACCTACGTCTGTAGGGATTACAAAAACGAGTTGTGCTTACAGCAGAACACTCAGAGAAGTTACCCGCTGCGGCACCCCCTGTAGACAGTCACTGTCCTCACTCGGGCGCGCGTTCTCTGCGGCTTTCTCTGTGCGTTGCTCACACCCAGGCAGGGCCTGCTGGTCTGGTCCGGGCTGCTCTCTGGCCTTCAGGTCCCCCCCGCCCCGTGGCCTTGGCTGACCTCCTCTCCGGGCGAGGCGCGGCCTCTCTCCCCCGTCCCGGGGAGCGTGCACACCAGGCACCCACTGGCTCTCCCTCCCCCCAGCTGCACCACCTCGTGAGTGACGACGTGTGCCTGAAGGTAGTGGAGCTCTACCTGAACGAGAAGAAGCGGGGCGCCGCGGGGGGGAACCTGTCCTCCCGCTGCGTCCGTGCCGCCAGGGAGACCAGCTACCAGTGGAAGGCCGAGCGGTGCATGGCGGACGAGAACTGCTTCAAGGTAAGGGAGGCCGCGCTCTGCCCCGCCAAGGGCGGCTTGGCTCGGGCGCGGGAGGCAGGCCGGGGTTGGGCCTCGAGGGGGTCCCTCACACTCCTCTTACGGGGCCGCTGGAGGCTGGGGAGGGAAGGCCGTCAGAGATGACCCGGAGGCCTCGTTCTGGGCTCTCCACGCGGCTTCCACTGTCCGTCCTCGTCCTCTAGGTGATGTTCCTCCAGCGCAAAGGGCAGGTGATCATGACCATCGAGCTTCTAGACACTGAGGAGGCCCAGACCGAGGACCCCGTGGAGGTCCAGGTGAGAACCCCAGTCCGTGCTATGCACCTTGAACGCATCCATCGGGGTCAGGGGCAGCCACAGGCAGCATTGGGGGGCTCCCCCCCCCCCCCCCCCCACCCCCCCCCCCCCGCCACAAGCCCTAGGCACACGCTGGCCAAGCACAAGCTGCAGAATGTCCCCCCGGAGCAGCCTCACTTGCAGCCCCAGCGCTGTCTGTGGAAGCCCGAAGGGGGATGGCAGCTGCTCGTGTGCCCCCGGGAGCCAGTGGGGGTGTCCCGGGGCAGGAGGCCATGTGAGAGCCGGACCGCCCCCCAACACACAGACCGCCCTGTTCCTGGCTCCTCCCACCTGCTGCCACACCACCAGGTCCCCCTGGGGCCCGCGGCCCGCGTGGACACTGAACCGAGCCCTGGCTCCGGGTCCTGACGCTGAGACGGAGAGCTCCCCTGGCCCGCACTCCGAGATGCGCGGTCCACCTGGGGCCCGGGGCCCCTCCACGACGACAGCCAGCAGGGGGCTCCCTTCCTGCATCCTTCCCTGCGTGCTTCAGGCCTCCCCACACAGGAAGTGCTTTCCAAGACAAGCGTGGGTGGGGGTCTGCCCATCCTGCCCCTTCCGGAAGTTTCCAGCAAATGTGGTTTGGCTAGGCTTGAGTCTGGAGGAGCCTCTGGCTCTCGGAGGGTGGCGAGCAGGTGAAGGGTCACCTGGACACTGCCGCCTGTGCCCACCCCAGCCCTGGGCGGCCCCTGCCAGCCCTGCCTCCTGCTCAGCCCCACCTCCTCCCCGGCCTGACCCTGCTGCGTGTGCCTTGATGTCGTTCCTGCTCCCCAGACCCAGCTCTCCTCTGCGAGGGCCCCGTTCCCCGTGGGAGTGTCTCACGTGCGGGTGGTAGGAGGCGGGGATTTGCCACGTGAGCTCCCAGTGCCACACCTGTCAGCCTCCCGGCTCTGGACCAGTGCTCCGTCCAGAGCTGCCGTCTGGTGCTTTCCGTCACGCAGCCGGTCCTCCCTAGCCGCCCTCCTCCTCGTACCGTGAGGGGTGGGGGACGAAAACACAGGCCTGTCTCCTTCTGTCCCCACAGCACCTGGCTCGGTACATGGAGCAGTACGTGGGCACCGAGGGGGCGTCCAGCTCGCCCACCGAGGGCTTCCTCCTGAAGCCCGTGTTCCTGCAGAGGTAAGAGGACCCGCAGACACGGCTCCCCGCCGCGGGCCTCGGGAGCTCCCCTCCCGCCGCCGGCAGCTCGGGTCTGACAGGGTCTGACTGGGTCTGACTGGGTTTCCCGTGTTGCTGGTGGAGGGGGTTGGCTGGTGGTTTCCACCGCTTCCGCTTGCATTTCTCCGACCCCGGGGAAGTCGGGCGCTTCCGGATGCTCACGGGCGGTGAGGGTTTCCCAGGCTGCAGAGCCTCCTCTCGCCCCCAGGAACCTCAAGAAGTTCCGCAGGTGGCAGTGCGAGCAGGTGCGCGCCCTGCGTGGCGAGGCCAAGAGCTCCTGGAAGCGGCTGGTCGGGGTCGAGAGCGCGTGCAACGTGGACTGCCGCTTCAAGCTCAGCACCCACAAGATGATGTTCATCGTCAACTCCGAGGACTACATGTACCGCCGCGGGACCCTCTGCCGGGCCAAGCAGGTGCCTTCCCGCCCACAGCCTGGGAGCCTGGGGTCTGGCCACCGCCCTCTGGGAGGAGGGTGCGCCCCGGGTTCCCCCCCAACCATCTGGGAAGGGGGCGCCCCCCCCTTCTGGGGCTGCCCTGACTCCGCCCCCCCCTGCCCCCGCAGGTACAGCCCCTGGTCCTGCTGCGCCACCACCAGCACTTCGAGGAGTGGCACAGCCGCTGGCTGGAGGACAACGTGACGGTGGAGGCGGCCGGCCTGGTGCAGGACTGGCTGATGGGCGAGGAGGACGAGGACATGGTGCCCTGCAAGACGCTCTGCGAGACGGCGCACGTGCACGGGCTGCCAGTGACCCGCTACCGGGTGCAGTACAGCCGCCGGCCGGCCTCGCCCTGACCGCCTCCGGGCACCGCAACGTGCACTTTGCTGTGGCCGCCACCTCTGCCCGGAGTAGCCCCGGGGCATTTTCACGGACATCCTGAGGGGAGCAGAGCGTCCCCCAGTCTTGCCGCTACAGGCTGCGAGCCCCAGAGAACGGTGGGGTCGTGTCCGCTTGTGGCCCCGTGCTGCCATCCCTTTCGGCTTCCCTGCTTCCTTTGGGCCGGTCCTGTGCCAAACCTGAGCCCCTCCTGCCCTTGAACTCTGGGGGCTCACTCCCTGCTGGAAGGCGGAGGATCCACACGCTGGCCCAGGAGCAAGCGATCGCCTTTATGCACCTGCTGGGCCGCTTTTGTCACACGTGCCAAATCCCCAGGCGGGGGCACCACCGGTTCCTTTGTGCATACAGTGTCTGGAAAAGTCCGTGTGAACCGTGTGCTTGGGAGGGGGGGGTCGGCATTTGAGAGACCCCAGCATTGAAGGAATTGGGCCGGGGTGGATCTGCTTGAAAAGCACGTCCTTCCTGAATGGTTCTGAAAGCTTCCAGAAACTTACCCAGCTGGGCCCTGCCTCCATCTGATCGTTGGCACACGGGCTAGGCCTGGCTGATTCTTGGGGTCCTTGGTCACTTTGAAAGCAGGAGGAGCCCTTTCAGCCAAACTGTTGAGATTGTGCTCTGTTAAGATGTGGAGTGGGCAGGTAGCACCAGAACTGTCGGGAAGACCCCACTCTGGAAAAAATGAGACTCCAAACCCTGTATTTTCCTGGCAGCCTCACTCCATGCTCTCAAGGGGAGAAAGCTTCTTAGCCTGAAAGTCCCGGGGAGCTCAAGCGGCCCCACAGGGAGAGGGCCCAGGGGTGCGGTCGTGTACCTAAGAAGGACATTCTAGAAATATATATATGCACACACATATTTATTCGTAAGCTCTCTTAGCGGTTGTAACTTCTGTAACAGCCAAGTCCCACGGTTCCTCGGGCGGTGAGAGCCTTCGTGGGACGCTGCAGACCTGCCCTCAACATTGCCATTCCTACAGCCACTGCCGAGACTGGCTATGGGCGTGAGGGGCTGAGGCACCTGTCCTACAGAGGTGTGCAAGGCTTTCTGCGCCAAGAATGCCAAGCAGTTCAGGCTGGGGACCCTCTCTTCAGAATTCTTGCACCCTGAGAAGCCCTGGCCAGGCTCCTGGCACCCTTGGCAGGGGATCGACCAGCGGGGGGCCCAGTACAGAACCATCCTCGTGTGCAGTCTCCCTCCCTCCAGCCCAGCGGCAGCCCTCACCCTTCCAAAAATGGAGCTGTGCCAAATCCGCGGTTCTGGGAAGTGGAGACGTGTTTCTAGAAGTTACCTGTGGAACTCAAGATTTGCAAAGCCTTTGACTCGGGGTCTGGGCAAAGCCAGGGCCAGTGGGCCCCGCCCAGGGTCTCCCAGCCCATGTTTGCTCAAGTCTACCAGGCACTTTGTCCGCATCCTTGTTTTGTAAGAAGGGAACTTAACGGAATTCCTGAACCAGACCCTCCCGGCGCCATCCTCAGAGCCCGTGGCCCTTGCCGTGCCTCCGTGCGGGCCTGGGGTGCGGGCCACACCCCGCCGAGCCCCGCCCTGCATGCTTCTAGGGAGCATCTCTTCTGTTTTTGAAGATTTTCTGTTCTGGGGCTTGTACTTCCTTTGCAGCTGTTTTGAATGTAGTTTCCTTTTCTATTTATTTGCACATTAAAGTTAAAAATTAAATATTGACCTAAGTCCGTGAGGTCCTCAGTCATTGCTTGTCCGCAAGTCCCCATCTGCACCTGCGCCCCCCCTCCGCAGTTCCAGATCCCCAGTGCCGCCCCCTCACGGCCTCTGCAGGAGGGTCCTGTTCCCCACCTGCCCCTGGGTGTCGCCCCACCCACAGAGTTTTCTGGAATGTTCATTCCCAACTCAGCTTTTATTTTCAGTAGAAAGGAGAGATGTTGCACGTGGGAAACCCAATTTAAAGACTGGTGTTGACTCCGAGGTTTCTCCACCCACCCAGCACCAGGTCTTTCCCTGCTGCACCCCACAAAGCCACCCTCCCATCCTGCTCTCTGATCCCTGGTCCCAGCTGGGTTCCCCTTCCTCTCAACACACCTCCTGTGACTTTGACATCACCCCCTCTGAACTCATTTAGGCCTGATCCCATCCGACGCCACCTCCAGGAAAGTGGGAGACCACATCTCTTCTTAGGGGTGCCCTTAGCGGATACCCCTTGAGGCTCCTGGCTGGCCTTTCCCCCTCAGTGCCCACCGCCGGGCCTCACTGGTCAGGTCCCTGAGCTGAGACTGCACTGTCCTCTCCCAGGTGCGGTCCTCAGTCCTCAGTCTCCCCGTGTGGCCCTTGCTGCCTTCCAGGGACCCCGTCATCCATGTGCACCCCACACACACAGTGCCCCCCCCCCCCCCCGGAGAGTCAGGGCTTCTGGGGAGTTCGGTGAATGAGGCTCAGTACTGTCCCAGATTCCTCCTTGCCTCGAGCCCAAGTCAAGGATGGGTCCCAGGGCCCTGTGTACCCACGGACTGGCCTAGTTGGCAGCGCTGGGACAGGTGTCCTGGGGATGCAGGCCCTGGCAGGGGCGGCCTCAGGGAAGGGAAGGGCATCGGTCCCCGGAGTAGGTGGGGCCCGGGGCTGTCATGAGAAACGGGAAGGACGGTCTCCCGCTGGCCCTGTTGAGAAGGGGGCATGACCAGTGCAGGTGAGGACGTGGCCCTGTGGACACCCGGCCTGCAGCCCGGTGAGGCGCTGAGCAGGGGACCAGCCCCCCGGGCCTGGACTCCTCACCCATGGAGGTGCCAGATCCTAAGGGCCTGCGGTGCCAAGCCCCGCGTCTGCCGCAGTTGATAGAGCCGCAATGAAGAACAGCTCGGACCAATGCAGCAGCCCTCCCTCTCCACTGCCTGGCACCTGCCTTCCTCCCTCCTCCAAGTCTGGGGAGCGGCCAAGCCGCAGGACCAGGCAGGCAGCCCTCCCCTCCCCAGGGTGGTGGAGGGAGCCAGTTGGGATGCTGGGCGAGGAGACGGGATGGGGGCTTCCAGGGGGGCCTGGGGCACATTCATCCCGTTATTACTGTTACTGTTCTATTATTTCTCTCTTCTGTTAAACCTTTCACAAGGTATAACCGCACTTTACCATGACCTTCTGGCTGAGAAGGAGGCCGACTGTTCGGAACAGCAAGTTGACCTCAAGGAGGTCGCAGGAGGGTGGGGGTGGGGACTGGGGGACTAGGACCTCCCAGTAGGAGGCTGAGGGCCGAGAGCCCAGGGTGTGCGGTGAGATCTGAACTGTTGAACTGCTGGGAGGCCGCCTGAGGGTCTCCAGCACCTTGTCCGGCTGCCCAGTGTCCCCAAGCTCCAGCGCATGGCCTGATGGAGCAGCTTGGACTGAGGTCCCAGGGAGGAGGCCCGGGCCATCCGGGGCTGGGAGAGCTGGACCTCAAACCCGGACGGGGTGAGCGCACCCTCCTCTCGGCTGGAAGTGGGTTCGCGTCCCTGCCCGCAGGCTGGGGCCGAGCCGGGGAGTACGGGGGGGTGGAGGCACCGTGGTGGTTGCCCACGTGCCTTCAGAGGACAACAGAAAGAAATCACAGTCTCCACAAAGACGGCCCCCCGAGAGGCGTCGCGTTGGAAGGACTCCAGGAGTCTCTAACCAGTGCTCTGACCTCCATCTAACCCTGGAGACAGTGAAGCGGTCCAGGATGAACTCTGGGGGGGCTTCTGGGGGTCCAGGCGGGGCTGCAAGCCGAGGGAACCCAGTTCTAGCTGCTGACTCAGATCTGATGGCCCTTCCCCCCCCCCACCGTTTTAAATAAGCTTTTAATTGTGTTAAAATACACATAACATTTAGCCATTCTAAGAAGCCGGTTCGGTGGCTTTAAGCACTTGCACCAGGTTGTGCAGCCTTCCTCACCCTCCATCTCCAGGACTCGGCCTCTTCCAAACAGCAACTCTGTCCCCATGAAACAGGGACCCCCCCACCCCCGCCCCGAGCATCTCCTTCCTGTCCCTGAGCATCTGACCCCTCGAGGGACTTCAGAGCTTCGATGTCACGACTGGCTTGTCCCTCTCCGCATGATGTCAAGGCTCATTCATGTTGTGGAAGAGCTTGTATCGGATTTCCCTCCTTTTTAAAGCTACAATTCTACCCCCCCCTTTTTTAATGTCAGTTTTGGGGACACCTGGATGGCTCCGTCGGTTAAGCATCCGACTATCAGCTCAGGTCTTGATGTCAGGGTGGTGAATTCAAGCCCCGCGTTGGGCTCCATGCTGGGCATGGAGCTAAATAAAATGTGAGTTTTTATGGAACATGGCAGATGATATAGAAAATTCCAACAGTACAAAAAAAAAAAACCACACACACACACAGAGAAAAGTAGGCACCAAGTCCCTCCCCTCAAAGGCAGCTGCCCCCAGCATCCTCCAGAAAGCGCCTCGCCATGGCAGTTCACCCTGCACCTCCTGTTTCGGGGTCCCCTCCCCCCCACCAGCTGACACAGGGTGCTTTCTGTGACGGGGCTGTTGGCAGGCACCCTTGCCTGTGCGGACGCGAATACCCCTGTATGGGTGACTTCCTGCACGGGCGTGCCCGCCAGCAACTCCCAGACACTGGACTCCTGAGTCAAACCACCCTCCCCGGGGGGCTCCCGTCCACCCTGCCCCAGAGTCGCCCAGCTGCCAGCCCCCCAGCCTCCCCTGCACGGGTCCCCTGCTCCGCTCGTAGACGGCAGCAGGGGGTCCTCATCTGGGTTCTCCTGTGCGCTGAGAGTGACCTTGGCCACAAGCTGCCAAGAGACATAGGCGTGGCCGAATTTGTCACTAGCGCCAGTGGAAACCGTCCAGAAATGGGGGAGACTCCTGGCTAGGACCCTGTCCCAGCCGGAACTCTAGGCCTCGGTCCTCCACCCTGGGCTGGGGGCAGGGACCTCGGCATCTCGCCCTCAGCTGCACTGACTCCATCTAGGACTGCTGGCTCACTTCCTGGCTGGTCCCTGTGACCTTGAGTGTGTGGCTAGATTAAGGCTCCCAGAACCAGGACATGGCCACACTGCTCCCCTTCTCCCACCCCTAGTTCATTTCTCCTTCCTTGAACCCCCCCACCATCCCCTCAGGGTCCTCCTCTCTCAGACTGCCCCCCTCCCCCACCACCACTGGGGCCCAACCCTGCCCACACTGGTTGAGAAACCCCAGGGCAGGATGGTGAGTCCTCTCCCTGGAGGGGCATCAGAGGGGATTGTGTGCAGAAGACAGAAGGAGATCCTCCCCGCTGAGCCCCTCTGCGTTTTTTTCAGCTGCACAGTGGGCCCCATCTGAGTGCAGGGACATGGAGGGGCCAGAGGAAGGCGGTGGCTCAGGGGCCCTCTGTCCTGGGCTGGCCTGACCTCCACTCTCAGGCTGAGGTATGGCCATGACTATTCCCGGGACCCCCAGGCTGAGGATGCAGCCAGGACCGAAGGGGGCCGAAGGCGGCTCCTCTCCGCTCTCCAGGGTAGCATGGGGTCAACATCGGGGGGTCCGGGGCCGAGGACCAAGACCTCCTAGCATACCCTCAGTAGACTCCAGTCCAGTCTCACGAAGTGCCTTGCCCTCTCTATACCTCACTTTGGGCCTGCCTGCCCAGGGGAGCGTGCTGGGGTATGAGTGAGGCAGCAAGAAGGCAGGCAGCCCCCACAGAGGACCTGGGGTGCTGGGAGAGGGGGAGGATCACTCACGTGCTCTGATGGGTGACCTGGGGAGGCAGGGTCGTGATCCAGCCAGCCACAGACAGGAGGTGGGGAGGGGTTTCTGGAAGGGCCAAGACCCCCTGAGTATGTGACCTGGCGGGCTGTCCCGGGGGAACAGGGGCTGCAGACATGACTGGGTAGCAGGAGGTAGCCACTTGGCCCCTAGAGGTTTTCTGGGCTGATCAGGGGCTGAGGGAGGGGACTGCAGCCTGGACCCTCCTCCCCCATCTTGCTGGCCCAGCACCGGGCCCCCGCATGTCTATGACTCTAGCCACCAGGCCTCCTCAGCCCACACTGTGGGGCTGCCACAGGCTCGTGGGGGCAGGGGCTGGTTTATCTGCCTGGGCCCTGTCCACTCCTCCACTGGTACTCAGGAAGCTGGGGGTGGGGGTCAGCCAGGCAGGAAGCCTGAGGTCAGCAGCCACAGCCCAGAGCAGCCGGCGCCCAGCCTTGACAGCATGTGGGCACTTGCGCTGCTGTGGCCTGTGCTGCGAGGGCTCAGCCTGGAAGATGACAGCCAGAACACCTTCACCTACGACGAGATGGGGAGCACAGGGGGAGATAATGGTGAGTGACCTTGGGCCCTGTCTGGGGACTGGGGGAAGGCCTGGATGGAGGAGTGGGAGACAGGGAACTGGGTTGGGGGGGCGGCCCTCCAGCCCAGCCCTGAGCCCATGGGGCTGGGGGTGTCTGTGTCCAGCTCTGACCCACCAAGTTGAGGGCTCCTGAGAGCTGGGGCCTGGACTGTACCCCCCACCCCCAGCCGCAGGGGCTCACCGGCGGGGCTGTGCGGGGTAGTGGAGGTGACTCCGGGACTCTCAACGCCTGTATCCCTTCTCCCCCAGATGTCACCCAGGGGCTCTTCACCGGGCCCTGGGAGGAGAACCCTCATTCCCCGCGCCTGCGCAGCTTCCCCGGTCAGCTCTGGGCCAACAACAGCGACATTCTGGAGCTCCCCGACAGCTCCCGGGCTCTGCTGCTGGGCTGGGCGTCCACGAGGCTGGTGCCCGCGCTCTACGGGCTGACGCTGCTGGTGGGGCTGCCGGCCAACGGCCTGGCGCTGTGGGTGCTGGCCACCCGGGTGCCGCGGCTGCCCTCCACCGTGCTGCTGATGAACCTGGCGGCCGCCGACCTCCTGCTGGCCTTGACGCTGCCGCTGCGCATCGCCTACCACCTGCAGGGCCCGCACTGGCCATTCGGCGAGGCCGCCTGTCGCGCCACCACCGCCGCACTTTACGGCCACATGTACGGCTCGGTGCTGCTGCTGGCCGCCGTNCGCGCCACCACCGCCGCGCTTTACGGCCACATGTACGGCTCGGTGCTGCTGCTGGCCGCCGTCAGCCTGGACCGCTACCTCGGCGTGGTGCACCCCTTCCGGGCCCTCAGCCTTCGGGGCTGGCGCCTGGCCGCCGGGCTCTGCACCACCGCCTGGCTGGCGGCCGTCGCCCTGGCGCTGCCCCTGGCGCTGCAGCCGCAGACCTTCCGGCTGTCGCGCTCGGACCACGTGCTGTGCCACGACGCGCTGCCCGTGGGCGCGCAGGCCTCCTACTGGCGGCCCGCCTTCCTCTGCCTGGCCGTGCTCGGCTGCTTCCTGCCGCTGCTGGTCATGCTGCTGAGCTACGGGGCCACCCTGTGCGCGCTGGCGGCCGGGGGGCCTCGCTACGGCCACGCGCTGAGGCTCACGGCGCTCATGCTGGTCTCCACCGTGGCCTTCTTCGTGCCCAGCAACATCCTGCTGCTGCTGCACTACTCGGACCCGCGCCCCGACGCCTGGGGCGACCTGTACGCCGCCTACGTGCCCAGCCTGGCGCTCAGCACCCTCAACAGCTGCGTGGACCCCTTCATCTACTACTACGTGTCTGTGGAGTTCAGGGACAAGGTGCGGGAGGGGCTGCTCTGCGGGGCTCGCGGCGCCTCCACAGCCTCCGGGGAGGGGGGCACCCAGGCCACCCGCACCCGCTTCACCTCGCTCGTGTGACGGCCCCCCAGGAGGCGGGGCAGATGGAGAGTAGGGGGTTGCACGGGGTCCAGCGGGGCCCACTCCCGATTCACGTCGGCCGGGCACCCCTGAATGTGAGCTTATCTGGAGATAGGGTCTTTGCGGGTGTTAGTAAAATCTGGTCACACTGGCGTAGGGGGAGACCCTAAATCCTCTGTGACCAGTGTCCTTATAAGGAGAGCCCACACATACACGCAGGGAAGGCGGCCGTCTGACCACGAAGGCAGACGTGGGGGTGACGCAGCCACAGCCAGGGAGCAGGACAACTGCTAGCACCCACCAGAAGCCGGGACGGCAGCCTGAGACACCCTCCCTCGGAGCCCCCCCCAAAGAAGCGAACCCTGCCCACACCCTGATCTCAAGCTTCTGGCCTCCAGAACTGTCAGAGAATAAATTTCTGTTGTTTTAAGTCACCTGTTTTGTGTTTTTTTGGCTAGAGCAGCACCAAAAAATGAATATGGGGGTTAAATGCATATTCCCAGGCCCAGCCGGCTCCCTCACATCCAAGGCGGGGGCGGAGGCAAGGCTGATGCTGGCGTGCACCGGCTGCAGGACCCCTCCCAGGAGGCGGCTCAGGCCACCCACCCCCGCGTGGCCCAGGCAGCCAGGAGGCTGGTTGGCAGTCCTCCTTCCCCAAAGCCCAGGGTCTAGCTCTGGGATGGGCTCCGGGGTACAGGACGTCTCCTGGACCATCACTGCGGAGGTCCTCACTCTGCTCCCCAAAGCCTGGTGTGGCCCATCATTAGGACACACAGGACTGTCACCCACTGTCACCCTGGCGGTGGTACGGTACCTCTTCTTAACACGAGGTCTGACTCCTCTTGATGGTAATGTCCCCCACCACCCCAGGAACAGGTTGGGGGACAACTGGAGGTTGGACGGGTGGTCCTAGCAGGGGGAAGGGCTACAGCCCTGTGACCCCCACCCCAGCTGTTTACCCTGGGTCTGAGCTGTTCTGACGGAGTGGGAGGTACCACATGGGGAAGGACAGCCACTGCCCCACCCTGGAGAGCAGCATGGGGCACTGGGTCCAGAGCCATGGAGGCATCAACCGTGGGAGTAAGCAGGCTCCCCCAAGACAGGAGTGGGGGGCCATTCCTGGGCTATGCATCTGGCCTAGGGGAAAATGAGCCAGTGGGCGTGCAGCCCCAGGTCACACACACGTGCCGGTGAGCCTGGGGAAGTGTAAGATCGTGCAGTGGATCCACGTCAATAGCCTTGTTGACGATGTAGGAGTTTTCCAAGATGTTACCGCAGGTGCGGAGGCTGGGTGAACGGTACCCGGGACCTCTCTGTACTGGTAGAATTTCTTACAAATGCACGGGAGTCTACGATTATGTGGGAGTGCGGGTATTCGAAACACTCCTCCCCACCTGCTCCAAAAGGCTGAGCTGGAGACTGGGGAACAGAGGTGCTGGGGGGCCTGACGGGAGCTGGGGTCCAGCCCTCAGTGCTGCCCCCACCCCCGAAGCCTGTCTCTGACTCTGGAAGTGAGCTTTTATTATGGGAGCGGCCTCCACAGGGAGCGGGGGCTGGTGGGGGTGAGGGGCGCGGGAAGGGACCCACTGGCTGGGCAGCGCCCTCAGGGTCTCTGTGCTGTCCCTGCTGGAGGTAAATACCACCGCACAGGGGAGAGGACAGGCCATGCCCGTGAGGGCCCAGAAACAGGGGTCCCCTGAGGATCACAAAGAGGAATGGGACCACAGCTGGGAGGGTCCCCCCCGTCCCCCTTCCTTCCCCCCCTACTGCGGAGGGCAGGTCTAATTGGGAGAGGGCAGTCCCCATGTGGGGCGCTGGGAGTTCAGGGGGTCAGGGGGTGAGGCCCTGAGGCTTTCCCTGAGGGCCTGGCGCTGTCAGCACCAAATATTTGGGGACCCCTGGGGTAAGATGGGGCGTGTGGGCACTGCGACCGTTATGGGACAGTTTGAGGTCTAGGCCCAGGGGCTCGTCAGCCCAGGTGCCCCAAAGGGGGCCCAAGCTTTGCATTTTGGAGAAAGGTGGCCTGTTTCACTGCGAAGTTGGCGATGAGGGGAATGATGCCATCTATGTCCCTGATTTGCCTGAATGTCATCGTGTCTCCTCTGACAGAGGCCTTTGGCCACAGGTCCTTCTCAGAAGCGTCCCCTCGCCTGGAGAGGGAGCTGCTGTGGCCTCAGGAGGGGGGCGCCCGCCCCAGGTGCAGCAGGGGAGGTGGGGGGACCAAGGCCGACCCTCCTGCTGACCGAGGGGTGGGAGGAGGCCCGTCACCCATCGAGGCACGTCTCAGCATTCTGGGTATCAGGTTCATTCGAAGGCTGGGGTCACCTGGGGTGGGGTCCACCAGCCCACCAGAGAGTCAAGGGAGCTCTCCCATCAGGGGCCCCCTTCCGGCAGGGCCGACAGGGACAGGACGCAGCCGCACCAAGTCCTCCTGCTCCAAGCATTAGGAAGAGAAGCCACTCTGACTGGGGAGAGAAAAAGAGAAAGACACCGTGGGCTGCCAGGCTCGCCTCCACGTCCGTGGAGCCTCCTTCCTTTGCTGAACGCGCCTCCATGTCCGTGGAGCCCAGCCTGGCTGCCTCTGCCCATTGGAACAGGTGCACCCCCCTGAAGAGAACCCTCGGGACCCTGCCCACCCTCCGCCGGGTCACGGTGGTGGGACAGCTTGTTCACTTCTGGTCAGCACAACAACGCGGCTGTATGGCACAGGAACTCCGCTAAGTGGGAAAAGCCAATCTCATGACGATTCCGTTTACACAGCATTCCCGGAACGACAGACTCTCGGGAGGGGGGGGGGCACAGCTCTAAAAGGGCAGCTGTATCTTGCCTATGGTGGTGACGACACCAAGCTCCCGTGGGGGAAAACTGCAGACTCCGTTGTGACAGTGGGGAAACGAACAAGTAAGCTGCAAAGTTTAAGGAGGTATATTGTAATCCCCAGAGCCGAAGCAAAATGGAATGCTAAAAAAGTGTTCCATAAATGCAGAAGGGGGCACGCGGAGGACAAGACAGAACAAATACTGAAACAATAGCCATCAGCCCAGGCCTACCAGTAATTATCTTAAATGCACACGGACCAAGCGCCAGTGTCCACTGACCCCCTCACCCCAGCCCTTGGCTATAAACCCCCACTTTTTCTTGTAGTATTCGGAGCTGGGTCCCGTCTTCCTCTCCACTGCAAAACCCCACTGCATATGATCCGGCTACCTAGCTCCTATCCCTCGAACAGTCTTCTCTGCCATCTTAACAAGCATCGTAAAAAATTTCTTTCTTTAACGGGGTCCCGGGGCGCCTCATGGGCAGGTCTGTCCTGGGGTTGTGTCCTCAGGAGGGCTCAGCCTCGCCACGCTCCTTACAGGCTGTTCTCTGGTGTGTGTTGGACTGTGGGGAGAACAGAGAATGGAGCCCCCATCCCGTTCCTGGAAACCTGCAGGCTGACCTGTCTATTGGTCACTGTCACTCCCTGTCAGGTCCAGGGCAAGTAGGGAGAAGGAGTTGAGGGGGGAGGGCTTGGCTCTCACCTGACCTCCGCCTCCCCCTCCAAGTCCATCAGCTCATGGCCATGGCCGGCTGCCAGGTGCCCGGCATCTGAGGGAGCTGGGTCATAGTCATAGCTGTAGGAGGCAGAGGCCGGTGTCAGCTGCTCTGAAAGGAAGGCGGGGCTGGGTCGGTAGGAGGGCACTGGAGGGAGAGGATCTGGAAAGTAGACAGCCCGGAGAGACCTCAAAAAGGAGATAACACGTCCCAGAGCAACAGAAGATGGGAGGTCACAAGGGTGGGGGAAGGGGACACAGAGCTCAGAGATGGGTAGATGCAGAAAGGCACAAACTTGGGGTGGGGGTAGGGAGAGACTCAGCAAGATTAAGGAGCCACAGAAACCCAGATGCAAGGAACCAGAGATGGGGGAGGACACAAAGCCTAGGGAACAGAGACAGAAAGAGACTGGAGGAGAGATGCAGGAGCCACAGCTGGGGGGAAAGCTAGGAGGATCAGGGAGAGGCAGGGAATCGCGGGCGGTGAGAGAGGGAGAAGTGGGGGAAAGGGGAGAGGAGAGGAGGAAGAGGAGAGTGATGCTAGACGGGAGGGAGGAGGTGATGGGGAGGAGGGAGAGGCGATGAAGAAGGTAGGGCAATGCACTACGTCCAGGGGGAGCTGGGGTCCCAGATCCCAGACCCAAGGTGGGTCCTCACCAAGGGCACAGTGGCTAGGGGGCACGGGCTCCAATCTCGCGCGGCCGAGGCAGGCAGCCTCCTGCAGGTGGCAGGCGCTGGTGTAGACCACTCCGTCGGAGCCGCACACTGGGTCCCCGCTGTCGCTACAGTCGCGGGCGCAGCCACAGCGCGTAATCTTCGCCCCCTGCTCTGGGGCGGCCGCAGGGCCCTGCTCGCCCGGGGACCAGCCTGGGGGCGAAGCGAAGTGGGCAGGGTCTTCGGGCCCCCAACCCCCACCTGGCCGGCGCTGGAGGAGGGGAAATGTCCCTGGGGGCAGGGACTACCACCTTTCAGAGGGTGGGACTGGGGCGCGAGTTACTGGGAGTCCCTGAGCCCTGACCTGGTGGAATTTCATGCAAGTATGTGACTACTATTTATGAAAATGAATAAAAGTTATCAACGAAAGCGATCTAAATCTATTTCAAAATGTTTAAAAAAACAAAGAATAGGGCCCCAGCCCCGCCCAGACCTTTGCTGTGGCCACTCGCTGAGTTCATGGACAGGGACCTGCCGTTCCTACACCCTCTGGTTCGTGGAGGAAGGGCACCACGGGTTCAGCTCTGGGCACCCTCCCTCCACAATCGGCCCCACCCTCTTCCTAATCTCAAGTGCACCCAGCTCGGCCCCGCCCCTCCTC
>LNAC01000008.1:9502173-9518784 GCA_002007465.1 Ailurus styani | reverse complement strand
CCTGCAACCACAAATCTGCTGTGTGTCTCTACGCATGTACCTGTTCTGGACATTTCATATACACGGGATTATACACTTCGAAGCCTTTTGTGTCTCGCTTCATTCATTCTGCACGTTTTCCAGGTTCATCTACAGGCATCCACGCTATATTCCACACCCCCCCCCCAACTTTTTCCACCCAGGTGAGCTGGCTGGGGCAGTAAGCCACCAGCTGCACCAGCTCTGCCTGGATGGATTGTCCCAGTTTCTTTTTCATGCTTTGAGATGGTTGCCGGACAGCTCTCTGCCCTCACCCACATGGCTGCTGTAGACGCCTCCACCCCTGCCCCCGCTCCCCCCCAACCCGGTGACAGTACCTCATCAAAGTAGAAGAGGACTCTGCGTCCGGCCACCTCGTACCTCTTCAGCGTGAAATGCTTGTCAAAGAGCAGCTATCGAGGAAGCCAGAGATCAGGGTCCACCCAGCCCCTCTGTCCCCAGCACTTCCTCTCCGGTCTCTGCGGGGCCTACACTGGTCAGTGGGAGGTGGGCCAAGACTCCAAAGGCTGGCGACTTGCCTGTGGTCATCCAGCAAGTCCCCATGGGCCTGGGCCAGGCCCTGCCAGCCCACCCAGCACCAGGGAGAGGGTATGTGAGGCTAGTTACCCCTCCCCCGAGCTCCCCGCCTTCCTTTCCCTCCCCTCCCCTTCCCTTCCTGCAGCCTCCCTGGATCCAGCCCCAGCCCTAGTGCCCAGGTGAGCCGGGCCACCTGCTTTGACCTCAATCGCAGCATTCAGCCACCGTCCAGCCTGGGACATCACCGTTTTTGCCTTCTCCTTACCCTGGTGCTCTGCCCAGCCTCCCTGACCACCCCCACCCCCAGGACTGGCCTGCCTTTCCTTCTCCCTCCTCCCCACACTGCAGACCTCCTCCGGCCTTGGGCAAGTGTGTGCCTCCCACACAAAAGGGGATGTGGGACTGGTCTCCCTGGAGTGTGAGGGCAGCGGCAGGCTTCTGGAGAACCAGGGCATTGTCCCTACAGCGCACCCATATCTGCTGAATCCCTCCTCCACCCCCTGGATCCCACCCTTCCCCTCCTACCCCTCAGCAGGTGACCAGCCCCGAAGCACCAACTCTGCCCAGAAAGGCAGAAAAAAAAAAAAATAGAAGGGTTGGGAATCCGCACCCTGGACAGGGCGGTCAGCTGGAGAGCCCGCCGGGCTCCTGCCTGCCGGCGCCACCTCACCTGCTCCAGGCTCTCGCTGTCCACCCGGAAGCCGGAGAGCAGGGGCACCTCCAGGACGGCCATATTGGAGGCCCCTGCATGCAGCCACCTTCCAATGAGAGAGAGAGGCCCTGGAGCTCAAGCCCCATGGCAGAACTCACAGCCCCCTCCGACACCCACAATCCCCACGGCTGAAGTCCTGGGAGAGCCCACCCTGGGCCTGGCTGGGTGGCCCATCTGTACAAACACAGCTGGCCGGGCCACCTGTCAGCCCATTTCACAGCCGGGATCCATAAGGAGAGGGCTTTGCAGAGGGTTCTGGGCCTGACCCGGGCCTACCGACTCTGGGCCTTGCTTGCCCCGAACCCCACGCTACGTCCCCAGCACAGGAAGCAGCTCCGTGGGGCCACCGGAGCCCTAGTGACTGGGAATCCCCAGTCACTCCCCAGGGCCAGCCCTCTGTGTCCTCTTCTGTGACATGGGTGTGCATAACTGGCCTCTGGGGCTTGCTCCAGGCCAGGCCCTCCCCGTGCCGGGTGCTGGTGACAAGGGGGGCGGCTGACCTTCACAGAGGGGCCTGCAGACCTTCACAGGGACCTTCACCGTGGGCCCAAGGGCCATGGTGGCCACAGCCCCTGGGGAGGCTTCCTGTGGGGGTGCAGTCTAAACATGACCATATCTGGATGGCACACAGGGGTTCTTTCTGACACATCTGAGAGAGGAACAAAGATGCCCCCAGCAGGCCTGATGGGGCCAGAGAGTTGGGGTCAGCCCGGCTGCTTCCTGCTCCCCCAACCCCAGTTGATGGCAGGCTGAAGGTCATGGCAGAGGACGGCGGCCTTGGCAGCTGCAATGGGCTTCGGATGCCATGACAACCATCCACCTCTGGGCTCCCAAATTGTCATCATGGCAATAAGCATCCTCAGAGGGCAGCTGCCTGTGCCCTCCCTGAGGACCCTCTGTGGCCTGGTCCCTGGGTCACCGTCAGGGAACCCAGAGGCCTGGGTCTCGTGCATCACGCAGGGGCCACAAACAGCTGTCCCCACCTGGGCCACCTGCCTCATCTGTCACTGGGGTCTGCTGCATCCATCTGGAATCTTCCATCTCCCTCCTCATTTCAAAACCCATCTGCAGTCTAAGTGCCTGACAGTAAGCATTTGATTGCAAAAGCATCCATTTCAAACACATCCATCTTGGATCAACATATTGCCAGCTGTGGGACCCAGCTATGGATAAACAGCTAGACAAAGGAGCCAGGTGCCCCCCACCCATGTGAAGTTCCCCTTTTTAAAAAACCCTGTGTCACCAAGATAACCGACCGGCTCTTCCCTTCCCGCTCCCTCATCTTTGCACTTATCCTTTTATATTTGCCAATAAGATGGGTCTGGCGAAACCCTAGGCCCCCAATCTGCCCCCCAAAAAGGCCAAGCCCCGCCCTGGTCCAGACTCTCTCTCTACCTGTGACCTCCCTGTGTGGCCCCGGGCGTGCCCAGTAACCTTCAGGAGCAGGGGGTACCGAGCCCTGCCCCTCAAGCTTCCCTGATGGTTCTTGCTGAGGCATCTTGCAGCCACAGCAGAACCACCAGTGCCGGTCCAGCCGCCGCAGTGGGAAGTGTAGCAGGGGCCAGAGCCGTGCCCCGGGCCTTCCAGCTGACAGCCTCTCAATCCAGGGGCGCAGATTGAGCACCTGCTCAGCGCCCTGGTCCCGGGGGGCGGTGCTCCTCTGACATGGCCCACCTCGGAGGCCCAGGCAGCGCTGTCGGCCAGCGGGGAGGTGGCCTTACCTGGCGCACACCTCCAGGGTCACCTGGTACTCCTGGTGATGCTGGTCGGCCGCCGGGTCGTCGTCATCAGCGGAGGAGGCGGGAGCGGGGGTCCGCCGCGGCTCAGCCTCGGGCTCCTGCAGGCTCACGAACAGCTGGAAGGCTGGTTTGGCCACGGGGTCCGGCACGTGGTAGGTGACATCGATCTGGGGGTGTGTGAGGACTGAGGCTTAGGGAACCCGGGGTGGGGGAGGGGAGAGGCAGCGGCACGGCCAGAACGATGACAGAAGTGGCATCAGCAACAGACATGGGGACTCCTGTTAACTTCATTTCGCCCCACAATGGCCCATGCGAGTGTAGGTTTGACCATCATCCCCTTTCCACGCGTGTCAAGCCCAGGTCCCACAGCCTCCAGGCCTCTCCCACCTACCCGCTGTGTGATCTGGGCTCCCATTTTCGAGACGGGGAAGCTGAGGCTTCCAGGGTCTCTAGGCAGACTTGCCCTCTGCCCTCCAGCCGGAGCCCACGAGACCAGAGTGCAGCTAACTCCCAGGGCCTGGCGACCGAGGGGCTGCGGGGAGGGCGAGGCTCAGGCATCCTGGTCCAGGGACTGAGGGAGGGCGCCCAGGAAGGGGCATCCTGGTCCAGGCAGCAGCAGGGAGAATAAACATGAGGCACTGGGCCGATTCCGGGAATGGGGGAGGACGTTTGTTTATGGTCAGAGACCACTGGATCGAGGGTCAGCTGCATTTTCTTGGGGGGGCCCACACCCGAGAGGAGGTACGACCACGGCTGCATTTCGGGGAGCAGTCTGAGCTTGGAGCCCCCAGGTTCCAGATGCCCCCGTGAGCACCCGATGCCCCTGTAGCCTCACCTGCATCAGGCAGCAGCCTTCACCCTTGGCGCTCACGAACAGCCCCGTGGGGAGGCTGGGGATCTGCAAGACAGAGGACACCGTGACGCCCTCCGCAGACACACCGGGGTTGGGCGGGCAGCGGGGAGGGGCCCCCAGTGCCTGGTCCAGGAATACACACCGCTGCTGTCTGCAGAACCTTCTGGTTGGCCCTGTGCAGTTCGAAGGTCTCCTGGTAATCCAAGTTGGTGGAGGCCAGGGAGATGGTGAGGTTGATGCTACCAGCATGCGACAGGATGGCATACTCTGCCAGGGCCTGCAGAGCCACACAGGTGTCCTGGGGATAGACGAGGAGGTGCTGGCAGCCCCGTGGATGGGTCGGCCAGCAGGCTTCCCGCCCCCATCCCGGGTCGTCTGGCCCGAACTGGAGGCACCAGGTGTGGACCGTCTCTGACAGCCAGAGACCCACGTGGCTGGAATGGAGAGTGAATCTGGTGCAGACATCCATGGGCTGGGGGTAGGCACCTCCACAGAGCCAGAGGCTGGGTCCCAGTCCCAACGCCAAGTGCATCTGACCCTCAGGCTCCACCCCCTGCCTTCCTTTGGACTCCATGTCCCCCAGGAACCGCCCTGGGACTTGAAGCAGGCGGTGGCTTCCTGGCGAGCCCTGAGCCCCGAGCCTGGACCTCAGTGACCCCGCTGGGAGCTGAGCCCCTTCCTCAGGCCCTGCTCAACTCACCTGAGTGGAGGAGAAGCCCCCGAGCGCGTTCCGCTGCTGGGACAGCCACTTCACCACGGGCAGGGCGGTGGCCACGTCACCCAGGAGGGTGTAGGTCAGCAGCGCATAGGCTGTCATTTCCACCTCGGCCGAGACCACTGCAACGGACGAGGCTGGCTGAGGCCCCGTCCATCCATGCTGGGACCCGGCACCCAGCACCCAAAGCAGGGGGCCAGTACCTGACCGAGAGACCCCATCGCTGAAGCTCAGGAATGCATCTTTGTCCGTGGCCCGGGAACCCCTCAGGCTCCAGTGGGTGACCCCATCTGCAGGACAGGTCAGGGGCCACAACCCAGGTCAGTGTGCAGCCTGGCATGCCGTGGGGAGGGTAGTGCATATGGCCTCAAAAAGAAACATTGGGGGTGGGGGGGTTTGAATCCCCAGTGGGGGGGCAGTGCCAGGGGCAGAGGTCTGGGGCAAGAAGGGCCCTGGGGCTGTATCCGATCTGCAACTCCATGACCAACCCCGTCCCTCCCGCATCCCTGGCAGACATCAGTGGCCTCCCTCCTGACAGGGCCCTGATGGGGCTCAGCCGTCCCCACTCAGGACCGAAGAAGCCACTTGGAACTTGCAAAGGCTCCAAGGATTCTGAGCTCATGTGAGATGTAAAAGGCCCTCAGACCATAGAGAAATCGGTGCTCTCCTGGCCAAGCAGGGACTCCTAGGCACTGTCATCCGATTGGGTGGTTTTAGAATTTTGCTTAATTTTTTCTTCTTCCTAGCAATGCAAGCATTCTTCAGGTGACATCATAAGTGGAGAAGCTGCTGGGAAGGTGGAGTGGGGACTGGGATGAGGGCCGGAGATGGGAGGGGAGGGGCTTAGTCTAAGTCTCTGTGACCCGGGGCTCCCCAAACATGGTGGGTAGTCATTTTGTCATGGGGAGACAGACGTCCTGAAGATGGAAAAGGCTTCCCAAGGCTCACCCAGCGGTGGAAGGTGGAGGGCCCTCCCTGGGGTGGGGGTTGCTACCCCCTATTTCACAAGGGACAAAAATGACACTCAGGCTCAAGCCGCTTCATCAAATGGAGCTACTAGGAGATGCGACAATGAGTAACGAGCCAGAGTGAGCAAAGGGTGCCTCCTTAGAGCCAAGCATGTGTCCGTGAGCTGTTTCCTGGGTGCACTGTGGGCCGGCTCCACGGTGGTCTCGGGGGTGCCAGGCGGGGAGGGGGGGCCTACCCTGCGTGATGGCCAGGCTGCGGAGCTTCCGCAGTGCCGCGGGGGCTGCCGGGCTGTGGAGCAGGGTCAGTGCGTAGGTGGTGAGGGCGCTGCTGTAGGGGTCCGGGGCCAGGGGCGCACTGGACTCCAGGAAGTGCCGCGCTCTGGCAATGGCGCTCCTCTCCTCCTGCGGGATGGGGGGGTGGGGAGTGGAGCCTGGGAGGCTGCTCTGTTCCCCCACCCACCTGCCCACCCACAGATTCCCAGGGCGCACCTAGGGAGAGTGCTGGATGGCTCACAGACTCTCATTTTGCCTCCCTCCGGAGCTCCCACCACGCTAGACCTGGCTTTGAAAGCCAGACCCCATCCCCTGCATGGTGGGGCCAGCTTTTTCCAAATGGGGTCTGAGCACAGCAGATCAACTCCAAGAAGTTCTGGGGGAAGTCGGCAGAGCCCTGACCACCCTGTCCCACCTACCCCATCACCAGGCTGGCTTCCGAGACCACCTTCCCAGGCCCACCTCATCCTTTAGGCCTCACCTCAATGGTCACCTCCTCCGGGAAGTCCACCAACCCTGATTACACTTCCCCCCAACCCCACTGTGAGCTATTGGAGGACAGAAAGAGTCCACTATCCAGGGACAGCTTGATTCAGAGAAGCTGCCCAATCTTATTGGTAAAGTGGGGGTGGGGGGACTGAGTGATCAGAAACATTAATGAATTTAGCAAATGAGCAATGGTGTTCTTGGGGGTACCGATGGAACCATGGTATTAAGATAACTCTGCTTTAGTGACTGTTAAGATCTCAGAAAGAATGTTCTCCATCTTTTGATGCGGACGAAGTAAGGAAACTGTCCCTAGCACGTGGTGTCGAGATGTACCACGTCACTCCTGGGGGCGCTGCTAGACATGACAGAGCAGGCCCAGCAGCCCCCCGCCGGGTCCACACAAGCCCAGCCCCGGGGCGGGGGCCGCACACATCACGGTGAGGACTGAGGTCCCGGTAAGAAGAGTGAACACAGAGACGCAGGCGCAAGGCCGTGGAGAGGCTGGAGCGATATGGCCAGAAGACAAGAAACACCTGGAGCCCCCCAGGAGCTGAAGAGGCCTAAAAGGATCATCCCTTCGAGCCTTGAGAGCTCTAAGCCTTGCTGGCACCTGGACTTCAGAGCCCTGGCCTCCCGAACTGTGAGAGATAAAGGGCGGTTGTAAGCCGTTGTTTGTGGTACTGGTGACAGCGGCCCCGGACCCGAATCCAGGGGCCTTCAAACTCTTGAGAGAACGAGGGGCACCCGGGTGGCCCAGTAGTTAAGCGTCTGCCTTTGGCTCAGGTCATGATCCCAGGGTCCTGGGATCGAGTCCCGCCTCGGGCTCCCTACTCAGCGGGAAGCCTGCTTCTCCCTCTCCCACTCCCCCTGCTTGTGTTCCCTCTCTCGCTGTGTCTCTGTTAAATAAATTAAAAAACCTTAAAAAAACAAAAAACAGAAAACTCTTGAGCAAACGAAGACAGGCATGGCCCAGCTCTAAAGGTGTGACAGGGTCAGAATGACCAGATGCCCATTTCACTGAAATAAAACCACCACCAGAGCGTGGAGGAGAGGCCCGCCTCAGGAATCAGGGTCGCTCAGGCTCAGAGGGGCAGGCCCCCCACTGGCCCCACAGCCTGGGGCCCCCTCTGACCTGGGCCAAGCAGGACAGCTGGTCCTCTCAGAGGCAGTGTGTATGAGTATGCTCTGGCTGCATAACAAAGTACCACGAAGAGGGAGGCTTAAAAAGCAGAAATGTATTGTCGCACGGAAATCAGAGATCAAGGTGTGGGCAGCGTTGGCGCCTTCCGAGGGCCCTGAGGAAAGGGCCTTTTCCAAGCCTCTCCCCTGGGCTTGTGGCTGGCCATCTTCCCTCTGTGTGTATCCGTGTCCAACGGCCCCTTTTTATAAGGACGCTACTCATACTGGATTAGGACCCATCCTAACGGCCTCATTTTAACTTGATTACCTCTTTAGAGGGCCTATTTCCACATGTAATCACATTCCAAGGTACTGGGGTGCTATGGACGGAAGGCCAGTGCCCCCCCCACAATATGTTGAAGCCCTAACCCCAGTGTGATGACATTAGGAAGTGGGGCCTTTGGGGTGTGATTGGGTTCAGGTGAAGTCTTGAGAGCAAAGCCCCCACGTGGGATTAGGGTCCTTCCACAGAGAAGAGACACCAGAACTCACTCCCTCCACACGTACGTACCCAGGAAAAGACCATGTGTGGACACAGCAGGAAGGTGGCTGTCTACAAGCCAGGAAGAGAGTCCTCACCAAGAACTGAATCAAACAGAACCTGGACTTGGATTTCCCGGTTTCTAGAACCATTAGAAGTAAATGTCTGTCGTGTAAGCCACCCAGACTGTGGTATTTCTTTATGGTGGCCCAAGCTGACCTGAGCTGACTGAGACGGGGGTTAGGATTATTGGGGAGACACAATTTAGCCCTTTCACCACAGGGCAAGTGGTCCTCTAGGCAAAGTGCATGGGACATGGAGGATCTTAGGATCCTCAGAAACCCTAGACCCAGGGGTTAAATCTGGATTGGAGGTCAAGAACGGCTGAAAAGGGCTGCTACTCATAATTCATCATCAGAGGACACAGAACTGACACAGATGTTAGGAATGCTGGGGTCCCCACCCCCAGGGCTGAAATCCATCATGGACACACTCACTACAAGGGGAACGTGCTTCCCCCACCCCTCTTTCACAGAAGCAACAATGGCTCCCGAGTCCCCCGGGGACACCTAAACCTTGACCGGCTCCAGTACCAACTGTAAATGAAGGTTCTAGACCCTTCTCCCAAAAATTTTCCCAAGGTTTTATATAGGACTCCCTGACCAGCCAGGACCCTGCTCTAGCCCCAAATGACTCCCCAGACAGGGACTGAGGGCATCAAATCGCCCTGGGAGATCTCAGGATACAGCTCCCCCAGATCCCACCCCCCCAACAATTAGCACAGGAACCTCTCAACCCTCTGCTCCAGCTACAAGAAGGTGGACATCCGGGGACCGATGAAAAGCATGAGGAGGGGCAGGAGGGCATCAAGGACGAAATAAAGCCGGCGCTGCAGGGGAAAGCCGCCCACCCCTCCCCAGCCGCCGCGCACTCACCTCCGAAGCCGGGCCGGTCTCCAGGAGCGCGGCCACCACGTAGGCGGTCAGTGGGACAGTGCCGTGGAGCCCACCCTGTGAGAGGACGCTCGAGCCTCACCCTGAGCCCAAGGGCACCCCCGACCCCCCGTGAGCCCCAGACAGCAGCGGGGAGCAGGGCTAAGGTGCCAGAACGGGGGCCGAGGGGCCGCTCACCTGGATGTCCTTGTTCAGGATCCTGCCCACGGCTGGGAAGGAGCCGTCCACCCGCTGCTGCCGGACGATCCAGCCCTTGGCAGCCGCCAGCTCCTGCGGGTCGATGAAGATGAAGCCGCGCGCCTGGGCAAAGGACTTCAGGACAAAGGCCGTGAGCCTGAAATGGGATGAGGCAGGGGCTGGGAGGGCCAGGGGCTGGGGGTGTTTGTGCAGAGAAGGTCACCTCCCGCATGCCCCCTGGGGAGCTGCGCCTACTCCCCGCAAGGCCATGAGTCTCTGCCTCCTCCTCACCTGTGACACAGGAGGCATGTCCTTGCAGGCCTGCTGGGAGCACTCCAGGGAAGTGTGTGGGCACCCAGCAGGATCCAATGGCAGAGGCCTGCCTCCCTGCCCGGACCCTCCCCCTCCCCCGGCAGCACCCACATCTGGAGCTCAAAGCCTTTCTGGGAGCTGGTCCAGCCCTGCTTCCCCCTGCCTCATGCAGACCTTCCTTGTTGCCCTTCCACTGCCAATCCCCAAGAGATTCCCCTGCCTTGCAGAGAGATCTCCAGTCTTTCTTGGGACCCTGCAGCCAGGTGTCTTAGATGCTTGGACCCCTCTGTGGACCAAGCTGGACACAATCATGGACATTTCAGTCCCTGGACCTGGGAATGACTTTTGAATGGAGACATGAAGTGATGCTGGGAGCAGCTGCTGCAATTTTGCCACCATGAGGGGAGGAGCTGCTGTGGTGAGAGACACCACAGGGACCAAAGGAAAGAATGGGGGGGGGGCCCGATGCACTGCCCTATAGCCTCCCCAGCCCTGTGGTGTGAGCTGACATTTAGAATTGCATTTCAGCCAGATTTCTGTTGCTTGCAGTCGAAAACATCCCACCAACCCATTAGCCTCAGTTACCCCATCCAGGCACTGGGCACATTGTGCTTCCATCCTATCTACACAGAATGAGGTCCTGCTTGTCTCTCAATGCTCCGCCCAGGTGTCTCTCCCCAGAGGAAGCCTCTTGGGACCCCCACACTTGGGGATGGGTGTCTCTGGACTCCCAGGACCTCCAAATGGCCTCCCCACGGCCCTCCTCTGTGTCACAGTTGTCCATCTCTGACTTTGCAGCCTGTGCCTTGTCCGCCCCGCCCCCGTCCCGCGGCAGCACGGTGCACCTGAGTGGGAGTTGATGGACCCGAGGGATGAATGAGGGGGTGAAAAGTCACAGGAGAACCACTGGATGGAAAGCAAGGAGCTGAGAGGGACAAGCCACAGGATGGAGGAGCAGGAGCCACCAGACGGCTACTGACTGAGTGGCAGAAACCAACAAGTGTCACGAGGACGCACAGACCCGGGAGCCCCCGTGTCCTGTTGGCGAGAGTGTAAACCCGTGCAGCAGCTCTAAAAACCCAGCCGGCCAGCTCCTGGCCAAGTTAGAGGCGGAGCCCCCACGGGGTGTGGGGACTCCACTTCTGGGGACATTCCCTCGGGAAACGGAAGCAGGGTCTCAAAGAAATATTTGTACACCGGCGTCCACCGCAGCTCTGTCACAGCAGCTAAAACACAGAATGACCCGAGTGTCTAGACTGATGAACAGCTTCACAAGATGGGGTGCTTCTGCACACTGGGATGTTATTCAGCCTTGAGGAGGAGAAACTCTGACCCCTGCTCTGGCAGGCGCGAACCTCGAGCGCACTGTGGGCCGTGAAGCACGCCAGGCAGAAAAGGATTCTAGGGTCGCACTCACGTGTGGTCCTGGAATTCACAGGGACAGAAACTAGAACGGGAGTGTGGGGGTGGGGGGGTCCTGGAGGTGGAGACTCCGTGTGTAATAGATAGAGTTTCAGATCTACTACGTTAAAAAGAGTTCTGGGGACATACGGTGGTTGTGACGGCTGCACAACAGCGTGAATGCACTGAATGCCACCGGACTGGACACTTAAAAATGGTGAAGATGAGGGCGCCTGGGTGACCCAGTGGGTTAAGCGTCCGCCTTCAGCTCAGGTCATGATCCCAGGGTCCTGGGATTGAGTCCTGTATCCGGCTCCTTGCTGGGCGGGGAGACTGCTTCTCCCTCTGCCTCTGCACCTCCCTCTGCTTGTGCTTTCCCTATCTCTCATAAATAGATTTAAAAAAAAAAAAAACTTAAGGGCACCTGGGTGGCTCAGTGGGTTAAAGCCGCTGCCTTCGGCTCAGGTCATGATCCCAGGGTCCTGGGATCGAGGCCCACATTGGGCTCTCTGCTCGGCAGGGAGCCTGCTTCCTCCTCTCTCTCTGCCTGCCTCTCTGCCTACTTGTAATCTGTGTCAAATGAATAAAAAAAAAAAATCTTAAAAAAAAATAAAAATAAATAAAAAATTTTAAAAAACTTTAAAAAATGGTGAAAATGATAAAATTTATGTTACACCTACTACACCAGCAAAAGGAAAAAAAAAAGTTAAGAGAATGAAAATCAAAGCTCGGTGAATCGTCAAAATGTGAAATAGCCCATAACCCCAAAGCTGCATGCGCCTACCCTAAGAGTCTGCTGTCCCAGCCACTCTCCCTCCCGGACCGCCAAGCCCATCCTTTCTCCTGCCCTTGGGGCACCTGCTTGTGCCAGGCCTCGCTCGGCTCCCAGCCCCCCCGAGCACGCCCCGCCCTGCAGCGGGGGGCGGGGCCAAACACCGTGCGCATGCGCAGACAGCCACGAAGGCGCGTGGTGCCTGTGTGCCGGGCATTGTGGACTCCCCACGGTCTCTCTGGGCAGGTCCGCCCTCTGGAGCCCGGTGAGCAACACTGCACACGGCGGGGCTCGGCCAGCTGGGTCGCTGCTGCTATGCGGTGGACATTGTGTCAGCGTCGGGACGAGGAGGGCACTTTTCATGTCCACAGCGCCCGCAGGGGCTCCCGGGATGACGCCCGAAGAGAAACCCCATCTGGGGACAAGAGTTGGGGTGCCCCACCGTCTCTGCGAGCCCCAACGTGGATATGGCAAATCCACCATCACGCAGACTGCCCTGCTCTGAGGGTCCCAGGGAATAAGACCCAGGGGCGCGCAGCCCCACGCCGGGCCCTCCCTGGCCTGGTCGCCCCAAAAGCCAAAGGGAGCCACTTGCAAGGGAAAGCGGACTCCAGGCTGCTCTGCCCACACGCTCCCCGACCTCAGCTTCCGGGCGGGAGTAGGGCCTCTCCGGTCCCCTCCCACTCGGGGTCACCCCTGTTTCTGGGTCCAGTGGGCTCTGAAGAGGCCCAGAGCGCCCAGAACCGGCTCCCGAGAGACTGGGGAGCAAGGGCTCCGTTTGGGGCAGTGTGACCACAACAGCAGAAAGACAACTATGAGAAATCGTCACTGTCACTGCCACCCACTCCCCCCATCGCCACCCCCAGAGCCCAGCAGAGCTGCCCACGTCCAGCCCTCTGACTCCCGGGGGGCCAGGGCCGGGGCTGTCTCCTGGTCACCCTGGGGATCTGGCCCCGAGTGTCCTGCTGTGCGGAGCCTTGTGGGAGGCTGCTACGTCAGCTGGGAGAGCCCCGCTGGCCGTGCCCCCGGGCTGGGCACTCACCACATGCTCCCCGAGGCGTCCCGCTCCCCGAACGCGCTGTAGGAGCCGTCAGGGTGCCTGTAGGTCAGCTGCCGCTGGTAGCCTGCGGGGGAGGCGGAGGGGTCGGCGGCCTGGAACGTTCCTGCGACCCCCCCACCGCCGCGATGCAATACTCACATCCGGGGCCGCCTAAACCGCCCCCACCCACATCTGGACTCTGGAAAGAACTCCCTGAAAGGGCTCCACACCACGGATGGGGCTGAAGCCTCTACTTTGTTCCTCTCATTTCCTGACCTCACCTCTCTGTCGCTCCTGGTCACACACAGACCCTCAGTCATGCCTGGGTGGTCAGGGACCTGCACTACCTCGAGGCAGCACCCTCTGTCCCCACGGGTGGGGACTCTCCACGAGAGCCTGGTGTGCCCCGAGAACAGAGGGCACCAGAAGAGCCACAGCAGAAGAGCCAGGGGGCGGGCGAGGGAGGTGAGGCGGCCACGCGGGCCACACTGGGCGTTCGGCCTTATCGTGAGGGCAGCAGGGGGCGTGGGCCGGGTGCGCCGGGGAGGGCTGTGAGGGGACATACGTAGTAGGTGTTCTGGAGGGTCTGGAGGGGAAGCAGGACGACCTGGAGGTGGGCACCGTCCAGGCAAGCAACGGTGATGGGGCTGCATCGGGGGTGGTAACAGGTGGGCAGAGCTGCCTAGCTGGGCCAGGTCTGGAGGAAAGAAAGATCTAGAGGGCACCAAGGTTCGCAGTTTACCCGCTGGAAGGATGGTGCTCTGCCCCCAGAGGGGGCAAAAGCAGCAGAAGGAGCTCTGTGTAGGTGGTTCCTGACTGCCTCCCCCCAAGTTCATGTCCACCTGGGACCTCAAAATGGGACCTTATGGGAATAAAGGTCTTTGCAGTTGTGATCATGCTGAAAATCTCCAGATGAGCTCACCCTGGAATAAGGTGGGACCTAAATCCAGTGACCGGTGTGCTTAGAAGAGAAGAGACACAGAAGACGCAGATGCAGGAGGAAGGCCCGTGAAGGCGGAGGCAGGGAACGGGGCGGGGATGGAGGGAATGTGTCTCCAAGCCGAGGAATGCCTGGAGCCCCAGAATTCAGGAGAGAGGCCCAGGACAGAGTCCCTCAGAGCCTCCAGACGGAGCCAACACTGGTAAGCCTTGACTTTGGACTTCTGGCCTCCAGAGCTGTGAGTTAATATAGTCCCGTTGTTCTAAGCCACACGATTTGTGGTACCGGCATAACTTGGGAAATGCTGTGGGTTCAGGAACAGGTCAACTTGCAATAAATTGTGCCAAACGAACGTCTGGGTTTTCCAGTGTATATAAAGTTATGCTCACACTATACTGTAGTGTATTAGGTTTGCAACAGCATCATATCTAAAATAACAATCTACGTACCTTAATTAATTCACTTAAAAATATTATGGCTAAAAAATCCTAACCATCATCTGAGCTTTCAGTGAGTCGTGATCTTTTTACAGGTGGAGGGTCATACCTCCACCTGCTGGCTGCTGACCTACCAGGGGGGTGGCCGCTGTGGCAGTTTCTTAAAATAAGACTCAGTCCTCTCAAACCCTGTGGCAGCCTTATCAGCTCCATTTCTGGAATATTCTAAACCTTGGAGGTCATTTCAACAATCTTCACAGCATCTTCACCGGGAGTAGATTCCAGCTCAAGAAACCACATTTTTTTGTTCATGCATGAGAAGAAACTGCCCCTTCGTTCAAGTTTTAGTATGAAATCGCACCAGTTCAAATAGAGTAAGACTTTCAAAGTTTGGAATATTGCAGAAATTACCAAACTGTGACACAGAAACAGGAAGTGAGCAAAGGCTGTTGGGAACATGGAGCTGACAGGCTTGCTGTAGGCAGGGTTGCCAGAGACCTTGAATTTGGAAAAGAAAAAAAAAAAAAAAAAAAGCCCTGTCTGCGAAGCACACTCCAAGGAGCCACGTCTGAGCCTGTGACAGTGGCCCCAGAAAACCAATACCGGCAAGCCTGGCAGAAAACCAGGGAAGGGGGCTTGATCGCAAGCTTATGGAGTCTGAAATGCCCACTGGCTGAAGGCCTCGGGGTCTGACTCTTCCGAGAGTTTCCGGCTGTTCAGAGAGTTTCCAGCGGACGACCAGGGGGACATCGGACCGGGGGTGGCTTTCAAGGCCGGAGCCCCGATGGGTTCTGCGACCTGAGCATCCCTGACCACAGGCTGAGTGGGCTTCTTGGGGTTCCTGGCAGTCTCTGGTCAGCCTTTATCAACCCAGATTTTCGGCGCCAGAAACTCCTGCCTTTGCCTTTCCATCGAAGAGTTTCCACATTCACCCTGAGCTCTTGGCCTTTCCTTTCCCCGTTGAGAATGGATGGTTCTGGATCATCAGGACTACTTTTAGAAATCTTCTACAGGGAACCTTGACAGGTCAGGAGGCAGGAACTCCAGACTCGCCTCAGGAATCAAGGCACTCACTTGCCTCAGTTTCCCCATCTGAGAGCGACCTGACAGCCTCTGAGCCAGGCACGTGCCAGTCCTTGAAGGCCGAAATTTCCAAGGTGGTGCCTGTGGGCTCTCCTCTCACTCTGGCTGGGACCTAGTGCCCGGGCCAGCCAATCCAATCCAGGCGATCCTGGGATCCCAGAAGCCCCCACCACTCGCCCCTGCATGGTCTCAGGCTGACTGCTTCCAGGAGCCTCAACTGGCTCCTGTGGGAAATGAGGACCATTAGCCTGGGGGTTGCTGGGAGGGCGACTTGGGACAGCACGGTGGAGATGCACGTGCCTGCATGAACACCAGCCTCACAGCTGGGTCAAACCCTCTCCTTCCTCCCCTTCGTTCCAGCTCCTGCCCAAAGCCAGAAGCAAACCTCCGGAGGCCTCAGGACGCTGGCATGAAATAATGAACTCCCTTGCTACACAGATAGGAAACTGCGGCACTGAGAACAGGCCCTACCCGAGGACACAGAGCAGGTGTCTGTGACAGAGGTGAGGCCACAGCCTCCCCCGGGCCCCTCCTATGGGGCCAAGACATGCAGAGGGGGAGGGTCAGGGCACTCAGAGGTCCAACCCTCCACACCCCGGACTGTACCCCATCCTAAGGCTCTGATTCCTGATGATGGAAGATATTCAGTGCTGCTTGATTTCTGAGGCTGTTCCGTGCTGTCTTATTTATTTTGAAGAGGTTCAGCGCTATACTGTTTATCTCTGAAGATATTCAATGCTGCATTTTGTAGGCGAGAAATACCCCTGCCACATCCAAGAGAAGAGTTTAGGATATTGTGTTCCATAAGTATAAGTTATGGACAAAGAGTGTAGCCTCGGAAAATGACTGTGAGCATGTCCTGAGACCCAGCGATTTCACTTCTGGGTGCCCACGGCACAGAAATTCAGATGTCTTCAGCAGGCACGGGGACAGGACGCGTCGGGGCGGCAGCAGGGTTCTCAAAGCCCCGGAATGTGATGCTGCTCCAGCGCCCGTCATCACTGGACGCAGAGCCCCCGGTCCCACCGCACCGCAAGGGGCAGTGAACAGACCACGGCTCCGCAGAGCTCGGGGGACAGATCGCACGCGCACACAGCGTGTGGCTGGGACACACTGAAGGCTGCCACATTACGAGGCACCAAGAGCAACTGCTAACCTGTGTTGCTGGAGAGCGTCAATTCAGAGGCAACACGGACGGGGTGGTTATAGGGAACTATTTTTCTTTCCTAAATGTTTTTTATAATGCTATTATATTGCTCTTTTTTTTAAAGATTTTTTTAATTTATTTCTTTGACAAAGAGAGAGAGAGAGCACGAGTAGGGGGAGCAGTAGAGGCAGAGGGAGAAGCAGGCTCTGATGACTCAGGACTCGATCCCAGGATCCTGGGATCATGACCTGAGCCTAAGGCAGACGCTTCACCTACTGAGCCACCCAGGCGCCCTATACTGCTCTTCTTGTTGAAGGAAGGAAGGAAGGAAGGAAGGAAGGAAGAGAGGGAGGGAGGGAGGAAGAGAGGGAGGGAGGAAAGGGGAA
>LNAC01000008.1:9447077-9501896 GCA_002007465.1 Ailurus styani | reverse complement strand
AGGAAGGAAGGAAGGAAGGAAGGAAGGAAGGAAGGAAGGAAGAGAGGGAGGAAGGAAGGAAGGAATCTGCATTTCTAAAAGATGCTATTCCTCTCCCCATCGCTGACTCCCAGCATTCAGAGCCTTGTCCCAACCGGGCAGACACTGGGCTCCTGCTGACAGTGACCAGACGGGGCCACCCCGAGAGGCCTCCTTCACCCACTTGGGTCCCTTCTTCCACACCCACTATGCCAGCCACACGGGCTGCCTCTCTCCCCATGCCCTCTCCCCAGGCAGCACCCCCTCCCAACCCCGGTACCTTGTACCAGGTAGTCTGTGGTCTCTCGCTCCACCTCAGGGGTGAGCTGCCGGGTTTTCTGCAAATACTTCAGGACGAAGATGTTGGGTGCAAAGTGGATCATGTTTTGCTCTCCGCAGCCAAAGGGCAGCCGCAGGAGGTTGCTGAGGTGGTTCAGGGTTGGCCCCATGACGTCTCCTGGTGAGGAGGAAACAAGGGCTGGGCTGTGGGCAGGCCTTGACTGGGGCCCTGGCTGTCCCAGGGGCAGCTTTCTGCAGGGCGGCCGAATGCCTAACACTGGCCACCCACCCTCTGACTGCCAGTGCTGCCTTTGGGACGGGACTGTGCCCCGTGCCCACTTAGCCCACTGGGGGCCCTGGCTTTGGCGGCCATCCCCTGGAACTCTCCTACACACCTCCCTCTCTGTTATTTAGTCTCAACTCGGTGCTCTTTCTCTACCACTTCATTAAGCTGGATGCTCATTTCTTTGTGGCTTTTAAAACAGGTGCATTTAAAGCTATCCATTTTCCTCTAAGTACAACTTTGGTTGCATACCACAAATGTTGATAGATCAATCCAGCCATTATGGTTCCATTTTAAATATTTTTTTCTAATTTCCTCTAGGAAACGGGATTTTCTCTTCAACCAGGAGTATTTAGATTTTTTTTTTTAAGTTTCCATACACACATGACATTGTCGGTATATTTTTCAGTTCTTTTTTTCTTTCCGATTTCTCCTGTGCTTTCCTCCCTTCACCGCTCTGGGCTCCTCTTCTTGGCTTCTCTGCACCACAAATGGCTGATGGGCCCTCCAGAATTCTTGCTGTTCCCTGATCACACCTCCTTTCCTTCCTTGGCTTTTCCTTCTGCCCCACCGAGGCTGCCATTGCTCCAGCGGTCTCCATCCACGCCTACATTCTCACTCCCCTCGTCTGGGATTCCCAGCTTCTTTTCCCCCTTCCATCCCACTGTGCTGAAGGCACTGGCACAGAGGTCCAGAACTTCGCCCCATCTCCATCCCTGCCCATCTGCTTGCTCCCCTATGCCACTACCCAGGCCACTTGCCCCTAGGGCCATCTCTGATTTGATCTCCTGCCTCAGAAATTGCAAACTCCCACATCCTCTGATCGGGCTACAACCACCAACCTGTCTGGGCCCTAGAGCTTCTCCTCTGACATCAGAAAGACCTAAGATCCCCGCATTCAGGTCTGTGTGCCCCTCCTGGCCTCTTCCCCTCTCTCCACCCTTCCAACACCCAACACTGTGTTGCCTAGGCAGTCCCCACTTTCCACTCCTATACCTGGACTATAGGAGACAACCCACACCCAAGAGACCCCCCAGTCACAGCCACTCCTGCTCAGCAAATACTCTGGATGTCTGCCCCTCTCACCAGGACCCCACCTTCCATTCTGCACCTTGCTGGCTTCACCCAGACTTTCTGCCTTCTTGCACATCACCCCACACTCACTGCCCTCACAGAATCCACCACCCGTCCCTTGGGGTTGCCTCACACAGGGCGTGGACAGGCTGGGTCTGGACCCACCTTGGGCAGACTGACAACACCTCAAAGATAGGGTTGGCATCATCTCTGCACCTGCCCCAGCATGGAGAAAGCACCAGAAGCTGCTTGTCGAGTGAGTGAGTATGGGGTGGGAAGCAGATCCCCAGCAGAGGCTGATGTGAAGCCAAGTCCTGAGTGGACATCTTGCCCCTTGGCCTAAGTCCTTGCCCCCATTTTCCCTGGGGCCAGTCTACAGGGCAGACGCACCTATGACAGAGGCCACTGCCCGCTCAGACCCAGGGATGGCGCTGTGTGGGACTCCCAGTGTAAAGGCCTCACTGTAGCTCTCGTCCACCTCCACCTTCTTCCAGATGCGGAACTCACCCACGGAGCCCCAGCCAGTGGAGAACCCGATGAATCGGACCTCTGGTGGCCTGGGGAGGGTCCAGGCCATGATGACAGACTCATTAGAAGGCTCTGGACCATGGCCAACCTGGAAAAAGAGGTCAAGGCTGCTGGATGCTGGAAGCACACGGTGGTGCTCAGGCAGCAGGGACACTGGCTACAGGGGTCACCAACAGAGAAACTGAAGGTCACCTCACCCATTCAATGGCCAACAGAAACACAAGTATGGCATCTACAGATTCCAAAGTCGTCGGACTCCCAGGAATCTCTGGGCCTTTGCACATGCTATCCCGTCTGCCTGGAACATTCTCCACACCCCAGTTTGCCTGGTGAACTACTATTCATGTTTAAAACCCTGTTTGGCTATGTCCCTCCTCTAGAAAGCTGTGTTAGCTGCTCCTTTTCTATGTGCCCTTTCCCTGGTCCCTAAAATATGCCAGCCCCCATTTCACCTGCTTATATCCACTTTCCTTCTCCATGACCACCCACCATCCCTCAGATCCCAGATGCCTACACCCCTGTAAGTGACGCCAGGCAGACTGTGAGCAGCCTGAGGTGGTGCCCCGTGTTTACCATGCCTCCTCCCTGCCCCCTGTCAGAGCTGGACCCAGAGTAGGAGGCAGCAAATGCCCAGGAGCATGAGGTTCCCATGCCCACCCCCATCAGCCCGGCCGTGCCTGGATGAACCCGCCATGCCAGCTGATCCAGAATGTTCTGAATTCATCCCAGGAGAGGATCTTTGCCGTGTGTGTGCTGGCCACAGGGTCGCCCATCTTGCTGGTGGAGATCCAGGACCTGGTGTTCTGGTGCCCCCCCAGGACAATCTCTATCATGCCTGCCGTGTCCTGGGGCCCAGCGGACAAGGCCACGCGGGCATCATTGTGGGCTCGAACGGCCACATCAAAATGGGTGAGACACAGCGGCCGTTGCACGTACTGGAACTCGTACTTGTTGGGTGTGGAGATGTGGACTCTCTCTAAATGGAGGGAAGGAGAGAGGGGGTTGAGGGCGCCCCTGGAGGCATCGTGCCTCTCCCTGCCTGTGCCCAGAGCTTAGAATCAGGACCACAGGGGGCCTGAGGAACAGCAAACAGAGTTGGCTTAATGACAGCTCTGCCAACAGCACAGGAAAGATGAAATGTTCACAGGGTTAAATCCTAGGAAAAAAGTGCAAAGACCTGTATGAAGGAGGAGACTGCAAAAGACTTGAAACTGATGAAGACCTAAATCGGTGGAGAGCTAGACCGGGACTGGGGGTCAGAAGACAATATAGCAAATATGCTCCTTATTCCCCAAACTGATGTTCAGATTTGCTGCAATCCCAATCAAAACACAGCAGGGTCTTTTGGGGGAAATTACAAAGACCTGGCAAATTATAAATTCCACAATTCATATGGAAACATCAAGAATCTAGAAGAGCCAAAACAACTCTGATAAAGAACCAAGTAGAAGGACTCACACCTCGGACATTGAGATGTAATCAAAAGCTGCAGGAATCGCAACAGTGCAGTACTGATGTCAACACAGGTGCTCAACAGAACAGAGTAGGGAGTCCGGAAAGGGACCCACGTGTGTATGAACAACTGATTTGCAACAAAGGCGTGAAGGCAATCTTTCCCACAAATGGAGCTGGAACAGCTAGTTACCCAGAAGCAGAAAAGGAAACTCCAGCCATACCTTGCATGGTCTCCAAATATCTACTCCAAATGGATCAGAGCCATTTTATAAGCATACAACCTAATACTACAAACTCTGAGGAGAGAATGTAGGATTTGGAAAAGATTTCTTAGCTATAACAAAAGCATAATCCATAAAAAGAAAGATTGATCAACCATCATATCAACATGAGAAACTTCCGCTCTTTGAAAGACAGTATTAAGAGAAAAAAAAGACAAGCCACAGACTGGGAGAAATGTCTTTGTGAAGTGTTTATCGGGGAAAGGACTTGTGTCCAGAATATATTTTTTAAAACTTCCAAAACTCTATTTAAAATAAATGTTAAAGATTTGAACAGGCACTTTACCAAAAAACAATATACCAGTAGTAAACAGGCACATGAAAAGATGGTTGAATGGTGGAAATGCACATTAAAACCACAATGAGATACCAGCAGACACCTATGAGAAGGGCTAAAATTAATCAAACAGACAATCCCAGTGTGGGTGAGGAGAGTGAGGAAGTGATTCTCACCCCCTGCTGGTGGGAATGCGCAATGGTACTCTCACTTTGGAAAATTGTGCGATAGTTACTTAAAAGATTGAACACACAACTACTGTATGATTTTGCTATTCCACTCATAGGTACTGATTCAAGAGTAAAGAAAACATATTACTCATACAAAGACTTGTCCAGGAATATTCATACAAGCTTTATTGGAAATAGCCCCAAACTGGAAATAACTCAAATGTCCACCAAGAGGTCAATGAATAAACAAAGTGCAAAGCATCCATTCAATGGAGTCCCACTCAACCTCAAAATGATTGAATTACTGATACCCACAACATGGATGCATCTCAAAATTTTTATGGAGTGAAAAAAAACAGATAAAGAGTACATTTTATATGATTTCATTTATATAAAAGTCTAGAAAGAGCAAAGGCATCTATAGAGACAGAAGGCAGGTCAGTAAGTTCCTAGTGACAAGGGTAGAAAGGGCTAAGTGATTACAAGGGAGCATGACTTTTGGGTTTAATGGAAATCCTCATTATCTTAGTTGTGATGGTTTCACAGACGTACACACATGCTAAGACTTACCAAACTGTACACTTAAAATACGTGTGAGTTATTGTAGTCAATTCTACCTCCATAAACACATTAAAAATACTGCCAACTTTACTTTGAATACAAATATATATTCAGCCTATCATAAATTATGATATAAAAATAGAAACCATATATAGAAACCAACAACGTTTCAAAACGCTCCATAATGATCAAATTATGGAGCAGTCATTTTGTTGTTGTTGTTGTTTTGTTTCATTTTAAGATTTTTATTTATTTATTTGACAGAGAGAGAGCACAAGCAGGGGGAGCAGCAGGCAGAGGGAGAAGCAGGCTCCCAACTGAGCAGAGAGCCCGATGAGGGACTCGATCCCAGGGCCCTGGAACCTAAGTTGAAGGCAGATGATTAACCAACTGAGTCACCCAGGCGCCCTGGGAGCAGTTGTTTGAGAGAACATACTGAAGCTGTTTTGAAAGGCTGTTTATAAAGACTCTACAATAACAAGAAAAAGGGCTCGGGATGTGTTAGATGAGCAAGGCAGAACACAGAATTGTATAGCTCATGACTTACAACTATGTTACAACCAATAACAATCAATCCTATGAAACCAAATACAACAAAAAGTCAGAAGAGAAGATATTTTTTCCTTCATTCTAAGTTCCCTGTATTACATAGGTATTGCTTTTTTCTTTTTTCATTTTTTTATTGTGGTAAAATATACATAATTTAAAGTTTGTCATCTTAACCATTTTTAAGTGTACAGTTCAGTGGTATCAATTACAGTCATATTGTGCAAATGTCAGCACTGTCAACCTCCAGAACTCTTTTCATCTTGCAAAACTGAAACTCTGTCCCTATTAAACACTAAGTCACCGATCCCCCACAGCCCCCAACTCCCATATTCTATTTTCTGTCTCTATGATTTTGACTTCTCTAAAACCTCATATGAGTGCGATCATACAGTATTTGTACACATGTATCTTTTTTTTTTTTTAGAGAGGGATGTGGGGAGGGGCATGTGGGGAGAGAGAATCCTGATTTGGGGCTCAATCTCACAACCCTGAGATCATGACCTGAGCCAAAATCAAGAGTTGGATGCTTAACAGACTAAGTCACCCAGGTGCCCCACACATGTATCACTTTAAAAGGTGTTTTTAATTTAAATTTTACTGAGATAATTATAGCTTCACAGACAACATAATAAATAATATGGAAAGATCTGTGTCCTCCTGACCCAGTTTCCCTCAGTGGTATCTTACAAAATTCTACTACAGTATCACAATTGGGATATTGACCTTGACACAATCCCTCATCCAATCTTACTCAGATTTCCCCAATTTTATTTGTACAGAATCCGTCCTATTGCCCTTTATCAACATATCCACACCATTCCTCCCCATCTCAGCAAGGATTAATATGACCTCGATATCTAATATTTTGTCATTTCAAAAATACCATAAATGGAATCATTTATGGACCTTTTCGGGATTGAGTTTTTTCACTCAATCCCCTTCATCCAAGTTGCTGCATGTATCAATAGTTTATTCCTTTTTACCAGTGACTAGCACTCCAAGGTGTGAATGAACCATAATTTGTATGACCATTCATCCACTGAAGGACACCTAAGCTGTTTCCAGTTTGGGGCTATTATAAGTAAAGCTGACATGAATGTCTGTGTATGGGTTTTGTGTGAACAGAAACCTCCATTTCTCTGGGATAAATGCCTAGTAGTGCACTTTCTGGATGCTATGCTTGGAGCATGTGTAGATTTTTACAAAACTACCAGCAGTATCCATATCATCTTACAATTCCCACCAGCAATGTATGAATGATCTCCTTTCCTCACATCCCAGCCATCTTTTATTTTGGTAATCTTTTTTAATTTTAAGTCATTCTGGTAAGTGCATTGATAACTCACAGTGCTTTATTTTGCATTTTGCTAATGGTTAATGATTTGAACACCTTTTCATGTGCTTATTTGCCACCGATGTATCTTCTTTGGTGAACTGTTTCTTTTTCCCCCTTTTTTTTTTTTAATTTTATTTTTCAATAATCTCTTCACCCAACATGGGCTCGAACTCACAACCCTGAGATTAAGAGTCACATGCTCCACTGACTGAGCCAACCAGGTGTCCCTCCTTTTTCCCACTCTCTAATTGGATTGTTCTATTTGTTGTTGAATTTTGAGAGTTCTTTATATATTCTAGATACTAGTCCTTTCTCAGACCTGGGTTTGGAAAGATTTTCTCCCAGTCTGTAGCTTGTATTTCTTCCTCTTAACAGCCTCTTTTGCAAAGCAGTCTTTTTTTCCTTTTAAGGAGGCTCCACACCCAGCATGGAGCCCAACATAGGGCTTGAACTCATGACCCTGAGATCAAGACCTGAGCTGAGATCAAAAGTCAGATACTTAACTGACTGAGCACCCAAGTGCTCCTTGCAAAGCAGTTTTTAATTTTGATGAGGTTCATTCATCAGTTTCCTTTTATAGGTCATGCTTTTTGGTATCATAGCTAAAAACCCTTCACCTAGCTCTAGAGCCCAAAGATTTTCTCCCAATTTTTTTCCTAAAAATTTTATAGTTTGACATTTAAGTCCACAATCCATTTGAGTTAATTTTTGTATAAAGTGGGATCTTTAGGTCAAAGCTCATGCTTTTGCCAATAGATGTCCAATTACTCCAGCACTGTTTATGGAAAAGTTCTTCTTCCTTCATTGAATTGCTTTTGTACCTCTGTCAAAAATCATTTGAGCATATATGTACCATATTGCTATTTAATACAAAAAGGGGGAAACGGGTCAAGAGGAAGCCTGTGTCCAGAGTGGCCAGTCACAAGACCTGTCATGCTGAGTAACTTGGCAATGGCGACCCTAAGAGACTCCAGCTCAGATCCTCAGCTCTGTCACCTGCCAAAGCCTGCTGGGTGACTGCCCAGTGCCAGGCCAGGCCTGAGCTTCAAGTTAACTGGTTCCTCTGGGAGGGACTGGATAGGTGGAGGACAGACCCTCCCACTGGCAGGCTGGGGTCACGTTCTGCTTAGCATTTCCCTGACCCCACCAACGCAAGGGAGTCCACGGAGCACTCTACACCCACTTCCTTTTCATGGATCAGGTGCAAGTATAATGTTGATTTCAGGGGATTGAGGCAGACCCCAAATCCCACACCTTCCGGAACCTGCTTTAATTTCTGGTTTTCTCTATAGGCCCAGGATTCTGGGTCAGCCTTGCTTCCCACATCTCTCCCCTGACATGATTTTAAGACCTCCCTTCCCCGGATCCTAGGCTCCTCACCGCAGGGCCTTGCAGACAGCCCTATTCCTGCCTGCCGTCTCTCTTCTCATTGGCAGGTCATGTGGCCCTCCGGTGCACATTCGTGGGCACTTCCTTTCTGCATGGCAGATGCCCAGCCCTCACTCTGGCTCATGCTTGTCACCAGCCCGGACATCTCACTGCTCCACTGCTGTGTGTCTTCTGAGCCCACAAAGGGCAGGCATCCGCTGAGCGGGGGGAGAGCTGTGACAGTGTGGGGTAAGGGCCAAAGTCCTCAGCAGGGTGGGTGCAGGGACTCACCGTTGGGACAGAAGAAAGCACTGTAGGTGTACGCACGGGGGGCTCCTTCCGGCTGAAACAGAGAGACGGGCAGAACTGAGTGCTGGAGGGGCGGTCGGCACAGGGGAGCGGCCGCCTTCCCACGCCAGCGGCTCCACGTCTGGACCCTGCAAGGTGATCCAGATGGCACACGTACACAGAGAAGGACCAGTCTGCCTACATCCCAGGCCCAGGTGGGGAAACTGAGGCTCGTTCCCCTTCTCTAGGCTCCGGTCAAACCAATTTGCCAACTGCTCCTAGATTCGTCATGTTTGCCGCACACTCCTACCTTGCCCTCCCCGTCTCCCCAGCTAACCGCGGAGCCTGGCTCCTCCGTCCCATAGGTCCCAACCGTCACCTGCTCCCCCACCGCACACCGCCGTCATCTGCACTTTTGTCCCCGGCAGATGGCAGGCAGTGTCGCGTGAGGGTCCACCACATAACCGATCCAGCAAACCGCCCAGGCACCCGGCGCTCTCCCGTGGGGAGGAGCGGGAGAAGGGTTTTTGCTACTTTATCAAAGCCACACATCTGCCAGCTCCTGCTTCAGAAATCCATTTTTCCAGTTCACGCTTCAGTTAATTTGCATCGACATCTCAGGTCTTCTGATGCCTCAGTGTCACCTCCTGCGCCCAGAACGGCCTGCGCAAAGCTGTACCATCAGACGCTGCAGGGAAAGCAGACGCCGAGCAGCGTGGACGGGAGGAAGGGCTCAGGGACAGAGAATTTCTCTGTGCATCGAATATTCCTTCTGCAGATGGAGGGGGCAAGAACTCAAGGCCTACAAGTCCGCCTGGCTGCTCTGGGTGGCAGACGGGCTGTGGGCCAGCGAGCCAGCTCGAGCTGAGCAAAGGGTTGCCAGGGGTCTCTGTGCTTGCCGTGGAGGCCGTCACATCCTGCTAGCTCACGGAGACGGCAGTCCTCATCAGACGACACGCTTGTCCCTGAGGAACCCATCACGTCCTGTCAACCACGCCGCGGCAGTGACTCGGCCACCCCCAGGAGTTCTGCCCGGCGCGTGTGTGGTTCCTGGCGCCGAGGGAAATGGCATGTGCTCAGCGCTGCCAGGACCCCAGGCAGGAGGGAGGGCAGCTGTTTGCAGCTGGGCCATGGCGGAGGGGCAGACACGCGGGAGGACACCAGCTTCATCGGTGCTGCTGGGCAGCCTCGGTGTAGCGAGAGAGTCTCAGCAGGGCTCTGGGCTCCGATGCGTCCAAGCAGCACCCAAAATACGGGTCATGGCTGCCACCACGTGCCCAGCCCTGCGAGGGGTCGTGTGCATTCCCTCCAGCCCCCCACGCTGTGGGCTGAGTGTGAGCACCCCCGACTTAGGGAGCAGCGTTGGAAAACCAAGACAGGCGCCCAGCCCACACTAAGCGGCAGATCCTAGATTCCCAGCAGTGGGGGGTGGGGGGGTGTCAGTGAGACCCCAACCCCTGGGCCTCTCCACTCTTGGCTCTGTGTCCTTTCTGCACGGGCATTCCAATGACCGCCCTCCAGATACCGGGCCACCATCCCCATAACTGACTGTGACAAACGGGAAGTCGGAGATGAGGCACAGCGCCCTCTAAGACGATCAACGTGGGGGTCAGAGGACAGCTCCTGCAGCCCTTGCCGGCCCAGGCCCCTCTGCCAAACCTCACTCTGCACGGCAGGAGAGCCGATGCTGTAGTCCCCCAGCGAGGAGACGCAGAGACCCCTCACCTGCCCCCAGACCGAGGGCAGGACCCCTGCCCCAGCCCTGGGCGGGGACCACACACCCCAGCGAGGCCGCCACCCCACGGTTGATGGAATCCGCCCCCGGCCGAGGGTCCTGGGGAGGACGTGGGCTTACCTCCACCATCACACTGCGCCTGATGTGATCCCTCCCAGCGGGGACCTGCCTGTCAGCGAAGCTCTCCTCCAGGTGTCTGAGGGCCTTCCCGTCCCGGCAGCAGCTTGCGTCTCCATAAGCCAGGGCTTTGGCTGTGGAGATCAGAGCACTCGGTGCTTGTAGTCAGAACAGGTGCCCACCCACGGGGGTGGGGGGAGCTGCACCGTCCCTCCCCCTCAGCCCACATGATCACGCGTGCAGGCATGGGTGCGCACATATGCACACTAGGCTGGTGTGGCACCTAAGCTCATCTCCCCCCAGGTGAAGCTGTGGGCCCCCACCCCGGGGACCGCCCCGCCCTGTGCCCTGACCGTCCTGACCTGACCGGTGTCCCCCGCCTGCTTCCCCAGCTGCCATCCTGACCTCACCTGCTGCTCTGCCCACCGCTCACCTGTGCCTGCGCTCAGCTCGTGGACCCCTTGGTGGCCTGGAGCGGGGAGGCCTGACGCAACACGGGGCCTCACCTGTGACATTGCTGAGTCCCAGGTCACTGAAGGACAGAACCACCCAGGCGGGCTCCGTCTCCCCGGAGGCCACGCACATCTTCTTGGTCAGATGGCGTTTGCCGGGATGCCCGACAAGCCGGATGCCCTTGGGAACTGAGATCTTCACGTACACCTGCAGGGGGTGGGATGCTGCTCGTGGAGCCTGGAACGTGGGCGCCCTCCCAGCACGTCCCACCGCCCACCGCGTCAGCCCACGCCAAAAGCCGTGCTCTTCTGGGAAGGGCCCCTTTCCACGGCCAAGCAGAACCAACTACTCTTGCTGGGAGCTCCCTCCTTACTTCAGCCCCCCAACACCCCACAGGGGCAGCTTCCCCTCAGGACCAAGGTGGATTCAAGGGCAGCGTCTCCTGCTGCGTCCACCCAGGGCACCAGAGGGGAGGGACCGCTCCCCCGGCTGCCCCGCAAAGCACTTCCTCTGACCCTCGGTCCCACCTCTGAGGTCCACGGCGTCATAACAGAGTTGTGTGTGTGTGCACATGCGCGTGCTTGCACGCGTCTGTGTGTCGACCTCCGTGCACGTGTGGAAGCGTGGCCTGTGCATACCCACGTGCAAGCATATGCACACGCACAGCGCCTGAGCGCACGCACACGCACGTGAGTGTGTCTCTGCACACGTGGTTACACCTCCCAATCTAGAACAGGCTCTTTGGTCCCCATAAATTTGTCCCATAAGCATATATGAAGCACCTAGTGGGTGCAGGTGCCCTATGAGGACCTAAAGTAACGAGGCTGAAGAAGACACGAGGGATCCCCAGACCTCAGAGATTCAACGCGTCTAAAACACATGCAGGCACGCGTGATGTGGAGGGAAGGGTACGAGAAAAATCTAGTGGCAAGCGTGACAGAGCATCTGAATCCTGCATCGGGACAAGCCCGGATGGAGCTCCCACATCCCTCTGAGTCCGCGTTCTTCCAAGGAGGAAAGAAGAAACTTGAGAGCCAAGCGTCAGTGAGCCGTATCTTCCAGGTCGTGGATGGAACGACCCGCTGTCCGTGTTGAGGGGGGTAAATGGGTCTGTTTCCCTGGTGCTCGGGGACGTGTAACAAAGCCACCAATGTGCACTTGGAGCTCACATGGGCACCTGACGGTCCTGCCTGCCTGCCAGCTCAGTGAGGACCCTCCCTTGGGGGGACCACCGTCTGGATCAGGGATCAGTCTGCACTTACTCCGGCTTTTGAAGACCGGGTCCTGTTCCTCCCGGCTACATACTACCTAAAAAGAATGACAGAGGATGGATTGCACAGGCTCTGGGCTTTGGGGCTGCCTGCTCTGAGTCTACGTCACGTGTCCCCGTTAGCCCCCTCCAGGCCACCCCACGGCCACTGCCTCGGTGCCCGCCACAGCGGCTCTCACCCAGACAGACACGAGGCTCTGACCACCTCTCTCCCGCTTTCCCCATCAGACCCGAAGCCCAGCCAGACTGTTTCACGGGCAGTTCCCAAGACAGGCTAAGCTGCCTCCTGCCTCTGTTGCTTGCACGTGCTGTTCCCTCTTCCAGGAATGTCCTTCCAGGTGCTGGTGCTAGACTCAAACGTTGCTTGAAGATTCCTGAGTTCAGGGGAGCTGCTCCTTCTCAGGGTTTGCCTGGCTCCCTGTAAACACCCAGTTCTAACACAGCTCGGCTCCAAACTCCCTGGGAGACCTTGGACATGTAACGATGCATCTCCAAGCTTCCTATCTGGGAATGATTCCATCCACAGCCCTCCCTCCCAGGTCCACGCAGGTGCTTGATATCGACGTAGGCAAAACCTGAGGCCAACGCTCGATGCAGAGGTTAGCGGTGTCAGTGCTTGGAGGTCGAGCGCAGGTGGACCCCATGTCCTGGGCCCTGGGGTCTTCTGAGGTCTGCACAAGGCCCAGCACACACTAAGGCCTTGGGCAATTGGTTCTGAGTGACAATGAATGAGAATCACCAGCATTTTACACCGGGGACCTCCTTTCCAGTGGCTTCTGGATGTTCCATTCCTATTTCAGAATCCACACTGACGGCTTTTTGTCTTTTTTCCAGTTGACATTTCCTTTTCATTAAAGGCTCAAGGGAGAAGAAGCTCCTAGGTGATGGTACATTAAGGTCCGGCTCTTCTCTAGAATCAAAGACAGCAGCAGGAAAATCAGCATAAACGCCAGCGTCGGACTCGTACTGTGCCAGCCAGACGGCGGGGCGACAGCTCCCTTACTGGCCTTGAGGCTGTCACAGGCCACCGCGTGCGACATGCTTTGGGGCAGATGCAATCATTTGGTGGGCGCAGAGCAATCGTAGAGGCAAAAAAGGAGTAAAGCATCTCACGTAAGCTCTGGGTCCCCCTCGGAGCCTGACTTGGAATGCCCTCTGTCCCCTCAGAAATGATCACAGACCACAGGCATCCCCGCTGAGACTCACGAGGGGCCCTCACACCCGCGCTTTCCCTCCTGCCCCAGAGAAGCCGGCGGCAGGGGTGAGCAGGGCCAGGGTGAGCTCTCGCGCCTGGTTTCCCGATAGGGAAACTGAGGCAAACGGAAGGTATACATAGAAATGCCAAGCCAAAGTCCAGTGTTCTGAGGACCGCGAGGTGGGAACGTGCCAGACCAGCAGCCTTGGGGGCCCTGCAGACAGCAAACTCCAATTGCTCTCTAGCCAGATGTCTTCATTTTTTCAGGAGAAAACAATGGAAACCGGAGCTCCGAGGGTGAAATCTCTTGGTTCCCACGGTGTCTGGTTGAGGCTGCGGGTCACATCTTCTGCCCTCGGTGTGGAATGAGCCAGTGCCCTGGGGGTCCCCATGCACTTGGGCAGGGCCAGAAGGAAGTCAGCCATGTCCCCCAGGGTGTGGCTTGTCGGGGGTGGGGGGGGAGTCAAGACCTGCGGAGAGCAGGCCTGCTCCCAGCTGGACCCCTGATCCTGCACCCCACTCACCCCTCCACCACAGCCTCAGCTTCCAGCGCTCAGCCCCGAGGGCTACCTCCAGCCCCCAGCCACGGAGCGCCCTCCCGTCTCCCTCCCTCCCACCAGCTGACATCCAGGCCTCGAGCACAAGGATCACAAAGAGGGGGCAGGACGAGTGCTCCTCGCCTCCCCAAGCCACACTGAGACACAGACCCCGGCCCCCGAAGCCCCCTTCCCCATCACGCACCCACCTGGTCTCACAGGATCCCCCCTCGCCTGCTCTCCTTGCTCGTCTCCCGGGTCTGAAATCCTCCCCTACCTCCAAAGTCAGCCCTAAGCCCACCCCCTCGGGGTAGCTGTTATGAGTTCGATGGCTCCCGGAAAGATATCCTGATGCCCTAAACTCCCGGCACCAGTCAACGCGATCTTACTTGGAAACAGGGTCTCTGCAGAGGTCACTAAGTTACCATGAGGTCAGGGCCCGCCCTTCTCCAACAGGACTGGGCTCTTTCAAAAAGGACCCACAGACAAGACGTTCACGGAGGGAAGACACGTGAGGGAGGGCCCCGGGAAGACAGACTGGAGCCAGGCGGCGGGAGGCCTCGGAGGGAGCGCCCGCAGAGCCACGGGGAGGAACGCGCCCTGCCCACGCCATGACCTTGGACTCTGGCCTCCAGAACTGGGACAGAATCTGTACCTATTGTCCTCAGCTTCCCCGCTCGTGCGGCTTTGTTACCGCAGCTGCAAGAGGCAGAGAGAGTGGCCTTTTCCATTTCCTCCGGGAGAAGCCCGGGGCCCCGCTGCTCAGCCCCTCCAGCCTCCGCAGCATCGGCAAGGTCGGCAGCCCCTCCGCCGTGGACACTGTCCTTGCCACGTGCTGACCCAGTCAACCCATAACCGCTGTGACTCCTCTGTCCCTGACGTTTGTGGAAACCAGCAGGTGGAACGGCGTGACCACATCGGAGAGTGTGCGAGTGTGAACGCGGACGGTGAGCACGAGCACCTGCTTCACGGACCTCCAGGATTTCCGGCCCCTGCCTCCCCGAGAACACAGCTGCTGCCCCTCCCACGGCCCCCTCCCCAGTTACAGATGCTCTGTCCCTTTCCAAGCCGCTGAAGCTGACCACCCCCATCCTGGCCTCCTGACATCATGGGTGCCCCGCCCCCCACCCCAGACCCCGAGGCACGGGGAAGGCTTGGTTGGGGGGGGGCAGTTTAGTACCTCCGCACAGGTGCCCATGTAGTTGTAGACGCTGAGCGGGATCTTGGCCTGTTCCCCTCGGACCACATGGGGGGGCAGCGTGAAGTCAACAAAGAAGGGCTTGAAGGTCTTCAGCAGGGCAGGCGCGGCAACCCCCAGGCCCCAGGCCTCGGACAGACCCACCGCCTCACCCACCCAGCTGGTGATGGAGTCCGGGACCGGCACGCTGAGCGTCTCCTCGCCGGACGGGTCACTGCAGAAGAATGGACAACCATGGGCCCTTCTCCAAGGCGGCCAGGAGGGACTAGGGGTCTGCAGCAAGGCCAGGGGGTGAGGGGTGGGGTGGCCAGGCATCTAGGAAATAAGCATTTAGGCGCCGCACGGCCTGTGACAGGAGAGAGCCCCCCCTCAGCCTGAACTCATGTAATCAGAAACACAAATGGCTCTCAGGACAACTGGGGACACAGGACCACCGCCACGTGGGTTCAGCCATGCCAACTCCGCTAGTGCGCACCCCACCCGGTTCAGGGGGGAAAAGACACTGAATTGAGAGGACCGGTCATTTGGGGCATGCTTGTGTCTCTAGAAAGCTGTGTCCGAGCCCTAACCCCCCTTACCCACGAACGCGACCTTATTTGCAAACAGGGCCTTTGCAGATAAAATTAGTTATGAGGTCAGGCTGGAGGAAGGCCGGTCCCAATCTAATGACGGGCCTCCTTCTAAGAAGGAAATTCAGACACAACAGAGAAGGAGATGGAGGCGGAGATGGGAGGGATGCAGCTTCAAGCTGGGGAAGGCCAGAGCCCCTGGAAGCCTGAAGAGGCCTGGAGGGATTCTCCCCTACAGCTTTCGGAGGGCTCACGGCCCTGCCCACACCTGCATCTCGGACGTCTGGCCCCCAGAACTACGCGAGAATCAATTTCTGTTGTGAGTCACCCAGTCCGTGGCTCCTAGTGACAGCAGCTACAGGAAACTCACACCGTACAAAACAACCGTAAAATGTATCATCAAGAATCTTTAGATTGACTGCCTGTTGAAACGATAATACTTGGGGCTATCTATCAGGTTAAATAAAATACATGATTCAAGAGCACTCCACCTGTTTCTTTTTGCCCTTTCTAACGCGGCACTAAGAAATCGGAGATTCCGTATGTGGCCCATGTTCTCTTTTCTTTCAGATGGCGCTCGTGGCCCGAGGATCCCCCTGCCCCGGGCCAGCGGTGCCCCTGATCACTCCAGGAAGGCTCGGGAGGACAAACTCTGTGGCCTCCTTTGCATTTCCAGGATGTCCTTTTGAGATTTATCTTAACATTTGGTGTAAGAGTCCTCGGAGGAGAAAACCTGTGACCTGGGGAGATGTGAAGCCCAGACAGCTCCCGGCCTAGCAGGGGGCCAGCTGTCCCTTACTCGCCTGCCTGACCTCAGTCCGCTTCCCAGGAGCCTGACCAGGTGGCCCTTGTTGGGTGGCTGGAACCCCCCCCCCCAGCCCGTGGCACACAGCAACCCCACAGGGCCTGGGGCCTCCATCCTGCCCTCTATGAGGATCCCACACTATCACGCTATGACAACCCCATGGCAGGACATTTGTCAGTTTCATATGGTCACAGTCAACTTCTCCATGGACACCGTGTACCACCAGCCTACCCCTCCCCTGCCCCCCACCCAGGGGACATCCACTCATCCTGGCCTGGCCTCCCTGTCCCACAGACTCCTGTGGAGCCTAACTCTCAGTTAAAAACCCTTTGTGTGATTCTTTCAGGCCTGACCACAGGCTATTACAAAGGCTTTTCCCTGGTAGCCATCAGGGGACGCTGCCTTCCCCATCCCAGGCTCGTGGCACAGCCAGTGAACTGTGGCCTCTGAGGGGACTTGCCAGCCACGCTTTGCCTTCCCAGCCCCACTGCCTCCATTCCTAGATCTGTGTGGCACTAGGGACCTGCCTGGGCCCCAAGGCCATTATGTGTCTGAAGACCATTGCCAAGGTCTCCTTATCAGTGAGAGGAAAACTTGAAGGCATTTCTCACCACTTTGGCTCAGCACCCAGTACTTTCCCACTCTGAGCCCTCCTCCCTCCATTCCTCTGATGCCAGGGTCCATAAAACTGCCAGAGCCTTTTGCCCAAGGCTCCCTCCACAGCAAGACAACCCCATTTCTGATCCACCTGCCAGGTGTGACATTCTGTGGGGAAAGTGGAACAGGGGGGGTCAGGCTATACTGTCATGGTCATGATGAAAGGCTTCACCATTACTTTCACTATGGCTCTTTGTCTTGCTTGAATTGGCCACTCCGACACCTGACAGCTCAGCTCTCCCTCTCTCCAGCTCAGCTGAGCTCTTGAAAGCTCCAACCTATCGCACCTTTGTGGCATCTTGACCCTGAACCTTGCCCAACTGCTCAGGGTTACCTGCTGCTTTCCCACCCACACCACACCTGGCTCTGCCCACCAAGGCTGTTCTCTCTGCCTGAAATAACCAAAAAACAACCACAAGAATGGGAGCTGCCTGCCAGTCTGGCTGGGCTCTTGCTATGGACCGGGAGCTGCAAGGTGCATTGCGACTACCCCCAAAAACTCCCGGGGTGGGGGGAGGGTGGTCAGCATACCCAGGGACAGAACATCCTGGGCAGTGGAACCAGGATGCAGCCCCTGATCCCCACCATGTACCCTGAGATAGGTCCCTGCCCTGTGTTGCCATCTCAAAACTGCTATAAGGCACAGAGAAAACAAAAAGCACAACGACAGACATGAAGCCCTCTTTATGAGTAATTACATTAAGTGTAAATGGATTAGACTTTCCAATCAAAAAGCAGAGATCAACAGAGTAGATTAACAAACAGGATCTGTCTATCTACTGTCCACAAGAGACTCACTTTAGCTCCAAAGACAAAAATAGGTTGAAAGTGAAAGGATGCAAAAGATATGCCAGGTCAATAGTAACCAAGAGTGAGCAGGTACGGCTAGCCTGATATCAGACAAAATGAACATTAAGTCAGAAAAGGCTACAAGAGACCAAGAAGAACGTTATATATTAATTAAAGGTTCAGTACAGCAAAAAAATATAACAATTATGAACATGTATGCACCTAATAAGAGACCATTGAGATATATGAAGCATACATAAATAGACAGAATTCAAGCAAGAAATAAACAGCTCTCCAGTAATAGTTGGGAGACTTCAATATCCCATTCTGAACAACAGACAGAACCACCAGACAGAAGATGAGTAAGCAAGTAGAAGACTTAACACAATAAGCAACTAGATCCAGCAGACCTTCACAGAACACTCTACCCAGCAAAAGCACACACATTGTTCTCAAGTGCACATGAGACAGTCTTCAAGAAAGACCATGTATTAGGCCACAAATGAAGTCTCAGTAGATTTTAAAAGGTAGATATCATACAAAGTATGATTTCTGACCATGGTGGAACAAAGTTAGAAATCAGTAAGAAACAGAAAACTGGAAAATTTACAAATTTGCAGAAACTAAACAACATATCCTTAATTAACCAATGGATCCAAGAAGAGATCACAAAGGAAACTGTAAAATACCCAGAGATGAATGAAAACAAAACATAATGTATCAAAACTTATGGGATGAAGCAAAAGCCTTGCTAAGGGGGAAATTTATAGCTATATGGTCATTAAAAAAGAAGAAAGATCTCAAATAAACAACCTAATTTCACAATTTAGAGAACTAGAAAAAGAAAAATAAATTAAACCTAAAGCTAACACAAGGAAATAATAAAGATTGGAACAGAGACAAATGAAATTGAGAATAGACTAATAACAGAGCATCAACAAAACCAAAAGTTGGTTCTTTGAAAAGATCAATGAAACTGACCAACTTTTAACCAGACAAAAGATAAGAAAAGAGAAGACTCAAATTACTAAAATATGAAAATGGAGACATTGTTACCCATTTTCAGAAATAAAAAGATTATTAAAAAGTACATAAACAACTGTACGCCGAGAACTTGGATAAACTAGATGAAATGGGCAAATTCCTAGAAGTGTAAAACCAATCAAGACCAAATCACAAAGAAAACCAAAATCTGAACAGACCTAGAGCTGAATAGACCAGCAGGGAGATTGAATCAATAATCCCACAACCCTGAGATCATGGCCTGTGCCAAACTAAGAGTCAGACCTTAACCAAGTGAGCCACCCAGGTGCCCCAAATTCTGTCAAATATTCAAAGAAGAGCACTTGTGCACTGTTAGTGGGAGTGTAAAATGATGCGGCCACTGTGGGAAACAGTATAGCAGTTCCTCAAGCAATTAAACATAGAATTCCCATATGAGCCAACAATTCCACTCCTGGGTATCCACCCCAAAGAACCGCAAGCAGGGTCTCAAAGAGATACTTGCACACCTGTGTTCACAGCAGGGTTATTTATCAGAGTCAAAAGGTCCACCTTGTTCAAGGTGTCAACCCTGGTACCAAAAACACTACCCAGCACCAAAAACATCTGACCCCCTCAGAACACATAGATACATTTGATATTTTTGATTGATAACAGACAGCCATCTTAGATTTAGACCCCTAGAACAGTCATCTGGATCTGCTCTGACCATGAGTTAAGTTTTCCCATAATGGGGATGCACACATCTTTGTGAAAGCAGCCCCAGAAGCCCCCTGCTGGAAGCTCAGTTCTGTGATGACCGTGTGCCATGGGGTCTCGCATCTAGAAAGGGGGCCCAGCTCAGTAGTAAGCCCACCCACGGCCCGGGAGGGCAGCAGACCTTTCCTGCCTAACTAGTTTCCCAGGGCACCATGACCTACTACTAGTACCACTGGTGTTCTGACACTGAGCATTGAAAGGAAAAAAAAAAAAAAAGCCAACAGCATCTGGCAGGAATGTGGCACAGCAGGGCTTCTTCAGTAAGAACTGAAAGGGGGAAGAAATGTGGAAAGGAAATATGCTGAGAAAAGCAGCCTGTTTTGTGGGCAGGAGGCTGAGTCCCCGGAGGAGTAAGCGGGGCGTTGGGGGGGTGGGGCAGGGTCAAGTTCATGTTCCAGGGAACTGTAATCATTTTAATGAGCTCGTTATGCAAACAAAGCAGATAGAGTTACCCCAAGTGGGAGTCATAAGAGGCACGAAGACCCTGAATTTCCTATTTCCTGAGCAGATGTCTGAGGCCGCAGCGGGATTTGGGGCTGACTTCACGGCATTGAGTTTTATGTGCTGGAAAAGGATGCCCAAAGTCTGACTCAGATGCTGATGTCAGATCTGAAAGCAAACCCACTGGGAATGATTTGGACTTGCCTGAGTGCCTCTGAGTCAGCCTGCAAACACAGCAAAGAAACAGCATCTTACTGTAAAAAAAAAAAAAAGCTCACTGTACCTGATGTTCAGACAACGCCAAATCCATGTCTCAGGGAAGAAGGTCCTCTTCCTCTTCTCCGCTCTATGAAAAATTAAAAAATAAATGAGAAAGTGTCATGGGACTCAGTTACGGTGTTGTGGCTTAATTCTCTCGGCTGTCAGTTAACATTACTTGATTAGGACAGAACGTGCTAGTTCTTTTACCTGGTAGGGTTACCATTCTACTTGATGAGGACTCGAACAAGTAACACATCAAAGGTTTGACAGAATCACCTTAACTCAACAGTGGCACTCCACATCCTGAGTTTAGAAGGTAGGAAGGGTCACAGGGACCCCCCATGCCATGTCCTCCCCTTTGCTAAATTCCCCCCCTGGGTTTGCTGTGTTTTTCCGTATCATCACTTTGAGCTATCCACCACCACCCCCAGTCCCTCCCTGTTTCCAAAAGAGCACCTGCCATTCTGGGTCCATTCACAGGAGCCTCACAGTCCACTTTCCTCAGGGACTGTCTTGTTCTTAATAATAATAATAATAGTAATAATAATGGGATGCCTGGGTGTCTTGGTTGGTTAAGTGTCTGTCTTCGGCTCAGGTCATGATCCCAGGGTCCTGGGATCAGGTCCCCCATCAGGCTCCCTGATCAGTGGGGAGCCTGCTTCTCCCTCTCCACTTCTGCCACTCCCCCTGTTTGTGCTCTCTCTCTGACAAATAAATAAATAAAATCTTTAAAAATAATAATAATAAAAACCAGCCCTACTTGAAATTTGGCAAAACTTCTCAAAATTAAAAATGCTCACATCCTTTCAACCTGAGGATCTCTCCAAGGAATGCACCCTGGAAATACTCATGGACACAAGGGCCAGGACAGACAAATGGGCTGGTTCATGGCACCAAATAGCCAAAAATCTGCATTGGGTGGGTGATAGTACAGCTGGTATTACGTTCATGCTGTGGGATGCTACACATCAGTCTAAGGTAGTGAGGTCAGCACAGGTGCACTGAGATGGATCCGTTTCCAGAACTTATTGTTGACTTTAAAAAGGAAGGCCCAGAACAGTCCTATAATGTTCTCTTACTGCTTTTTTTTTTTAGATTTATTTATTTGACAGAGAAAGAGAACAGCAGGGGTAGCAGCAGGCAGAGGGAGAGGGAGACGCAGGCTGTCTGCCAAGCAGGGAGCCTGATGTGGGGCTCGATCCCAGGACCCCAGGATCATGACCTCACCTGAAGGCAGATGCTTAACTAACTGAGCCACCCAGGCTCCCTGTCTCTCATTGCTTTAAAAAAAACTTTGTATGGGGCACCTGGGCGACACAGTCAGTTAAGCATCCGACTCTTGGTTTTGGCTCAGGTCATGATCTCAGGGTCCTGGGATCAAGCTCCGCACGGAGTCTGCTTGGGATTCTCTCCCCCTCTCCTTCTGCCCCTCCTGCTTGTGCTCTCCATCTCTTTCTAAAATAAAGAAATAAATCTTTTAAAAATACCCTTGTATATGCACAGAAAATGTCTATAAATCTAAGAAATTATTGACTGTGGTTGCCTCCAAACAAGGGAATGGAGGGTCTAGAGGCAGGAGAGAGACTTACATTTAATTACGTAAACTTTCACATTGCTTGAAAAAATTTCAACCACCGCATGTGGTTAAGAAAATATTTTGTCCTCAAAATATAGATGTATGGGTGTGTGAGCCAATTACAAAAAGGCACGGACATCTCCTTTTAAAGGCCTGTCTTATGCCTTTCTGCACTGGGATTTACAATTGCCTTCATGGTTTGGGGTTTCAGAAAATTATTTTCAGGGGTGCCTGGGTGGCTCAATGGGTTAAAGCCTCTGCCTTTGGCTCAGGTCATGATCTCAGGGTCCTGGGATCGAGCCCTGCATCAAGCTCCCTGCTTGGCAGGGGAGCCTGCTTCCTCCTTTCTCTCTGCCGGCCTCTCTGCCTTATTTTAATCTCTATCAAATAAATAAATAAAATCTTTAAAAAATTACTTTCAAACCCACTCCAGGTCAAGCTCTTGGGGTGCCTGCATATAAGAGGGTCAGGGGCCCCAAGGCGGTGTCTGGTGGGTGGAGGCCCTCACCCAACTACGTGCTAGAAATGCTTCCATATGCATCCAAAGTACCCAATGGGGAGACTGGTCTGCCCATGCCATGATTTGGAGTTTAGAGAGTAGGACCCTTGTGGGCCTGCCACACTCTTGCTAAGTGTGCAGCCCAGCCAGGAAGAACCCTGGAGAACAAAGTATCCAGGATCTCAATCTAGATAGTGAGGGTGTGAAAGATGGAGAGGGCTTTTGAGGACAGGCCTGCCAGGGCAGGAGGTCCCCTGGGCCACTTCTGGCTCAGAACAAGGTCTGAGGAGTGTGGGACCCACCCTCAAGGTCTACAGAGAGACCAGATCCTGCGGCACTACTGACCACACAGACCCCAGCCCCAGCCCCTTGGTTCTGTGTCCCTCTTGGAGGAGTGGGCAGGAGAGAGTAAAGCCAAGGCCTGCCTCCCCTATGCCAGCCCCTAAAGCCAGAGACAGTGGGGAGCCAAGGTCTTCGGGACTCTCCTCCTTTACCAGCTAGCTGGCTGAGAGCTGAGCTTGAGAAGGAGGTAAGAGAGGCAGCCGAAGAAGGGGGCAGGAGAGAAGGGAGGGAAGAAAGGATGAGACAGGAGAGAAGAGAAACACACCACCACCTGTGAAACAAAGCTTTCCAGGACCCCAGGGACAAAATCACAAGTCTAAGGGGGAGATGTGAACCCCTCTCCCTCCGTCATCGAAAAGTTAGGGAATAGACAAACAAGAAGTGAGCAAGTATATGGGAGATTTGGGCATCCCCATCACTAGGCTTGACCTAAAGCATGCATAGGGAGCCTTGTGCAGAATGGATGGGGGCTGGGATTTTCTTTTCGAGAAGACACAAGCCTTTACAAAACCTGGCCACACAAAAAGCCTGGTAAGAACCAGACAGTGGATAACAAAGACCATGTTCACCGGCCGTCATGTGTGTTGGATGCAATTTTATAAAACAAATTAAAAATAATTTAAAATATCACTTTGAAAGTTTAAAACACGTCCACTTCTGGATAAGTCACAGCTTGAAAAAAAAGTTAGCACCCCTTCGGAACCAAGTAACAGTGGAAATGCTTCCCAGCATGACTCGGGTGCTGCCAGAACAGCACTCTGAGGAAAATTCATAACCTTCGAAAGGCTTAGATGTGTCAAGTCAAAATAAGCGACTGAAAAGCATTACTTGGTGTCCAACTCGAAAAGGCAGAGACTTGAAGGAGAAAAGGGAAGAGAGAGGAGAAGGGAGAGGAGGAACCAGGTGGAGGAAAGAGGTAATAGAAAGAATTTTCTAAGCAGAGTCCCTGGGAGAGGGAGGGCCAAACCCCACCTCGCCTCCCCACCCCAAACCCTCTGTCCCAGGCAGCTCTGCTCCTGACGTACCTTCCTCCCTCTGCACCCCCCCCAGAACAGTCAAGTGTGGCCAGGAACTGAGGAGGGGGGCCGAAGTGCTCGGTTCCTCCATCCACTAGGTCAGTAGCAACTTTGCCCCCAGGGGACAGTGGGCACTATCTGAAGACATTTTTGGTTGTAACAACTGGGGGAAAGGGGTGCTACTGGCATCAGGTGGTGGGGACCAGAGATGCTGCTCAGAGCCCACTGTGCATGGACAGCCCTGCCACGGAGAACGATCCAGCCCCTGATGTCCACAGGATGAGGTCAGACAGCGCTGCGCGAGGCAGCAATTACCTGGGCGGTTGCCTGGAGGAGCCCGCTGCCCCCAGGCTTCCCGTGTGGGGCTGGAAGGCAGGGACAGCCTCGTCGGTGTACAGGCCGCCATCCTGTCGATGGTTCAGGCTCACCAGGTCGGTCATCACCACCAGGCCTGTTTCCTAAGCAACAGACAATGCCCAGAACCCCGGTGGGCAAGCGGATGTGACGGCCCCAACGGTTCCATCCCTTTGGGGCTGCCAGCCCAACATCACCGCTGTGTCATGGCTCTGGGGAGGCAGGCCTCTACTCTGGGCTTGGTGACACAGGCTGAGGATCATGGGACCCAGTGACCATGCAGGGCGGAGCAGCGCAGAGGCCAGCGCATCTGCGGTCCGGGACAAAGAGCCACATGTGGGACTCCGTTTACAGGAGACGTCCAGAACAGGCAAATCCACAGAGACAGAAAGCAAATTCCTGGTTCCTGGGGGTATGGGGGGGGCAGGGAGTGACTGCTCGTGGGGACAGGGTTTCCTCTTGAGGTGATAAAAATGTTTTGGAATTAGACAGAGGTGCTGGCTGCACAACATGGTGAGCGTCCTAAATGCCACCCAACTGCCCACTTTGGAACGGTTCATTTTGGGACGCCTGGGTGGCTCAGTCCTTAAGTGTCTGCCTTTGGCTCAGGTCATGATCCCAGGGACCTGGGATCAAGCCCCCCATTGGGCTTCCTGCTCCGTGGGGAGCCTGCTTCTCCCTCTCTCTCTGCCTGCCACTTTCCCTGCTTTTGCATTCTCTCCCTCTCTGTCAAATAAATAAATAAATAAAATGGTTCATTTTCTGTTAATTTTGCTAAAACCAAAATGGAGTAAAACTCCCACAAAGTGGCCAAAGCCACCACTTTTTCTTTTTTAAGATTTTTTATTTTGGGGGCACCTGGGTGGCTCAGTTGTCAAGCATCTGCCTTCAGCTCAGGTCATGATCCCAGGGTCCTGGGATCGAGCCCTGCTTTAGGATCCCTGCTCAGTGGGGAGCCTGCTTCTCCCTCTGCCCCTCCCCCCACTCATGCACACTCTCTCTCGCTCTCTTTTCATCTCTGTCTCAAATAAATAAATAAACTCTTTAAAAAAAAAAACATTGGGAGCAACTGGATTGCAGGGAAGCCCTGTCGTAGACTGGCCAACTCTGCTTCGGAAACAAGGAATGTAAAGTCAGAGGCATCGCCTCTTAATTCCAAAAGCTGCCAGAGTCCAGGAGTTCAAGCTGCCAGGCATTCAACAAATGTGTAACTGAAACATCATCTCAATACAGATACAGACACAGATGTGTAATGTAGTAAAATGTTGATCGTAGCAAACTGTAGCAAAATGTGAATCATGGGATCTAAGTGGTGGTTACGTAGCTGTTTGTTAATTTGTTCAAACTTTTCTGTAAGTCTGAAAATCTTCCACAATAAAAACAGGAGAAAAAGGATGTGTTTTAAATGACTGTAAAACTGGGATGAAAAGCAGCCGCACACGGGCCGTGCGTTCGAGCGGAGACCGCCAGTGTGCTCATGTGGGCTCCCGGCATGACTGAGAATGATGCTTGGGCCTACTACACGCCCTGGGGCCCCCAACCCCCCACGGCTCGGAAAGAGGAGGACGGATGTGAGCTACAAATGTCGGGGTGGGTGGGTGCCTGCCTGCTCCCAGGACGAAGGTTTTCCTTCCAGCAAAGCACTCTTGACGTCTTTGCTCGTTCCCAAGTTCAAGTTAGCAGTTGACACTCATACCGTTCTGCACCCCGCCTGCCTTGAAAATTGGGAGAGTCCACTTACAAGCTCTCATTCGAGAGAATCAGACATTAGTGCTGCCCCAATAAAAGTTTGGAAACATCCCCCCTGACCATCTCTGTGTCCCCGAGGTCATCTGTTCTAAAGTGGGAGGCGCTAGGGAGGGTCGGTGGGTCAAAGACCACCTGTCCTTACAGCGAAGGCAGAGCCGGAGTCCTTGGTGCTGCCCCAGGGCCAGGGGAAGACGGAGGAGCGCCGGCGTCGTTGGGCCACCAGTCCAGCCCACCAGAAGGACCCATCCTCCCGGGACGCCCCGAAGGCATCAGAAACATCATACTCTTCCAAATCCCGGAAAACCTACAGGCAAAGGGGAAGAGGGACCGCTTGACTGGAGGCTTCTTGTTAACCCCAACCAGCCTCCTGGGGGCCTGGCATGCCCCTGTCTCAACTTCCTTTCACCAATATCACTCGGAGACCATCGTAGGACATGGGCACTGGTGTCCCCAGCCCCTTCTAAAGATGGGCCAGGGGGCTGGAGAGGGAGGACCTGAATGATATTATATTGCAAGAGCCTGATGAATTTGATCCCAAGATCTTTCAACTCACAAACCAACCACCAGGACTGGGTTCAGAGTAAGAGAAAGAATCTAGACTCATATGGGGCCCTTCACTTACTGGAAAGGGAGAGCCCCCCCCCGCCCCCGCCGTGGGGATCCTGGACCCTGGCGCTCAAGGGCCCCCACGCACCTGGGCCGGAGTCAGCTGGAACCCAGACCTGAGCAGGTAGACGCTCTTGTCCACCACAGTGACACACACACAGCTGCCCCTTGCAGCCCTGACCCTCAGGTCCACAACCTCCCCGGGCTGGGTCTCATTGGCCGAATACGTCAGTGAAACCTAGACCCAAACACAGCAGAGAAATTGGGAGCTTGGCCACTCTGTCCACCTGCCAACGAGAGCTGGCCCTCGCCAGCTCAGTGGGGACCTGGCCTTGCTGCCCAGACAAGGACAAGGGTGGGAGGCGGAGTGACAGGAACAAGGCCGATGCAACTGGAACATTCTATGCAGAGGCTGGGAGAGGAGGGGAGAGGTGGGGGAGATAGGTACTGGCTGAGGGCTTGGGGCAGCCAGTTTCAAAGGATGCAGAGGGAGGGGGCAGAAGGCTGAGCCCACTGCTAGGGACAGGAGCAGTGTCCCTTAGGTCTGGAACGCAGTGGGGACAGACAACAGGGGACCACTTTCCCTCTGTGGGGTTAATGCAATCTCCCTCTGGGGGACTTTCGGAGGAGTGAAGATGCAACTTCCGTTACAGTTATTCCTGAAGGCAGGGCACCCCTTGCCATCCGGCCTGGGACCCCCTCTAGGAGCCCAATGGCAGCTCTGCACAGCCCACCTGGGCACAGACACCCCGCACGGCGCTTCCCTGTCCTCCCCCCACTCCCCTGGCTGGTTCCCCATGTTCTACCCGGTTTTCAAAGAAGGTCTCCACGGCAAACTGGATGCTGTCAGCAACCCCTTCTCCATTCTCCCTGACGTAGAAGACGAGCAGGCGGCCCAGGGGGACCATGCTGGGGCTCACTGCCAGCCGGAGGGAGGTCACACACACGTTGACCTCAGCTGCTGGGGCAGGAGGGGGCTCTAGGACAAGTCAAAGGTGGGGAAAGCATGAGAACTCAGCAGCCCACAAGGGGACCCCCAATGCCCCAGGCTGCCCTAGGGGTGACATGGGGCGCTGCAGGGGGAGGGGCTGGCCCCGGGCGAGTGCTCCAGGGATACTCACGTCCCCTGTTACTTCACCAAGAAGGGAAGGGAAACCCAAAAGGATGAGGGCAGATAGGATTCCCGAAGCACCATGCCGGCCAGCAGTTCTCAGCCTGGGCCATGCTGCCCCTCGGGGCACATTTTTGGCTGTCACGACTTGGGAGGGCAACTAGTGGGTGGGGCTGGGGCGCGGCTCAGAGCACGGGGAGGGTGATCCAGCCCCAAATGTTACTACTGCACAGAGTGAGGGACCCTGTCTTCCTGTCTGTCTGTCTGTCTATCTCTGATTCTCACCTACAGGTGACTTTTCCCCTTAGGAACACTGGCAATGTTTGGAGACTTTCTAGATCATCACACTGTGTGTGGATAGGTTGCTGCTGGCGCCAAAGAGGAGGACTCCTAGGTCGGAGGGGGACCTGGGCGGAGTCAGAGAGGCCGCTGGCAGATGGCAAGTCAGCACCCCGGTCCCCCCCCAGACAGGCAGTGAGGACAGCCTGGGGAGGGCCTCGCTGCCTCCAGCAGCTGGTCACTGCCCGCCGCCGGGCCCGAGCCCCACCTTGCCCGGGACACGTGCCCTCTGCCCCGAGGCAGGCACCCCTCCGGGCTGAGCCCTGCTTACCCCTCCTCTCCGGGGTGACTCACCCCTGTCTCAGTGGTTCGGAAGGAACAAGGAACCCCTGCTGGTGGCCGGGCTCACCCGTCTCAGAAAGGTGCATTAAGCGAATGGGTGTCTCCGGGGCCGCGCGCCGGCTTCTCTGCAGGGTGACGGGGGCAGGCTGCTGGCCAGAGAGCACGATGTTGCCCCGCGCAGCCACCTCGTAGTACAGCGTGAAGTTGCAGGGACACGTGGACTTCACGGGGAAATGGGCTTCCTCTCCGACCTGCGGGAGACATGCAGCATGGGGAGCCCTGGTGGCGCCCCACAGCCTGGCATCCACGCCACAGCCCACCCTGGGACAGATGGCTGCTCGGGGAGGCCAGGACACGGCCGGGGCAGGGGCTCTGGCCTCAGAGCCGAGAACCGGGCATCGTGGCAGTGGCCGTGTCCCTGTGGCAGCCTCAGCCGTGGCTCTGCGAACGGGGCTGTGGCTGGATGGCGCGTACTAACAGCCTGGAAGTTCTTGATGGGGGGGCGCAGTAAAGAAGTCAACCTGGCCCAGAGGGCCGTCAGGCATTTGTTCCTCAGCCTGCCTCCCCACCCCCAGAAGGGATCTCTAAGCCTCTGAAATGCCCTGCCTGATAAGCATCTTTGTTTACCAGAGGGCTCAAGTCACACCAGACACTGACGATAAGATTTATGAGGGCTTGGGGGGGGGGGGGCTTGGGTCACACTCTATCACTGTGATGTCTGGAGGAGCTGGGACTGAGGTCAGCGATGCAGGTGCTCACCCAGGGCTATGCGACTGCCCTCCCCCTCCCCCTAAAACCCCCAGACCCTGAGCATCCCTGGTCACAAATCTGCTAAGGGTCTAGGGTCCAGACACATAAAAAACTCTCCCAACACAACAGTGAAAAGACAATTTTCTAAAACTTAAAATCAGCAGGGTAAGTAGGAAATGCAGGATCCCCCTGCAGTGTCCGAGCAACTCTTCTGAAAATCTAAAATTATTCCAAAATTCAAAATTAAAAAAGTATGATAACAGATTATAACATATTGAGCAATTTTTTTAAAGTCCTTAAGTCGGTAACATACGCTGAACCACTGCACAGCAACAAAAATAACCATAGGGAGGAGAGATGGAAAGTTCTTTCTTTGTACAGAGGAACGCCGGCTAATAAACGCAGAAGGAATGACAGGATTCAGAACTGCCATCATGCAGCCCCTCTGGTGATAACGGATTATAGCAAGAATTGTCAGTGACACTAAAGGCACCGGGGGAGGGGGGAAGGTTGCTGGGGGGTCAGGACATTGTAGCACAGGTCTCAGATGGTCACCTGATTATTCGGCAGCCTCCCCCGCAAGGGGAAAGAGCTGAGAGGAATCAGACCCGACCCCAGGGTAAGATCAGCTCCAGCAACAGTGGGGCGTCCTCAATCTGTCCCTCTTGCCAGGGCCCCACGAGAGCAGCATGACCGTAGCAATTCTGCCTGATTCTAATTCAGAATGTGGGATCGTCTACAGGATCACGGGCCTGAGTTCTTCACCAAAGTCATGCGATCCAAAAGCAGAAGAAAGGACTGTTCCAGATCAAGAGTAACTATGGACACAGAAGAGCCAAAAGCAACATGTAAGTTGATCCTGAAATGCACGCACCCACGCATGCACGCACACATGCACATGCACGTGCGCGCACATGCGTGCGTGTACACGCATGTTCCCAGAGGCACATGCAGGTGGTTGCACACTTACACATGTGTGCACAAGACTGTGTAGTCGTGCAACAAGTCACCCCTTGGTTCACATGCAAGATACAAGTTACATCTTGGGGACATCTTTGAAAATGGGAATATTGCCTGTGAATTAAACAATATCTTGAGTTAACATAATTTTCTTAGATATGATAAGAGCCTTGAGATCATGCTGAAGAATGTCCTTATTTGTAGGATATGCTATGTTCAAGTATTGAAGAGTGAAGCATCATGAGATCTGTAATTTATTTTCCAATGTTGCAGCAAAAAAAAAAAAGTCTAAAGGAATAGATGGATGGGTGGGTGTATGGATGGATGGGTGGACGGGTGGGTGGATGGGTGGATGGATGCGTGGGTAGGTAGGTGGACAAGTGGGCGGTGAGTGGAAGATGAATGGATAGAGGCAAAATGTTAATTCATAAATCTAGGTGAAAGACATATGGTTATACCGTTTTTTATGATTTCTAAGTTTGTATATATCCACCTTATAAAAAGACACCTAAACAAAAGTCCCCTTAGATTTCTGATGTTGGAAAAAAGAGAGGAGCAAAACCTGTCTCCTCTTCACGCACGAACCGCATGGCATCACAGCAATCTTAAAAGACTGGCTTGCCCCCCGTATACAGAGCAGCTCCCCCCTGCATGCGCCTCGGAGCTGGAGGAAGGGGAAAGGAGCCTGACCCAGAGCCCAGGCTGGGACTCAGCAGGGCCACTCTTGTCTCAATGCCCTGCAGTTGTCCCCGTGGTGGCAGTCGTGGGGGAGGGGAGGGCTGGATCCTGCTGAGCCGACTCAGGCAGGATGGAGATGTCCCCCCCCCCCACCCCAGAGGAAAGTCTGAGGGGCCCGGCCAAGTCCCTGCCTAGCGGGAACTGCGGTAGCGGCGGCTGGGGACACAGGGCTGATCCCGCCCCCATGGGACGGCAGCCAAGGCCAGCGCCCCCACAACACGCGGCTGCTGGAATAGCACTACAACAAGAAGAGCGTGTCCGGCCAAGCCAAGCCCCATCTCATCTGAGTTTCTCATGCTCATAACCCCTGCAGAAACGGGCAGCCCCGGGGCCAGGACTCCTCTGAGCTGCCTCCCAGGGGCCCCTGGCCGCCTCGGGTCCGGGCAGCGGCTCTCGGAAAGAGAGTGCTGGAGGTCTACGGGGCTGGGGAGGCCTGGGAGCAACATCGGGGGGGCCTCTCAGCTGGGGGAGCTCACAGGGGGCTTTACGACCCATCTATCCTTCCAGAGATGAGGGGGTAAACTGACCACCTACAGAAAGACAAGGCGGAAACGTCGATGCATGTCGTTAAGTGAAAGAAGCCACGGGAAAAAGCTATGTGGTTCCGACTACAGCCGTCCGCTTATCCGTGGTTTCAGTTACCCGCCATCCCCGGGGCTCTGGAAGCAGATGCTCCTCCTAACGTGTCATGGGAAGGTCAGGGGCAGCCAAACGCCGCGTCACAACGCCCAGGGCGTTCGCCGTCCTTCATCCCCTCACGTACACCTCACAACACTGTGTGATCACAAGCCAGGTGGGCACAGTTCAGTGTATTTTGAGAGAGAGAAGCCACCGTCCCTGACTCTTATGACAGTATATCATTACGGCGTTTCTATTTTATTACGAATTATTGTTGGTAATCTCTTACCGTGCCGGATGGATAAGTCAGCCTGTGTCACGGGCATGTATGTACAGGAAAGAACGTACAGCTAGGGTTTGGTACTATGCGCAGTTTCGGGCAGCCACTGGGGATGTAGGGAGGGATCCCCACGGAGAAGGGGGGGGCGACTGTCTACGTGGGATGGAAAACAGCTGTTCTGAGTTGCTGCCTGGGCATCTGCTGGCCTGACCAGCTGCTCACACTCTGAGTCTGGACATTTGGGTAAGGACCCGGGCTTGGGATTCGGGCTCCATCATTTCCCCCCACGTGCCTTTTAAAATAACCACTTAGCACTGACCCCCAAAATGGCAGTGCCCTCCTCCTCAGCCACCTGTGAGTCACAGGAGCTTTGCTGCACTGCTGTCTGTCCCCTGCTCGCTTGGGACCTGGGGCGGAGGACTGCCCTCCCCCCACTCACGGGGCACCCGCCCATCCACTCAGATCTGTAAATAAATCTCGTGCCCGACTTCCTTTGTGCGTGTGTATCGAAACCGTGCCTCCAAGGCAAACAACCTCAGGGGTTTTCACTTCTCCCAACGATATGACTTTCTGGAAAAGGCAGAAGGATAAAGACAGTGAAAAGACAGGTGGTTGCCACGGGCTAGCCTGGGGAGGGAGGGATGCATGAACAGGTGGGGGGAGGGAGGAACCCAGAGGATTTTTAGGGCAGTGAATCCATTCTGTATGATACTATAATGCTGGATGCATGTCATTATACATCTGTCCAAACCCACAGAACGTGCGATGCCAGGAGAGGCCCCTGACGTACCCTGCAGACTTCCGTTCATACATGTGAGCCCCTAAGGCAAGCTGCTAATCTTCAGGGACACTGCACGCAGGGGAGAGGGGGTCCAGAGGAGCTCCCTGCATCTCTGCTCCATGTTTGCAGCTCCCTATCTCCGCACACGTCTCTCCGCATCTTACTTCCGCGAGACCGTTGGAAGGACAGACCGGGAAGAAGGAACACGAGTCCCAGCTCTGGGGCTGCCTCATCTCTCCACTGTGTCTGCAGGCGTCGGCTGCGGAACCCTGGGGCCTGCGCCCAACAAGTGCCAGCCTGCCGATGGCGGGAAGCTGGGCCAAGAGCAGGGGTCCCGCCTCAGGCCTGGGACCAAGCGACAGCACCCTGAGGGCCAGGTTTATCACAGTGAACCCTGGGCCACAGCCTAAATATTCACCCTAATTAAGCGACGGGCGGGCGTTCATCCTGAGGAATCCACCCTTGCTGGAGGGATGGGGGCTCCCGCATCAGTACCAGCATCGGTCCTGCTGGGGCATGCGCAGATCCCCACCGCGATGCATGCTCACTGCTTCCGGGCAGGGAGGGGAAGGGACTGGGGTGGGGGGAGGAGGACACACCTGCAAGGCTTACCTGCAGGGGGCGGGAAGGCGGCTGCAGCTGCAGATAGCACTGGCTGGGGGAGTACCAGCTGCTGAGAGACAGGTAGCTGGGCAGGTACTGGGCTCCCACGGGCTTTCCACTGAGTGCCGTCACCTTGGTCTGAAGAAACGAGGGTACTTGGTCAAGGCCTGGGTGCTTGCTGGAGGAATGGGGACTTGGGGATGCCTCTGCCTGCCCAGGCCTGCAGCAAGACCCTCTCCTGTGCCAATTTGCCTTTGGGGACCCCTCTCCCCAGTTCTCAGAGACTGGGGTCCAATGTGCCTTAACGCGCTGTTTCTCAGCTCCAGGAAGCAAGTGGCCAAGACTGGTCCCGGGGTGTTGGGGGAGGCGGGGCTCAGGCAGATGACTCATGTGGCCACCAGGAGATAATTCTATCACGGGCATGTTAGGAAGCTCTCCCCATCCTCCCTCTCTCTCTCTGTCTCTCTCTGGCTTGCCAGTGGCCCTGGTGGCTTATCATAACAGGCCTGGGTAGTGACCACAGAGAAGGTGGGCAGAAGGAACAGCCGTGTGGGACAGCATCCCTGGGGCTCTGGATCCTGTCCCTCCCTGAGCTCAGGCGGTTATACTGCTCTTGCTCCTTTGGGGTTTGAGCCTGTTCCCTTCACTTGCCGCCAAAAGGCTAGAGGGCAACACAAGGGAGCGGCCAGCGGTGCAGAGCGAGGACTTCTGTGAGATCCGCAGTAAAGAAGTTGGCCCACTTTGTCCCCAGTTTCTGAGAGGTAGCCTCTAAAGGCGTGGGGTCTTGCGGTGTGTCCTGGTAGCATGTGCCACCAAGCTGACTCAGGACAGGGACAAGGGGCTGGGGCTTTGAGATTCGTGCTACCAGCCGGACCTCCGGGGAGGGAGCTTCAGCTAGAACCAGAGTTTAGTTGCAGAGCCAATGATTCACGCCTGTGTGACAGACCCCGACAGACACCTGGGCTCAAGCGAGCACCCCTGCTGGCACTTCTCTGTGGCTACTGTCATGTGTCACGAGCTGGGAGGGTCATGTGTTCCAGAGACTCCACAGGGACGGCACAAGAAGCTTCAAATGGGGGACCCTCCCAGCTCTCGTCCTCTGTCTTGCTCTCTTTGTTTTTTGGGTTTTTGTTTTTTGTTTTTTAAAGATTTTATCTATTTATTTGACAGAGCAAAAGCAGGGAGAAGCAGGCTCCCTGCTTAGCAGGCAGCCCCATGCAGGGCTCGATCCCAGGACCCTGAGATCATGACCTGAGCCAAAGGCAGGCGCTTAACCGATGAGCCACCCGGGCGTCCCTGCCTTGCTCTCTTTGGTCCTAATTTGCCACACCGCTGTAATAAAGCTGATTGCCAAAGATACAAACCTCCATTTAAAAAATAAGCCCCAGGGATGGCCTATCCAGTGTGGGGACCATAGTTAACAATACTGTACTGTATATTTGGAAAGTTGCAAAGAGTAGGTCTCCAAATTTCTCATGATGAGAAAAGACACCGGCTGTTGAGCACACCTAGTGTGGCAACTGTTTCACAACAGGCGCAAATATGGACTCACGTCGTCCACCCGAAACGAACATACAGAGATGTGTCGATTACACCTCAGTTGAAAAATAATTAGGGATGCCTGCGTGGCACAGTCGGTTAAGCGTCCAAATTGATTTTGGCTCAGGTCGTGATCTCAGGGTCCTGGGATCGAGCCCCGCGTCCGCTTGTCCCTCTCCCTCTGCTCCTTCCCCCAGCTCTTACTCTATCTCTAAAATAAATAAATACACCTTTTTAAAAATTAAAAATTAAAAATAATTAACATTTACAATTAGTTTTGTGTTTAAAAGAATTAAAGACTTTTTCCTAAACAGTATTTAGTAACAGAAACAGAATATCTTTCTGTCAAAGTGCCATTTGGGGGAAAAGCTAATTTTTAGACATGTATCTATGAGACAGAGAATTATTCAGCTCATTCTGGTATTTGTAATTTTGGGGCTTTGCTGCTACTTAATTGCTATGGGACTAATGGAAATAAAGGAATGTCTTTGATCATTAAAAAAAGGGGGGGTGATTGTAATAACGAATTCGTAGCCCGTTGGAGGGCGGTAGCCAGGAGACCCTTGAGCTTGCAGCTTGGAGGGTTAAAAGACATGCCGCTCCACAGAGGACGCAGTCACCCCAAGTGTCCTTGGTGGCCACCCACACATTGACTCTAGGCTGCCCCCCACCCCCCTTCCCCGCCATCCAGAGTCCGTGGGACCATCACAGAGCCGGGGGTGGGGGGTGGGACACCTTCTAGCACTCCTGCTCCTCCCTCCCCTGACAATGGGACCCCACGTCCTGCCCATTCTACCTTCACAGCTCCAGGCTCCGTGGCCTCTCTGTCATCACCTCCTGTCTGCCCACCTGTGCCCGCACCACCAGGTACCCTCCCATATGGTCACTGGAACAATCACTGGGTGTCCCAAATCAGATCACTCTGTTTCAGAGGAAACCCCAAGCACCCCGGTGAGGTCAGGGGCACCCCATCAGCTCCCTCCTCCAAATCCTCCCAAAGGGCTCAGCGTGGCCTCTGGGTCTCTGCATACTGTCCCACCCTCCCAGAAGCAGCCTGGATGACCCTCCCCAAGGTCAGGAGTCCACACGATGAGATCCCTCTGGGCCAGCCTCCTTCAGCATGACATAGCCAGGCGCCCTCACCTCACCTTCCATCTTGCCCTGGGATGGGCTGGTTATCCATCTCCCCACCTAAGGCTGTAAACCCCCTCAGGGCAGCAGTAGGCTGCAGGTCCACCGAGCTGGTGCCCAAGCATGGACTGGGGAAGCCACCAAGGCTGTGCCTGGTGGCTGAAAGACACGGGGCCAAGCAACTCACCCACCTCCAGCCACACATGTTGGGCTGACATGGGGATGAAGGGGATTTCAAACCCCACCAGCCCTCCCCGGGACACAGATTCGACGGTGTAGATGTTGTCCTTCGGCGTCAGCTCTGCCCTGATCTGGACCGTCACCCCCTCGGCTGGGCTGCCATCTGGGTAGGACAGCTCCACCTGGAAGGGTCACCAAAGATTCAACACGGTCAGGGCAGCTCCGCTCCCCAAACTGATCTAATCCCCCATCAGAATCCCAGCCAACTTCTTCCCAGAGGTCAAGTTGATGCTAAAATTCGCAGGGAATTGCAAAGGCCCCCAAATAACCTAAATAATCAAAAAAAAGAGGAACAAAGGAGAACTCATGTGTCACGATTTTCAAAACTCACTAGGAAGCTACAAGAATCGAGACAATGTGGTACTGGCATAGGAGAGACATGGCAATCGGTGGAACAGAAGAACTGAGAATCCAGATTCACACATCCGTGGTAAATTGGTTTCCAACAAGGGTGCCAAGACCACCCAATAAGGAAAGAACAGTTTCCTCCACAAATGGGCCCGGGACGACTGGATGCCCCCATGTGAACAAACGAAAGTGAACCCCTACCTCACACCATCTACAAAAGTTAAACATGGAGCATAGATCTCAAGTTAAGAGCTAGAACTTTGAAACACTTAGAGATGGGTGGGTGAGGTGGGAGCAACTTCACGACCTTGGACTTGGCAAATAAGTCACAAGGTAGGAGCCGCCACGTGCTGGCCATTAGCCTGGGGATGCAGGGTGAGGTGGACCTCCTGGGCCACGTGGTGTGGAATTAAATGAAGGCTACCTGACAAGGAACGGGCAAAGGCTATTTACTCGGTGTTTGCTGCAGCAAGAGAGTCACAGCCACCATCACTGGTGTTGGACAGAGGCTCGAATGCAGGTGAAACAGGAAAGCCTTATAGCGAGAAACGGAAGGCTTCAGGTATGTCCCAGTTGGAGGCGACTGGTGTGGAGAAGCTGTAGGTAGCTAAATGGAAGCAGGGTATCCCAGGAAATCGATCAGGGGAGCATCCATCCAGGGTGTGCATTTATTTCTGTGCTCTGAATTCTATCCCACTGGTCTCCATGTTCAAATCACAGTGTGGGAATCATCACGTGCTGGCCATTGGCCTGGTGCCACGCCGGAGTAGGAACGGCACTGCTACAAACAGCTCCATGTGATGCTCAGACCTCATTCAGATAGGCAGAAAAGGGAATCAGAACAAGGGGTTCAAAAGACAGGATGGCAGGGCACCTGGGGGCTCAGTGGATTAAGTGTCTGCCTTCGGCTCAGGTCATGATCCCGGGTCCCTGGGACCGAGCACCGCATGGGGCTCCCTGCTCAGTGGGAAGCCTGCTTCTCCCTCTCCCTCTGCCCCTCCCCTCTGCACGTGCGCGTGCTCTCTCTCTCTCTCTCTCTCTCTCTCTCTCTCTCAAATAAATAATACCTTTAAAGAAAAGAAGACAGGGATGGTGTGAAAGAAATATAGTCCGTGGGCCCCAAAGGACCCTAGAGTAGCCCCTCGCCTGTGCAGATACTTGGTGACAAAGTGACAGGGGCTTCAGCCTACATGATCCCCATTTACAGCTCTGGTCTTTAATGCAGATGGTGGATAATTTCTCGGCTGTACGTGAAATGCTCCCCTTCATTGATCCTATAGCCCAAACCCTTTCTTCATGCACATCCTGACCCTGCTTTTTGTGCTTTAGCTTCTTTACAAGCTGGGACCCTCAAAGACAGGGGCACACAGGTATGTCCCTGTGTGTGGACAGGAGGGGCTGGGATCCAAGCACAGAGAAGAAGGAGGTCTCAGACCAGAGCGGGAGTAGTAACAGGACACAGCACGAGGACAGACCAGCAGGATCCTGTGAGCGACCCACGAAGGCAAGAGGGGCCAGGGATGTGGGTGGTGCACAGCGCTGAGGTCAGGGGTGCCCCCAGCTTCCCTCTGGGGTGACACTGGGCACCACGGCCTTGCCCCCGCAGGACACAAATGCCCAGTGCAACAATTAGGATGAGGATGTTGGGTTTCTGGTCACCTGAAACGTGACCGTGTCTGAGAATGGCATGGTGGGTGGGTAGGAGGTGGAGCCCTATTCAAAATGCCACTTTCCCCCAGGGGATCTGAGTCGGTCTGTGTCAGGGGCAGAAGATCTGCTTTGGGGGGCATTCCTTTGGATGCTAGTTCTTCCAGAAATAAAGTCAACCCAAATTAGAAAGTCACTGTCTTTGAGAAACTGACTTAAAAAATGGATATACCAGGTCTTGGTCTGGAGAACACTGTTTTAGGTGGAGCAAAATGTCCAGTGCCCCTCACGCTGGGGTCCCAGCTCTTGCCGCACTCAGCAATACAGCCCTCGGACACCAAGAGCAAAGGTTACATGGTGCAATTAAAGGGCACCATTTTCGGCAGCGTCCCCACTGCGGACCCACGGTGCCATGGCAGAGGTTTCACAGTGGTCCTTGAATGCAGCTGGGGGCGGGGGGCGGGGGTGGTGGAGGCAGCGCAGAGCCCTCACCCTCGGATGACCCCGCCGGGCGCCGTCCCCAGCGCTTACCTTCCCCACGTAGGACAGGCCCGGCTTGAACTGCTTCCTGGTGTCCTTGGAGTAGCGGACGTCCACTAGCTGCCTTTGGACGGGGGTGGAGGCATCAAACGCCACCTGCTGGCTCCCGTCCACACTGGTCACCATGGCCCAGATGCTGACAGTGCCCCGGAAGTGCTCAGGGACATCGGCGGGGATCATGTCCTTCACACAGATGTCGAAGTCCTGGGAGCCGTGGATCTGGAGGCAGAAGCATACAGAATGTGCTCACTTGGGGTTGGAACGGCTTCGAGGAGTGACGCTCAAAAACCCATCTGAAGCTCCAGCTGCTGGAGGATCGGGGGGACACGCGGTGACGACCTGCCCTGTGGGTCACGGCATCCCTCGCCGGACGTGCAGCACGTCCTGGAGAGTAAGATGCTCGCCCTCCAGCAGACAGTGGGGGCAGGGATTTGAACCCTGTCACCCCCCTTGGGAGCACCCACTCCACTCCCGCTCCCAGGGCACAGAACACCCCCATTCGACCCCTATCTCAGGACCCAGCCGGGGGTCCGGCAAACACGCTACTTCCAGAAACAGCTTCGGAGACCACTACTTGGTAAACCAGAGAACTAACACAAGGGCCACCGCCAGCGGAAGGGATGACAGGGTCCGGAGCTGGAGACCCCACAGAGGCAGAGGACCTCCAGGCTGTGCAGACACGGGAACGTGAAGTCAGGCAGTCGCTTGGGAAAACAGTCTGGGAGTTTCTCAAATAGCTAAACTTAGTTACCCCTGAATATCAAACAGACTGTGGCAGGACCATATAGAAAAATGGCGGACCCATTATCTACGAGCCTCGAAGGAAGTCTGACTCGTAGGAGGGCAAAGCCCCCTAACCACCAGCCCCAAATAGCAAGAACTTGATTAATAACTGACAGCTTCTCTGATTTTTGTCCCTACTTCTTTTTTTTCTTTTTAAAGATTTATTTATTTAAGTCAACATTACACCCTACGTGAGGTTCAAACTCACAAACCCGAGATCAACAGTTGCTTACTCTACTCACTGAGCCAGCCAGACATCCCTTTTTATTTTATTTTATTAAAGATTTACGTATTTATTTCAGAAAGAGAGAGAGAGAGAGAGAGAGAGCATGCGTGCACTAGTAGGAGGGGTAGAAGGAGAGGGAGAGAGTGTCTCACGCAGACACTGAGCTGAGTGCAGAGCCCAACATGGGGCTCGACCCCATCACCACAAGATCCCGACCTGAGTCAAACCCAAGAGTCAGATGCCCAACCAACTGTGCCACCCAGGTGCCACCAGGCATCCCTTTTTAGGAAAAAAAAATTTTTAAGTAAACTCTATCCCCCAAGATGGGGCTCGAACTCATGACTCCAAGATCAAGAGTCGCATGCTCTACCTACTGTGCCAACCAGGCGTCCCATTTTGCCCTTATTTCTTAGAACCAACTGAGAAAACCAAGTATGCACCCCTAACCAATCTGACAGGATACTCCCCTTCTAGTTAGGTGCCAACACCCTCCAACGGGGGCACACCTGAAGCCTTCCCCCTTCTCACGATAAAGCTTTGAGTCTGCCAAGTGGTGGTGATGGTGGTGAGCTGCAGCGAGCTCCACATAAATAGCCTTTGCTCATTCTTACATGGGTAGTCTAATTCCACACTACACAACCCAGGAATGCCACATCCAAGAGAAATGAACATGTCCAGCCTCACACAAACCTGCACACGAATGTTCAGAGCAGCAGTATCTAGAATACCCAAAAAGTGGGAAAAACCCAAATATCCATCAATGGGTAAACAGAAAAACAAAATGTGGTCCATCCATACAGCGGACTATTACTCAGCCATAAAAAAGGAACAAAAGCTCGGACACCTGCTACAGGGGGGATGAGCCTTGAAACCTCGTGCCAGGTGAAAGAACCGGGACATGAAAGATCGTACAGCATATGATTCTGTGTATACAGAATGTCTGAACCAGGCAGATTCATCGAGACAGAAAGCAGATCAGTGGTTGCCCGGGGCTGGGGGTGAAAACAGATGAATTACAAAAGGACGTGAGGGACTTGGGGAGGATGGTGGAAATACCCAAAATCTGGCCTGTGATGGCTGTTGCACAACTCTGAATATACTAAAAATGGCGAATCCTACGATCTATGTGTGTATTTGAATTGTACGGTATGTGAATTATATCTCAATAAAACTATTTCTTAAAAAACTTTGCATGTAATATCTGGGGAGGAAACACATCAACCTATCAATAGTGTTTGTGTCTGTCAGAGAAGAAATCACCTTTATTTCTTCCTTTTTATATATTTTCTAAAATCTCCATGATCGGCCTGCAGGAATTTTATCACTGGGAAAATCCTCACTGTATAAACTGTTTTAGAAAGTAAAATAAAATGATCGTGGAGCTGAAGCCAAGGGAGGCCCTGCAGGAAGGATCCACTGATAGAGCCCCTGCTCCTCACCTTCGTGGTTCTGAGGATGGGGCGACCCACCTCCTGGCTGTAGTACCCCACGCCATTTACAGTCATATTGATCATTAAGGTCCCCGAGACAGGTTTCCCAAAGGTATACCTAGAACAAAACAAAGCGGGTTAATTTCACATGGAGCAGGAGGGGAGGGGCCAGTCTCAGGACAGCCAAGGCCCTGTGACGTGGCCAGCTGATACAGGGATATCTCCCCCAGCCAGCATTCTGAGCTTACAGCCCTTCCCACAGCCGAGAGTCAGCCCAAATAAGCCAGCATCGGGGCCTGCAATCCTCTGCACCAAGACTTGTATTTGACAGAAAAAGAGACCAAGGGTCAGAGAGGAACTCTGAACCCAAGAGCTGGAGGGTATGTGAGACCACCACTGGGCCTGCCACTTGTTGAATCAAGACAGTACAGAGGATGGAACAACTGTGGGCATCAGGGAAGCCTGGGTCTAAGTACCCTGGTGAATTCAACTTTGAACCAGGGATCAGACTGCTGAATTTCCTCACCCAGAAAATGGAAATAAAACTATCCTCTCAGAGATGCTGGTAAAACTTAAATGTATGTTTGTCATGCCTTAGGCAGACGGGACACTGGCTTACAGAGGCCAGGACCGAGACAGCAGATCACAGTGAATAAAAAAATAACACCAGCCGTTTTGATAGTATTTTCTAAACTATAAAAAAGGTGTGTGTACCCAACACATTTCTGGATTTTTTTTTAAACTTTGTTTGAGTATAGTTGACAACATCTTTGGATTTTAAAACACACGTAGCAGGGGCACCTGGCTGGCTCGGTCAGTAGAGTGAGGCATTCTTGATCTCAGCCCCACGTTAGGAAGAGAACCCACACAGCTGGAGGAGCGGAGGGCGGGAGAACTGCCTCAACCACAAGCTCTAGGAGGTGACAGTGCTGAGCGGGAACACAGGCCTTGGAGGACTCTCCCTGGGGGGCCCCAGAAAGGGACAGCATCTCTGGACACCCTCTGGTCAACCCTCACTTTGGAGCTGGTCATTAGCCTGATCATGAGACAGGCAACCCCTTCAAGAAACCCCTTGTGGGTCAGTCCATTCCCTGTGGGTGCTGTTGCAAAGAAGAGGGGGGACACTGGAAGGGGAGGAAGAGGGGTGTCCCCCCAGGGGGAGGAGAACTACGTGGGAAGACAGGGATACCCGACCAGGGAGTCTGAGGGAGGAGGGGCATGCCCGTGGGGGCGTGTCCCGGGAGGGGGCGTGTCCCGGGAGGGGGCGTGTCTGCGAGGGTAGGGGCTCGCCCACGCTGACCACCTCTTTCTCACCTGGCCCGCACAGTGCCCTTCTCGCAGGCGTCCAGGTCCCGGATATACTGGGGCGGGTCAATAAGGAGCTCAAATTTTGGCAACACTGGAAGGAGAGAGCAGAGAGGATGGAGGGGCAACTTGCACCACTGGGGTGGCCTCCTAAAGTCCTGGAGCTGTGGGAGGAGTAACGGCAAAGCCCCAGCTCAGGGCCATCGCCAGCAGCCACCACCACAGGAATCCACACCCCCATCCTTCGTTGAGCGCCGGCAGCATTCTGGCGATTTTGCTGACCCACGTCTATTTCCTATTTTGGGGGGACGCACACTCTTTTTCTCCCCAGAGGGCCACATCTCATCACTTTTAGGCCACATGCTCTGCGTGCAGGCCAGCCCAGAGGTGCTCAGCCCTGGGAGCACCCAGCCATCTGGTCACCCTGTGCAGTGTGCGGAGGAGGGACGGACTCCCGGACACCCAGAAGCTACACGGAGGAAACTCAAAGAAGCTGGTCCTTCGAGTTTGTGAGGCAAGGCCATAAACTCCTTTCCTTTCACTTTCAGAGTTTGCACTGGGTTTCTGTCGCTTGCAACCAACAGCCCTGGCCTCTACAGCCTTTCCTTCTAGGGTCTTCCTCTTGAAAAGAGAAACCCTTGACCAGGTTAAGGGAGAATTTCATCACAGAAGCAGAGTAAGTGGCTCTGGTCCATGTTCGTTCCCTAGCTCCTGTTACTTGAGCAATTTCTTGAATGGCTCTCAACGTCTCAGCTCCCCTGTCTGTGCACAGGGTCAGGATGAGGTCGAAAGAACAAAAAGAAATGGATTTCAAAAGGAAGGGAGGGGGCGCCTGGGTGGCTCATTGGGTTAAAGCCTCTGCCTTAGGCTCAGGTCATGATCTCAGGGTCCTGGGATCGAGGCCCGCATCAGGCTCTCTGCTCAGCGGGGAACCTGCTTCCTCCTCTCTCTCTGTCTGCCTCTGCCTGCTTGTGATCTCTCTCTCTGTCAAATAAATAAATAAAATCTTTAAAAATTTTTAAATAAAAAAATGTTTTAATTAAAAATTTAAAAAATTGAAAAATAAAAAAAGGAAGGGAGGGGGCACCTGGGTGGCTCAGTCAGTCAGGTGTCTGCCTTCAGCTCAGGTTACGATGGAGCCCCGCATCGGGCTCCCTGCTCAGCAGGAAGCCTGCTTCTCCCTCTCCTTCTGCCTGCTGCTCCCCCTCTCGTGCACGCTCTCTTTGTCAAATAAATAAAATCTTTTAAAAAATAATAAAAACAAACAACAAAAAGGAAGGGAATTCTGACCCAGGCAGGACACGGATTACCTGGAGGGACATCATGCTGAGTGAAATGCGCCAGACGCAAAACGACAAACACCGCACAGTCCCACTTCCCCGAAGCACCCGGATGAGTCAGAGTCACAGAAGCGGGAAGTAGGACAGCGGGCTGGCCAGGGGCTGGGGGAGGGGACAGGGAGTGAGTATTTAGTGGGGACCGAGTTTCAGTCCGGAAAGATGCAAAAGTTCTGGAAATGGAGAGTGGTGATGTCTACCCAACAACACGTACGTCCTTAATGCCGCACAACCGGACACTTACAAATACTGAAGATGGCAAATTTTGTCATGTGTGTTTTATGACAATTCTCATAAAAGGGAAACGACAAAGTGCCCAGCTCTTTGCACTGAGCCCCAGCGAATGGCACTGCAGCCGTCCTTTCCCATCATCCATGTCGTCACGGGGTCTGAGGTTTTGCCCAGATGTGAAATCCTAAGATGCTAAGATTGTCCAGCTTACCATACTTCCGGACTTCAAAGGACTTGTTGTACACGTGGCCTTGCATTTCGACAAAAACGAACCATTCTCCCAGCACCGGCTGGTCAGACAGGGGGAAGGTCATGTTGGCCACACCTGTGTGCAGAGAGGCGACCGGTCATCCTGGGGCAAGTGCGCGTGCAGCCAGCCAGCCCAGCCAGATCATAGTCCATGGCTGGCGGCTGCCCTGTGCATCCCAGGACACCGAGCGGCATCGCTGGCCCGCACCCACTCGATGCCACCAGCTCCTCCCCCCAAGTCATGGCAACCCCAGATATTCCCACATATAATGCTAAGGTCCCCTGGGGCCAGAATCCCCCTGCACCCCCCCCCACCAGCCACCAGGTGGTAACTGCTGCCCAAATCCAGCACGGATTCTGAACAGGTTTCAAGACAGAACAGCGCTCTCCCCGCAGTTGGGCCCCCATGAAATGCCACAAGCCTCAGGCACAGAAAGGAAGCAGCTTTGGCTTTTGGAATTTTCCACGAGGTTCCAATGGAGGAATCTGAATGGGCGCAAGGACTCCAAACACCGCTTGGGGATCTGTCACTCCCGAGTGGGACTTGCTGTGCCTGTCCCCCAACAGGGACATCGTGAGAGCAGCTCAGCGGGACTCTGGAGAACACCCAGAGACTACCGCAGCCCCCATCGCTTCTCTCCGCCACCGAGGAATTGGAAAACGTGCCAGCAAACGGTCTCTTTCCTCACATATTCAGAGCCTTTGGTCAGAGGAGGTTTGGGGGTGTGTGTAACCAACATTTTCTCTGGGGCCTCACTAGCCCGGGGCCAACATTACCAGACACCGCCGCCCTCGCCAGCCCAGGAGCAAAATCGCACCCAGTGAGAACCCCTGGTCCACACATAATGACAAAGTGTTGTTTAAATGGGAGACTAGTCTTTCCCTTCCTCTGTGTTCTGAAGATCAAGTCCATACGCCTCCCTGCAGCCCAAGAGGACTCCTGGTCTCACTGTTGCTTCTGGTGTCAGCATTCCTGACATGTGGGGCCTTCTTCCTGTGCCCAGCCTCACTCTGCCGGCCACTCACTGGGCCTCCTGCGTGCTGGGCCTCTATCTGGAACACGTTCCCCAGCCCCTCACTTTGCCTGACTAACCTCTGCTCCTTCTCCACTTTGTTGCTGGAAAGACTTCTTCCTCCAGGCAGCCTTCCAGGATTGCCTCTGCTGCCCCAGGCTGGGCAAGAACCCCGTTTTGCCCTCTCTGAGTTTGTACTTCTCCTTCCTAGGCTCATTTTGGCAGATGTTATCACATAATTTAAAGTCAGTTTCGGGGCTCCTGGGTGGCTCAGTGGGTTAAAAGCCTCTGTCTTCGGCTCAGGTCATGATCTCAGGGTCCTGGGATCGAACCCCACGTCAGGCTCTCTGCTCGGCAGGAAGCCTGCTTCCCCTCTCCCTCTACCTGCCTCTCTGCCTCCTTGTGATCTCTCTCTCTCTCTCTCTGTGTCAAATAAATAAATAAAATCTTTAAAAAAAAAAAAAAAGTCTGTTTCCCCCACTGGGCAGAAAGTTCACCCTTTGTCAGCATCTACTTCGGTGCCCACCAGACATCCACTGGTAGAAGGGCGGAGAGGTAGTGAGAGGGAGGTAAAGGACGGATGGGGAGGGTGGAGTCAAGGAAAGCAGGCTGAGTACCAGGCAAGATGGTGGGATGGATCACTGAGCGAGTTGGACGGAGAGTCCCGCCCTTGGCTCCACCGTAGCCCCTGCAGCCGGAGGCTCAGAACTCAAGGACGGACAGTCACACAAGCCCTGTCCCTGCTTCTCAGCCCTCCCGAGCATCTCAGAACCGGAAAGAGGGCTCAAGGCCAGACCAGGGGACCCGGAAGCGTGACACTGCACAAATCCCCACAATCCACCTGCCTCCCAGAGGCCCTGCACTCACAGAGGCACTTGGGGTCCAGAAGCCCCCTAGGGGATGATGAGGTGGAAGATCTGCACTGGGAGGAAGGGGGGTGCCAACAAACAGGACCCTGATGTTCCCCCAAAAGGCCTCAAGTTACTAGCAGGAGACTCAGCCAGATGCCGGGACCAGGGAAACATGGGTGGGGTGCGATGCCGCAGGGAATGGGTGCGTTTGGAGCACATTCTAGTTTCCTGGAAGCTTTATTGCATCTGCCACCCAAAGGTGCAGCCCCCAAGACTGCAGAAGGAGAAAGGGGAGGGGCTGGGAAGAGGCTTACCGCAGCAGAACGGCTCCAAGTGTCTCCACTCCATCATCCTTGAGCCCCTGGGGTCCTGCAGGGGACGAACCCCCATAGTCAACTCAGGCCAGCCGGTGTGTGCCCGGCACAATGTGTGCACCCGCTGAGCCCCTCTCTACAGTGGGCCAAGCGTGGAGGGCAGGCCCCCAGATTAGCCATGTACACGGGAGCAAATGAGAGCTGGGGCACAGAAGGGACTGGCCCCACAAAAGGGGCCGGATCTGCTCCTCCTTTAGGGAGCTGTGTGCAAATCTAGAGACAGACAGACACATGCTTGGCCTGTCCCGGGGCAGATCCGGGGCCCAGGATGCACCCAGTCCCAGCCTCGTGAGGCCCTGGGATAGGCAGGAGCTACCTCTACCTCGGCAGCAGACAGTGGGGGAAGCCCGAGCGCAGGCTAAGGGGCCACTGAGTCAGAGCGGAGGGGGTTACATGCCACTCACCAGAATGTAGGCTTCCAGCTGCAACACAGACAGACAGGCAGTGAGCACGGCCCCCAGCTGGCCCCCAGCCCTCTGAGCATGTGCCACACGCCCACCAGTGCTCTGGCCTCCCTCTGTCCCACAGACCTCCCCCTGGCTCCCCAGGGGACTTGGAGCCACAGGCCAAAACCCAGACCAGAGGTCCAAACTGGAAGGAAGGGGGGTGGAGGGGAGAAAGACCAGTTGGTGAGGGCGCCCCTGGCCAGGTGGTCCCAGGCAGGCATGTTCCAGGCACAGGGTTTTCAAAGCCGATCTCACCTTCTGGCTGACGGGTCTCAGGCTCGGGGTGACAGTGAAGATGCTTATGAGCACTGGAAGGGAAGGGCACAGTCGTGGGGCAGCTGTGGCCGTGACTGGCCCCCCCCTCCCCCCGCCCGCGGGAGCCGCCCACCTCGGTGTCGCGGCTTGTACACCGGCTTGTCAGTCTGGACGAACACGGAGGCGCCCCGGCCGTCCACAGTCACGGAGGTCTGGTTGTGGAAGCGGGGGCCCTCCTCGGCCTGCCCGCCGCGGCCCCACACCTGCAGGAGGGCCTGGCCCCGGAGGCCCGTGGGCACCTGCAGGCAGACCACAGAGCTTTGCGAACGACAGAGTGTTTCCCAACGTTGGCACCGAAAACACTTAGGGCTGGATCATGCTTTGCAGGGCAGGGCCACCCCGTCATTGCAGGGTATTGAGCTGCATCCCTGGCCTCCGCCCACCAGATGCCAGTAGGACCCTCCCCTCTCACCACCCCCCCCCACCAAGCTATGACATTAGAAATGTCTCCAGCCACTGCCAGTGTTCCCTGAAGGGCCAGAACCCCCCTACCCAGGCTGAGAATTGCTCAGCGGGAGCTATTCTAAGAGTTAAGGATCCCAAAACCTTTTTTGGAGTCTCGAGTCTAGTCTGAAAATCCCCTGGCTCGCTCTCCTAGAATTACAGCCCTTCACTGGTCTCCTCTACAAATCCACGGCACTGATCCTATAGAGTGCCTTCTGAGGAGCAGCGGTCAGGGATTGGGCGTAATCTCAACCCCTGTCCAGCGCCGCCCTGCTTTCTGATTCGCAAAAAAGCCGACCTGCTCAAAGGGCAGCTCTAGGGAACTTATCAGGGGCTTCCCAACTGCTGGCAGCTGGGGCTGGCTCTCTCCTGGTCATGGAGCCTGTCCTGAGCACTGTGGGGTGCTGAGCGCCCACGAGGTGCCCTCCTCAGCTGTGATAACCAAAAAGGTCTTCAGACACTGCCCGATGTCCTAGGGCTGGGGCGGGGCGGGGGGGGGGGGGGCAANTCCCCACCAGGTGGGAGCTGCTGCCTCAGAGAAAAGGTTCTACCATCATCCATAAAGCAGGAAGTCCTCCGTCCTACAGCACTCAGGCACTAAGGACACCCTGCAGGGGAGACCAAAAGCTTTGGATTTGGGGGAGGGCATGCTGTAATTCAGGATGACTCTCGATGTCGCCTATTCATTCCGGGACTCCTTGGAGTGTCTGAGAAAAGTTAAGGAACAGCGAACCCAGAAAACGCCTACAATTTCAGGGCTGAACCCCTTGAAATCCAAGGACTCCAGTTTAAAATCCCACATCGGAGAATTGCCTATGGTATGGTTTGGTTCATTCAATAATTTTTTTTTTTAAGATTTTATTTATTTATTTCACAGCGGGAGAGAGATCACAAGGAGGCAGAGAGGCAGGCAGAGAGAGAGGGGGAAGCAGGCTCCCTGCTGAGCAGAGAGCCCGATGTGGGCCTCGATCCCAGGACCCTGAGATCATGACCTGAGCCGAAAGCAGAGGCCTCAACCCACTGAGCCACCCAGGCGCCCTCATTCAATAATTTTTAAAATAATAATATTTAATGCCGGCGAAGCTGTGAGAAATTGGGTCTCTACTACGTCACAGGTGGTGCTGTGCAGGAGCACTGCTGAGTCTTCAAAGGCAAAGCAGGACGGAGCAAAAGGTTTGGTTCCTAACCTGGTCATTCTTCTTCCCGAGTGTTCACTTTAAGGCAGGCATTCAGAATGCTAAGACATCTTTGGGGCTCCTGGGTGGCTCAGCTGGTGAAGCGTCTGCCTTTGGCTCAGGTCATGATCCTGGAATCCCAGGATCAAGCCCCACAGCAGGCTCTCCCTCTGCCCCCCACCCCCACTCAGGCGCACGCGCACTCTCTCTCACTCTCTCAAATACATAAATAAAATCTTTTAAAAAAAAGGAATGCTAAGTCATCTTTATGTACAGAGATGTTCACTATGTTTGGATTACGCTATCAAAATCCTGAAAACAATCTTTTAAAAAATCTAAGCATGTACGAGGTGGAAAGGGTTAGTAAATTAGTACATAAAAGAGAAGAAATAGGGTGCGGTTAACAATAGAAGGCAAATTATAATTACAGAGATTTGAACACATGGAAGTATGTTTACACAGTGCGCTAAGAGAAAATGGCAGGAAGCACGAGCAGGTCTGCCCTCTAATTGCAACTATGAAAGAAATGTCTTTATATGGATGAGGATTTACGAGGAAAGAGGAGAAAGTGAAAAGTATGGGGGGATGGGATTACGGGTGAGTTTTCTCCTTTTCTCAATTTTTTCTTCGTTATTCATTGCTGATATCACCATTAATGATTTTTCTCACCATACGTGAAACTTCTCTTATTCCATTCCAAATCAATTATTTCCAAGGTAGGGTTCATGAAGATGTTAAAAATTCATAGCTTACCTTCAGTTTGATTGTCCCTTTATCTAAAAAATAAAGATTAAATGAAAACAGTTAAATTGGGAGCTGGGTTTGCCTGCCTCCCTGAGCTGCAGCCTTATAACGGAGGGTCTCCTCAACCCAGAGGGATTGTCTGTGGACACACACACACACTGGGTCACACTGGTCTGGCCTGGGCTGGGATTGGGAAAAATCAGAGGTTTCCTCCAAGCTGGTGAGAGTCTGAAGGCCAGAGGGGATGGACAAGAGTAGAGCTATTCAGGGGAAAGTTGGCCAGCCTGCATACTTAGTAATTCACTTCACTCCTGGCCCCATACCCACCAAGGTAAGCTGTAAGGGAAGCAAGGAGAAAATTCCAGGGGAGTGGAACAAGAAGAGGGGTAGAGAGAAAAAGAGGAGATTGAGGTCCCCAGTGGACCTCCCTCCAGTAGATACAACTGCTTTCCCATCACCTCTCCTTTACCACTGTGACTCCTGTAGGCTTTTCATCCTCTAAGACTTGATTTAGCATCTACTGTTTTTGCCTTCCAGTATTCCATTCCCCATTTTTTACTAGCAGAACCCCAATTTCCTTGGGGAAGCCATCTGCCCAGCTCCCAGTTCCGGAGGTTTGGTGTGGCTCCACCCATCTCTCTTCAGGCTCTATGCAAATCTGCATAGGCCTTCCCCCCAGTCACAGCGATTGGTTCAGAGCTGAGCACATGACCCAAGACGGGCCAGTCAGCATAGGCCTCCTCCTTGGACCGAGAGGTTGGGTCAGGATTGAGCACGTGACCCAAGTTAGGCCAATCAGAGAGAATGCTGGGCCCTTTCTTGGCGGTCTGCAGAACCTCAGCTTCAGGGAGACACAGTCCCATTCAGAAGCGGCGCTGGGAGACGACAGCCAGTGATGCCAGCGGACTTTCCTAGTTATGACAGCCCAGCAACACTGTTGCTGAAGCCAACCTGATGTGGGTTTGGGGGCAGCCCCAGAATCCGGATGGCCTACCCAAGCCCTCTCCTGGTTTCCACTCTAGGCCAGTCTCTCCCTCATCTCCCGGGGGAATAGGTGCTGCTTTCCCGGCCTTAGGGCCCCGACATCGTCTCTCCGTGTCTCCTGTGGCCAAATCTCACTCTGCGTGAGGAATCAAGTGTCTGCTCTGCCGGACTACAGGCCCCGAAGCAGCTCCCTGCTCTCACCACCTGTGTCCAGGAAGCCCGCACTGTTGTTATCTGCAGTTCACCAGGGACAGCAGGGTAGAAGCTGGCCGGGGGCCTGAGCCCCGAAGGTCACTTTGCCAAGGGAGAGGAAGCCCTTCCTGGTCAGGCACCGCAGGGACCTACCCAGGATGGCTCCCTGGCTCCATGCCACCACCTCGCCCTGGGCCACCAGCTGAGCCTGGACCATGACTTCTTGGGGGGAATTAAAGATGGTCACGCTGATGACTTCCTCCACTCCTGAGCGGAAGACAGAGGGTGCAGCAATCAAGTAGGCCCTGTAGGAGAGGAGAACCTCAGTGAAGGCCAAAGGCTGTCTGACCCACCCCGGGGCCTCCCTGCCTCTCTGGCTGGGTCACGGTGCTCCCTGCGTGGTCTTCCACCTATGCCTGCCCACACTGTGATGACACTGTCATTTTATGTCTGTGTGTCCCCCACCAACCTGTGAGCTCCTTGCGACCAGGGGCTGGCCCGTTCATCTCTGAAGCCCCCCGATGAGGTAGGAATGTGGCCTCTCTGGATCTATCCAGCACCACATACCCTTCCAATGTCTGCATTCTGGCCTCTGGCCTTTGCAGTCAGCACATTCTACCACAGGACCTTTGTGAGTGCCACACCAACACTGTGAACCACTCTCCTGAGTAACTGGGAGGATCCCACTTCATCCTCACAGCCACCCTGTGACAAGTGCCAAAAAGCCATTTACACAGTCCGAGATTAAGCCCTGGAAAGCCAAGTCACGTGCCCAAGCCAGTCAGAGACCAGGATTCAAATCCAGGCAGCCAGACTCCAGAACCCAGTGGAAAGAAACAAGGAGCTTCCTGCAGCATTAATCTTAAGAACAAAACGCTGAAATGAACTAAATGGCCCGAAAGAGGAAAAGCTCTCTGAACAGTGGCACCAAAACAGGCATCTCCTGGAAGGTAGAGAACATTCTCTTACTTTCCAGATGGACAAGCTGTCGCTCCAGAAGGAGAAGGAACATGCCGCAGGTCCCACAGTCAGACCGGGGAGAGCCTTGGGGTACCCTTAGGGCACCTGACCTGAGGCACACAGGTCCTCCCCACCTGAGCTCCTGCCTCCGGTATTCTATAACCTTCCACAGATAATCAGAAAGTCTCATTCAACTTTAACCACGAAAACCGCTCACAGTGCAACAGCAAAGCGCCAAGAGCCCAGACAGCAAAGGCAGCACAAACCCAGACATCCAGAGAACTACAGGCACCGGAAGGAAACAGGCGAAAGGGAAAACACGAGGCCAGGCAATGAGAGTAGGAGAGCTTTTCGTGTCTCAAAAGTCCTCTCTGGGCCAACCGGGCATCCACACACACGCAAACGAATTTAGACCCTGACTGAACACCAAAAACGGAGGTGAACTCAAACTGGGTCAGAGATCTAGTAAGTGTGACACTATAAAAGTCATGGAAGAAAACAGGAGAAAGGCTTTGGGAGCCGAGGTTAGGCAAAGATTTCATGCGCGAGATACTAAAAGCATGATCCATCAAAGAAATAATTGATAAACTGGACTTCATTAAAACTTCGTGAAAAATCTGGCATTTCAAATGACACACTGGGCTCCTGTTGGTTACTGTCTGGCCGCAGCACTGACCCTGGGAGCCCACTGTGCTCTGTCCTGCTTGAACAGTGGCCAGAGTTCACGCCATCTAGTTTTCCATGTGGACTATTCTACTTCAGAACTGCCAGGAGCCTGCCGGGACCTCGGGACATACCATGTACTTCCTATGTAACTCCAGCACTGATGAGAATGTGCAAAGACCCTCATTTTGTAGGTATGCAGTCCAGATCTAGCAATGACCCGAACCTGTAATGACCCGGTCATCAATGTTCCATCCGACTCCAGCACCAACAACCACCCGCAATGACGGAGTCTGGCCTCGGCCATCCATGTACAGAGCATGCATTCATCCTGGGCATGTGACAGCAACATCTGGAGCATGCAGTGACCCTGGGGTTCGTGAATGCACTGTCCAGATCCAGCACTGACCAGAATGTATACTGATCCTGGGTCTTGTGCATTCTCTCGGATTCTCGTGCAAATGGAGTATGCACACAGCAACAGCGGGGTAGACATATGCTGCCTCAAGCACTTTCCCATGCTTTTTACGTGATGTGTAGTGTCTGCTGGCTCCAGCACCAACCAGAGGGAGAAGCAGACTCCCTGCTGAGCAGGGAGCCCGATGTGGGACTCAATCCCAGGACTCCGGGATCCTGACCTGAGCTGAAGCCAGAAGCCCAACTGACCAACCCACCCAGGCGCCCTAGACAGTACTGATCTTATGATAATGTGCAAATCCGTGCTGCTTTCTGGGGTCAGGGATTCCTCATGCAAAAACTACATGGGGGGCGCCTGCATGGCTCAGTGGGTTAAAGCCTGTGCTTTCGGCTCAGGTCATGATCTCAGGGTCCTGGGATCAAGGCCCGCATCGGGCTCCCTGCTCAGCAGGGAGCCTGCTTCCCCCCTCTCTCTGCCTACCCTTCTGCCTCCTTGTGATCTCTCTCCCTCTGTGAAATAAATAAATAAAATCTTTAAAAAAAAAAAAAAAACCACATGGGTCGGGGCGCCTGGGTGGCCCAGTCAGTTAAGCGTCTGTCTGCCTTTGATTCAGGTCATAATCTCAGGGTCCTGAGATGGAGCCTTGAATCAGGCTCCCTGCTCAGTGGGGAGCCTGCTGCTCCCCCTCTCTCTCTGCCCCTCCCCCTACTCGTGCACTCTCTCTTTCTCTCTCTCTCAAATAAATAAATAAAATCCTTTTTTTTAATCACAGGAGTCACAGAAGTGGTTATCCAGGGCTATTCCTAAACCAGAATCCCTCTAGTGGGTAGACTCCGTCTGGCTTAGAGGCAGACTAATCTAGAACCCCAGATCAGTAATTTTGCAACTTCACTTCCCAACACATCTCCCCCAACACAGGGATTTCCATTTCCCTTGGCAGAAGGTAATATCCCAGGATGACTTTAGTCAGAGGCAAACACTCTTGAGACCCGTTTGAAACTCAGCAACCCAGAGACTTTGAACTTGGTCTTTAAAAGGTGGGTCTGGAATTTAGGGCCCAGTCAAGCTTTGGGGCGGGGGTGGACTTGCAGATGGCCAAATGTTTCACAGCATCCCCGGCCTCGACTCGGTACATTCCAGCAGCACTGCCTCCCACTCCATGTAGACCAAAAATGTCCCTAGAATGAATGCCCTCCCCAATGAGCCCAGGGAAACCAAAATCCCCCCCACACCCCACCCAGCTAAAAACCTCTATTTTCAAGGATGCCTACTTTGAAAGATCAGGACAGAAATTTTCTGGATTCCAATTTCACAAGGCGCAAGGGAGGTACATCCCCTTGCTCAAAGCGCAGTATAGTGTCTTACTTTTCAAACTGTGATCCCAAAGCGACACCACCCACCTGGTCCCATGGTTGACCTGTTTTCTGGGAACTGCTAAGCAAGCGCCTCTTGAACAAGCCACCTCATCAAGGCCAAGGCTGGGCTACAGGGCTGAGCTTGGGCAGCTCCACGAGGCCCCCCTCAACCCACAGCCTTCAGGGCTCACCCCAACTTGGCAGGTCTGGAAATATTCCCGGTGAAGCCAACTCATGGGAAATTCTCCCTGGCAGCTAGTTAATTGACCTCCTCACTGTGTCAACTCACCAGAAGCTCTGTAGTCAAACTTCAAGAAAAATGTGGAAGCAAAACAAACACTTCCTCCCCGCCACCACGCCCTCGCAAGGAAAACGGAACGGTACGTCTCTCCTATATCCCAGCCAAGACACGCACCTCTTACCTCCATGCCTCGGACAACTTGAAATCGCCACCCAAGACGACAGCCCCCGTCACACCAAGGGGGTGAGCGGGGAGGAGGCGCTGGCCTCGCAGCCTTAGCTCTGGGGACTCCCTGTACCTCCGTGTGGCCACCTCTGAAGGCTCGAGGTGCCCCCTTCCCAGTCCGACCCCTGGGTCAGAGGACACAACTCTAGGTCCCGTCCAGCGCGGAGGCTGTGTAGCCTTGGACAGGTCGCTGCGCCTCTCTGCGCCGATCCCCGAGACCCCCTCCCCGAGAAGACAGCCCACCTCCTCCGTCGCCCGGGGCAACTCACGGGGCCTGGGGCGCGGCGCACACGCCGTCCCGCGGCGACAGCAGCAGAAGCAGGCGCCACAGCAGCGGGCAGAGCAGGGCGCCCCACATTTTTCGGCTCCGCGAGGGCGCCGCGCCCAGGGAGGGGGCCGGGCCGGGACTGGGCCAGGGTCGGGGTCCGAGCGCGGAGGTGCCCCCTGCGCCGCCGGGGGCCCTTTGTTCGCAGCCCCCGCGCCGTGCGCACCGCGCCATGCGCCCCGCTCCGCGGCCGGCAGAGCTGGGGCAGCCGGGGACCAGCCCCCTCCCCG
>LNAC01000008.1:9400266-9436614 GCA_002007465.1 Ailurus styani | reverse complement strand
GGGAGCCACTGAGCCAGGGCTGTCCTTCCCATCTCCCCTCCCCACCTGTCATCACCTGCCTTGTCTCTAGCAGGCTTCAGCTCTCGGGGGCAGACTCCAGGGCTCACCACCCTCCACCCTTCCATGGCACTCTTTCCTTTCCTTTTTTTTTCTTAATAGTTTATCAAGATACCATTTACTTCCTGTAAATTTCATCCATTTAAAACGTGCAATTCAACAGTCTTTAGTGTATTTACAGACCTGTGCCACCATCAGCATAACCTAATTCTAGAACATTTCCATCACTTCAAAAGGAGACCCTGTCCCCATGAGCAGGGACCCCCCCAGTCACCCCCTTCCCGGGACCCCTGCAACCGCCCATCTGCTTTCTGTCTCTACGGATTGTTCTGTTCTGGACGTTTCGTGTCAGTGGGATCACACACTGTGTGGTCTTTTGGGACTGGCTTCCCTCACTCAGCACGATGCTTCAAGGCTCATTCCTGAGGCCCTCTTCACAAGCTGGCAAACTGGTAGAGAGAGCCACCCGTGGCTCTGCTGAGGACAGGAAGGGCCCTCGAGTCTCTGACATGAAACAGACTGACAGCAGCAACAATAAAACCCCGAGTAACAATAGCGGTTGGCCATCGCTGCGTGAGCACCCGGCACGCATCAGGGATGAATCGAGGAATTTTTTTTCTCCTAACCACCTTCCGCAAGGACGGCTGTTGTCTCCAGCCCTTGGCCAAGGAGGCTGCATCCCAGAGACACTGGCTGCCCAAGGACGGAGCCAGGATCTCACCGCCTCGCCTACCCCCCCCACCCCCCACCTACACCCTCCAACCACACTCCACTCTTCCGCCCCTGGCCCTGCTCTCTCAGCCTGGAACATTGCTCCCAGCAGCCTTTGCAAGGCTGGTTCTATCCTGGCAGGGGGATGGGAGGCTGTCAGCTGCCCTGCCCCTGTGGGGTTCCCCAACATGGCAGCCCTGGGACTGTGCACCAGGCTGTGCACCCAACTTAAAAGTTCTCAACAAAGGAAGGAAGGAAGGAAGGAAGGAAGGAAGGAAGGAAGGAAGGAAGGAAGGGAGGGAGGGGAAGGGAAGGAAAGGAGGGAGGGAGGACAGAAGGAGGAAGGGGGGAGGGAGGGAAGGAGGAAGAAATAGAGATAGAAAGAAAAAAGAAAAAAACTGCTTTTTGATGCACTAATCTGTGTGGATCTCAAAAAATGGGGGTGGGGCACCTGGTTGGCTCAGTCAGTTAAGCATCTGTGTTTAGCTCAGGTTGTGATCTCAGGGTCCTGGGATCAAGCTCCATGTAGGGCTCCCTGCTCAGCAGGGAGTCTGCTTCTACCTCTCATTCTCCTCCGTGCCCTCTCTCTCTCAAATAAATAAATAAAATCTTCAAAAAAAATGTTAAACGTCTATTGGTATTAGTGCTCTGACTACATTTCGCATCTCATAAGCAATTTAAGTCATCCACCAGTTGTTTACTGGGAGAGTATAACTGGGTTCCCAATCTATTTAATTTACTTTTTAAAATAAAGTTTATTTATTTATTTTAGCACTCTCCATACCTGATGTGGGGCTCGAACTCACAACCCCGAGATCAAGGGTCGCACGCTCCTCCAACGGAGCCAGCCAGGTGCCCCCTGAGTTCCCAATTTAAATCTACGATACTTGCACAATCAAATCTCTAAAAAAAAAAAATTACCTTTAATGATCCACAAATGACCTATTCTATAATGTCACAATTGTTTAATCTGCCCTTACGTAAGTTTTGTCAGTAAAAAGTTGAGCACAGTTAAGATCGGGGAAGAAAGAGCTTGGCCTCTGTAGTGAGTTGAAGTGTGTCCCTCCAAAAATATGTCCAAGTCCTAATCTCTGCCCCAGAACGGGCGAATGTGACCTTATTTGGAAATAGTGTCTTCAGGCTCCAGCACTCACATCTCATCTGCCTGCTTCGTTATCGAAGGAGACACAGGGAGACCTGAGATGCCAAGACGTTCATGGAGGTGAAGGAGAGTTACAGGAAAGAGATCAGGAGACCGGGCTGCACCCCACATAACTTCTTCCCCATGTGACTTCCCTCCAGCTATTAGGTCATGGGCGTTTAGAAGGGAGAGCACAGAAAGGTCTGTCTTTCTATACAAGGGATTCCGTATCATTTCACACGCTTTTTTGTCTAAAATGTCTTCAAAGCTCTATCACAAATCTCTGATTCTGCTTCATAATTGGAGAGTAACTGCCAAGCACTTTGGCTGGGCCGCTGCTTGGGTCCCTTGGAACTCCACATCTCCACCCTCCCTGTTCAGCCCTGATGCCCTATCCGCGGGCGGGACAGATTAGGACGTGGACCCCAACCAGCCTGGGGTCCCTGCTCCTCTCCCAGCAGCTCCGGGAGGCTGGCGTGGATCAGATGCTGCCACGTGAGCCCAGGAATTGCTGGCCCGTGGCCAGGGCAGCCCCCAGACCCAGAGGCCAGCAGCTTTCAGCTCTCCCGGGGAAAGTGTAGTGCTGACAGGAAAATATTTGTTGGGTTTGTAAGTTGAGCTAACCCGCTACGGAAGTGATCGAAGAGACAATAAAGCTAGAGACCCGTGTGGTCATGACGTTGGCGAGGCTCCCGCCTCGGCTTAGCCAGACCACAGGGCGGGTGCGGTCCTGAGGGGGCTCTGCACGGAGCTGACAGACGTGACCTGCGACCCTCTTGCTTTCTGAAATCATTAAACATCTGCTGAGTGAGCTGTTTGGGAACAGATCCCAGGCCGGTCGTGGAGGGAGCAGAGCCAGGGGTGGGGGTGGGGCAGGGGGGCGGATGAGCCCCAGGATCCTTTTCATCAGGAACACACATGAGTCATTTTTAATCAGTCAAAAAGAAGGAAAAAGACCAAATGGTCTTAATGAACGCCCGCATACCACGCTGCGACAGGATGGGGGCAACCGAGAAATCTTGGAGGGACCTTAAATGTCCATCAGGAGGGGAAGGACTAAGTCAACAAGGTTGGTCTGCAGGATGAGACAGCAGGTAGGTGATAAAAAGAGCAAACAGGGGTCAGATATGTTGACACGGAAAGACAAGGGACAGACTGTTAAATGAAAGAAGGATGTGCAGAGCAATCTGTACAGTTGACCTTGAACAATGCGTATTTCAAATGGCTGGGTCCACCCTACGGTTCAGGACTGTAAATGTATTTTCCCCTCCTTATGATTTTCTTAAGAACATTTTCTTTTTTGTAGCTGACTTCATTGTAAGAATACAGAATAACTACAGGGGCACCTGGGTGGTTCAGTAGGTTGAGTGTCCGACTCCTGGTTTCCATTCAGGTCATGATCTCGGGGTCTTGAGATCAAGCCCCAGATCAGGCTCTGCGCTCAGAGTGGGGTCTGCTTGAGAGTCTCTCTCCTTCTCCCTCTGCACCCCCCACTTGCATTCTCTTTCTCTCTCCCTCTCTAAAATAAATAAAATCTTTTTTTAATTTTTTATCTATTTATTTGGCAGAGAGAGGAGGAAGCAGGCTCCCCGCTAAGCAGGGAGTCCGATGCGGGGCTCGATCCCAGGACTCTGAGATCATGACCTGAGCCAAAGGCAGAGGCTTTAACCCACTGAGCCACCCAGGCACCCCAATAAAATGTTTTTTTAAAAAAGAATACAGAATATAATACATGTAACATACAAAATGTGAATTAATTGACCATGTATGTTATCGGTAAGGCTTCTGGTCACGAGGAAGCTACCAGCAGTTAAGTCTTTGGGAAATCAAATTTTATTAGTAGACTTTTGGCTGTGGGCTGAGGGTGACAGTCAGCAGTTATGGTGGCTGAAATCCCGACTGATTTTATGGATGTAACAAAATGTATTATGTATCATAACATAGTGTATCGGTCAGGGATCAAAGTGGGAGAAAAGAAGCTGCTTGAGATCTCTGAACAGAAAGATACAGGCACACTCAGAAATACTGTGGGTTCAGTACCCACCTACAAATGAATTTTTTGTTTCCCAGGGGATACAAAAGTTAGATTTATGCCATACTGTAGTCTATCAAGTGTGCAACACCATCACGTCTAATAAACAATGCACATACCTAAGTTTAAAAATATTTTATGCTATAAAATGCTAACCATACCTGAGCTCTCTGTGAGTCACAATCACAATATAATAATAATGAAAAAGTTTGAAATATTGTGAAAATTACCAAAATGTGACAGCCAGATAGAAAATGAGAAAATACTGTTGGACAAAGAGTGCTGACAGACTTTCTTGATGCCGCAAACCCTCAGTCTGAAAAAAACACAAGACCTGCAGAGCACCGTGAGCGAAGCGCACTAAAATGAGGCCTTCCTGTGCAGGGAATTCACGACTCAATGCTGCCATTGGAGAATGAAAGCGGCCACAGTGCGATAATGAATGAGCGTAGCTGTGTGCCAATAAAACTTTATTTACACAAACAGGTTGCAGGTGGGATTTGGCCTGGGGGCTGTAGTTTGCCATCTCCTGGTCACACCACACAATTTGAAGATAATTCTATTCCCCCTCGCTCATGCGCACTCTCTCTCGCAAAAATAAATAAAAATCTTTAAAAAAAGACAAAAGATGAACATGGGCCTGGGTCCTCTGGGAGGGAGCAAGAGCTGGATGCTGGGTTCACAAAGCCCAATACTATCTGGGTCCACAGAGAGAGCGCCGGGCCCGAGGTCTGGTCCACGGCGTCTGCTCACAATCCCAGCAAATGCTCTTAATTGTTCGGGGTCAGCAGTTCATTGAGCAAATCCTTGGGACACTGGGGGGTCTCTCCGATTGCTGAGGGGGGCTTCCGGAGCTCTCTGGAACCAAGTCAGTTCCAATTAGCCAACAAAGGCAGGAATGTGGGCTGGAGACAGAGGAGGGCTGGAAGGGCTTCTTCCCAGGAGATGAGGCCCAGCCCGGGGGCTGCCCCATGGAAACAGGCACAGGGAGGAAGGGAGGGAACCCGGGCCTTGTGGGCAGTGGGGGCTCCCGTGTGACTTAGCGACACCACCCTTCATGGTTCATTTGTTCATTCATAAGCTACGTTTCAGTGAACCAGAGACGGACAAATACTGCCTGATTCCACTTAATGCAAGGTCCTTAGAACAGGCAAATGCATAGAGTCAGAAAGAAGGTAGAAGAGAGGTTACCAGGGGCTGGGAGCGCGGGGCGGGGGGGGGGCAGGGAGGATTGTTTACTGAGCAGGGAGTTTATGGCGGGGATGATGAAAACTTGGGGGTGCAGAGAGTGGTGATGGTTGCACAACCTTGGGAATGCATCCATGCCACCTAACTGTGCGCTTAAAAACGGTAAAAATGATAAATACAATATTACGTGTAAAGTCCATCACACTGCGTTCAGTAAAGGAAAACAAAACCAAAACCAAACTGGATACTTGTGCAGAGAAGCCGGCTTCCCTGACAGTGGCTCTCACCATCCCTGTGTGTCCGGGACGAATGTGCGGTCCAGGGTGACAGCGGCATTCATCCCACGGTCACGGGGAAGGGTGGGCTCCGCGGTCCCTGCCCACCGGCCGCATCCACTGCCACTCCTCAGGTCAAGTGGGGCCTGCCATTTGCCTGCGGCAGCCAATCCCACCGCCCCCCTCCCTCCAAAGGCAAGTGTTCAGGAAGGAGTGTCTAAGTCTGGGTTACGGGAGGTGACACGGGGCAGATCCAGAGAGTAATGGCATCCGTCATTCCACCCTGTACTGATAACGGCCTGCCTCCAGCTCGAACTGGTCAGGTTGGGTTGTTCTCGCAGGGGCCTGTTTCTTCCCTGCAGCTCCTGGTTTATCCCAGTCCCCGCACTGGTGGCCACAGCTTCTGTCCCTGAATCGAGGCAGCCTGGGGAGGGGTTTGAAAACTGCTTCCTGTTCAAATTCATTGAACAATCTTAAGCCAGAAGACGTGTCCCCCGCCCCTCCACAAATCTGTGCACCAAGGGGGTCAGCGGAGTCCCTAGAAGCTGGCTGAGCAGCAGGGCCAAGGTCACGGCATGCTCTTTTTCCCACGTTAGTCTCTCTGTGTCACTGATGGGATCCTGTAGTAGATTCTGAGGGCTGTTGCAACAAATAACCACACGTTGGCAACTTAAAACAATGAAACTTGGGGCTCCTGGGTGGCTCAGGCACACTATGCCTTTAAGAGTGATGTCGTTCAAGGGTACTTGACCCAAAAAGATGCCCATGATATTACAGATAAAGAGAAGCGGGGTACAAATAGTTGCACTTCCACTCCATTTTTGTCTGAAATTCGATTGGAATTCTATGCTCCAAAATGTGCATTGTGCTGATCTGACTGGTGACAATTCTGGATAACTAAGAACTTTTCCCTTGATTATCTCAATTTTCTGCAATAGGTCTGTCCAAAGAAGCCCACTAAGATCTAATACATACTAAAACACTAATATAATCTGTGAGCATTGATTTTTTTTTTTCCCAAAGCATGCAGAGACACTAACCATTTCCTCTGAACTGATGAGTGACGGCAGCCTCCCATGGAACTGGCCAGAGGGCCGATAACCGTGGACACGGGCGAGCTGGGGACTTGCTGCCCCCTAGAGTCCTCCCGGAGAATCTCCAGCAGGGAATGGGACCCGATGATAGAAGGTTCCTTGGAGCCAGATAGCCAGGCTGCGGAAGACCCCTCTGTGCAGTGCCCTGATTTTATCTCCATGAAAACTGGCCGGGCAGTGGCCCCTCAGGGTGCTGTGTTCCCCTCTCCCTGGGCCCCCTGTTCACCTCTCAACTGGCCACCCAGCCGAGAAGGGCTTTGCAGGGAGCAGAGACTCCCTCTCGGCCCCCAGCCTGAGCACCTGGGACAATTTGAGGTCCAAGTGACCTCAAGGCTGCAACTCTGCGACTTCTTCATTTGGTTCTCATCTTCTCCGCCTGCTTCAGTCACCATTATGCTGACTAGAGGTTCCAATGACAGCCTTCATCATGCCTCCTGATACCCACCAGTAACTGGGTTTCACTTGGCCAGAATTAGCTTAAATCAGCAGTTCCAAAACTAGGTACTATGGACATCTGGGGCCACTCTTTGGAGGTAGTGCCTGGGGGCCATCCTACGCATTGCAGGATGCTGGGTGGTACCTCTGGGCCGACCCACTGGGTCCCTGTCCCATCCTCTACCCCAGAGCCGTCACAACCCAAAATTCCCTGCACATCACCCATATCCCCCTGGGGTCACAGCCAAGAACCATTCCAGTTGAGAACCACAGAGTGAAATGAACAGGGACTGTGCAAAGAGCAGAGCACTGCCCCCCTCCGTACTGCCCCCCCCCCCGAAGCATCCCCGGCCTCTGGTATAGCCAGCAGCCTTTGGTTTGGTTCAACACCCCGGAAGCCCAAGCTGGAGCCAGTACTCACGATGGGAGGCAACGGAGGAATCCGAACAGGGTCACGGACTCCAAGCAGTGCTCAAGGATCTTTCACTCCTGCGTGTGACTTGTCCTGACTGTTCCAGTGGTCATACCTTGAGGACAGCTCACTGGGGACTCCTAAGGGAACCCAGAGCCTAGAGCGGCAACCCCCCCACACACACACCACACTGGAACTGGAAGATATGACAGCTAAAGTGTTCCTTTCCCCACATATTCAGAGGAGGTGGCCCTTTGATGGCCAGAGGACACTTAGAGTCTGTCTCGGGACAGAGAGAGGTGGCCACCCAGCCCTGCTCTGTGGCCATTCCAGACTGGTGTCATTCCAACCTATACAATAAAGTCTCCAGAGTGCCTCCACTAGATAGATTCCTGTATTTCTATTGTGAAATGGACCCTATCTGCCCCAGGTTGCATAAAGCACGTGGATTATAGGAAACCAGACTTCCCCAAATTTAAAACCTTTGCGCTTCGAAGGACACCAGCAAGAAGGTCAAAAGACAACCCACGGAAGGCAGAAAATATTTGCAAATCACATACCCGATCAAGGACTTCTATCTAGAATATATAAAGAACTCTTATGAGTCAATAATAAAAGGAGAACACAATTTAAAAGCAGACAAAGGCATGCAAAGATGCTCAATGTCACTCATCATCAGGGAAATGCAAATCAAAACCACATTATCAAAAAGATAAAAAATAACAAGTGTTGGTGCGGATGTGGAGAAGAGAAAAGCTCTGTGCATGTTCACAGCATTAAGATCAAGGGCAGAGACCGGCCTTGAAGATTCCCTGGGACAGAACCAGTTTAGCCATGGAGGCAAGCTTAATTTAGTTACTTTGCAAGGCGAACTCGACCGGCATCATTTTGCTTGTGCCTCTGGAAATGACAAGCCAAACTTGAACTGTTTCCCAAGGATGGTATAACCCCTGAAAACTGTAATATTGTAACCAGTCACCAGGAAGAATCAACAATCATTGCTTTCTCAGCAAATACATCCTGTGTTCTGGTTTGAGTGCTCCCAGCTTGCAAACCTTCTTTTTGGTGCGGTACAATAAATTTTTGCTGAATACTGCTTCGGAGATTCACTCGCTTCATTGTGGGTATTTTGAGCCTTGGACAGTGGGAATGTCAATGGGTACAGCCCGGAAACAGTATGGAGGTTCCTTAAAAAATTCGAAATGGAACATCCATAGGATCCAGCAATCCCACTTTGGGTATTTACCCAAAGGAAACAAAATCGCTAACTCAAAAAGGTATCTGCTTCTTCATGTTCATTGCAGCATTAATTACAATAGCCAAGACTTGGAAAGAACCTAAGTGTTTATGGACAGATGAATGGATACACACACACACACACATCCATATATATAATCATGGTACATATATGTATGTAAATATAATTATATATATAATGGAATATTATTCAGCTATAAAAAAGGAACCCCTGACATTTGTGACAACACTGATGGACCCTGAGCACATTACGCTAAGTGAACCAAGTCAGACAGAGAAAGACAAATACTGCAAGATCCCACTTATATGTGGAATCTTTAGAAACACAGACCAAAGATCTGAAGAGATACTCGCTCTGGTCCATGTTTGTGTCCTCCCCAAAATTCATGGGTTGAAATTTAAATCCCCCATGTGATGGTATGAAGAGACGGGGCCTTTAAGGAAGCGATTAGGTCACGATGGTGGAACCTCATGAATGCGATTAGTGCCCTTGTAAGAAACGACATCAGAGAGGCAATGCAATCTCTCTCCATTCTGCCCTGTGAGGGTACAACTAGAAGAGGGCTATCTGTAAATCAGGAAGAGGACCTTCACCAAGAACCCAACCATGATCTCGGCCTCCCCAGCCTCCAGAACCATGAGCTGTAATTATTTGTTTAAGCCCCCTCCACACACCCCAGCTTATGGCTTATTTGTTGTAGCAACCCAAGCTAAGACAACATTTCTTCAAAGAAGACATACAAATGGTCGAGACATACAAATGGTCGGTACACACTTGAACAGATGCTCACCATCACCAACGATTAGGGCACCAATCAAACTCACAAAGAGATACCATGTGGCCCCCACTGGAACAGCTGTCATAAAAAGTCCCGCTTGCCCGAGCTCCCTGCATGGATCCCTTGGGGAAATGTGACACACACAAAGGAGAAAAGGGAACATAAAACGCAACAAGAATAACAACAACAGACCCTCCCACTCCTTCCTCCCTCGGAGCCGCCCAGCCCCCAACCCCAGACACAGCTTCTCCCAATGCATTCTCGTTTCTCTTTCCAGGTTTTTTAGAAGTTTCAACACCCGTTGTTCCATAGCTTACGCATGATTTTGACCTTTCTGCTGCCATGTAAGAAAGCACGGCGATCTTTCCCCACGAGTCATCGTCACAATGGACAGTTGTTCCTTAAATACTTTAAAGTTTAGTTCCCGACACAACAGAGCGTATTTTGCGCGCCATCTGTTCATTTCGCGGCTCTCCGGAGCCCTGGCTTAATTGTAGCGTGCAGTGCGCCTCTGCCCGTTTCACAAGGTAGGGGGCACAATTTCACGATGATAAGTAGAGGCCGAAAGAGGAAGGGAACTCCAGGGAAGACAAATAGTCCAAAAGCTGCCCGAGAAAGCAAAAGGGGCAGAGGAAAGAACACACACAGGGCAGAGTACCAGACTCTTACATCCTGTACGTCGGGCGGCAACAGGGTTTGCCCTGGGTGCCAGAAGCTCAGATTGCCGCTGGTGGAGATGCAGAAGGCTGCAGGAGGACTGGAGTGTGTGCATGCGTGCACGTGTGTGCGTGTGCCCATGTATGGACACGTGCGTGCACACCTGTGTGCTTATGTGTGTGCTTACCATCATAAATTGTATCATTCAGTAGTGTATTGTTCCCTCAAGCTGTCATAACAAATTAACGCAAATGAGAGATTTAAAACAACTGAAATTTACTATTCTGGAAGCCGAAAAACTACAATCAAAGTGTGGCCGGGGTCGGTTCTTTCTGGAGACTCTGGGGGAGAATTGTCCCTTGTCTCTCTTCCGGCTTCTGGCGGCCACCAACAGCCCCTGGCTACATCTCTCCAGCCTCTGCCTCCGTCACCTCACAGCATTTTCTTCTGTGTCTTATGTCCGTTTCCCCTTAATGTTTTCGTATACCCATTATTGGATTCAGGGCCCCCTGCCAATCCAAGGTGATCTCACCTTGAGATCCTTATGTTAGTTACACCTGCAAAGGCTCCTATTCCAAATTAGGTCTCATCATGAGTCCGGATGAATGCATCTTGGGGGGGGGCCCAATGTGATCCCCTACAAGTGGTTTTTAGTGTATTTACACTGTGTGCAACCATCACCTCTATCTAGTTCCAAAAAATTTCATTACCCCAAAGGAAATCGCATCCCTGTGAGCAGTCACTCCCCATCCCTCCCCCCACCAGCCCCTGACCACTAATCAGCTTCCCATCTCTACGAATTCATCTATTCTGGACGTTACATAGACAGGTTAAAATGGAGTCATACAAATCTGTGGCCTTTTCTGTCTGGCTTCTCTTACTCAGCCTAATGCTTTCCAGGTTCATCTACATGGTAGCGTGTATCCATGCTTTATTTTTTATGACTAATCTTTCACTTTTTGGACGCACCCCATTCTGTTCATCCATTCAGCCACTGATGGGAATTTGGGTTGTTTCCACCTTTTGGCTACTGTGAATGGTCCTGCTCTGAACAATGTGCTCAAGTATCTGAGTCTCTGTCTTCAGTTCTTTGAGGTCCATACCCAGGAGTGGAACAGCAGAGTCACATGGTCATTCTCCGTTTAACTCTTCGAGGACCTGCCACACTGCTTTTGACAGAGGCACCACCCCTGTCCCTATCTCTGACACCTATTGGACAGGTTCCCAAAACCACTGTCAGGGTTGATAATTCTCAAGGAGGACTCACAGAACTCACCAGCAGCTTCTACTCATGGGTACAGTTTATTACACTGAAAGGGTAGGTTAAAACCAGCCCAGGAAAAAGATGCATGGGGCACGGTGCAGAGGGGGTCCAAACATGGAGCCCCGCCCCCTCAGTTACCCTCTCCCAGGGGACTCACAGATGCCAATTCCTCTTCTCAACCACACTCTGTGGCAATACGCACCCATCTTGCCAACCAAGGGATCTTGCCTGGGCCTTGGTGCTCAGAGTTTTGTTGGGGCTTGGTCATATGTGGCTCACATGGGTGACCTTTAGCCTCCATTCTCTCCCAGAGGCAGTACTGAAAGGCTGTGGGCCAAAGCCCTCGGAAGATCACACACTGCTGTCAGGCAGAACATTCCAGAGGATTAGAGGTCACCTACTGAGCCAAGACCAAAGGCCCGAACTCTCTTAGGCAAGGTTAATTCTTCACCACACATACTATCTTGGCAGACTTTGTTCTATTACTTTTTCTATCTTCTTCTTGGAGTGTGAGTAATTACCCTTCCCACATTGTTTAAAATTTTTATTGTGGTAAGAAATGCAAAAAAAATTACCATCTTACCCATTTGTAAGCATATAGTACAGTGGTGTTAAGTATATTCACATTGTTATGCAACCATCACTACCATTTTGCAAAGCTGAAACTGTGTCCCCACTAAACACGGACTCCCCTAGACCCTGCCAACCCCATTCTACTTTCTGTCTCTTTGAATTTGACTCCTCTAGGGACCTTATATAAGAGGAATCATTAAGTATTTATCCTTTTGTAGCTGGTTTGTCTCACTTAGCATAATGTCCTCAATGTCCATACTGTGGCATATGTCAGAATGTCCTCCATTTTTAAGGCTGAATATTCCTTTGTGTAGATAGGCCACATTTTGTTTATTCTTTCCTCTGTTGACGGACACATGGGTTGCTTCCACCTCTTGGCTATTGCAAATAATGTTGCTGTGAACACGGGTATGCAAAAACCTCTCCAAGTTTCTGCTTTCATCTCCTTGGGATATATATCCAAAAGAGGAATTGTTGACTCTATGGTAATTATATTTTTAATTTTTTGAGGAACCACAAAACTGTTTTTCACAGCAGATGCACCATTACATTCCCACCAACAGTGCACAAGGGTTCCAATTTCTCCACGTCCTCACCAACACTTGTTATTTTGACAGTAGCCACCTGAAGGGTGTGAGGTGGTATCTCACCGTGGTTTTGATTTGGATTTTCCTGATAATGAGCGATGTTGAGCATCTTCATATATTTGTTGGCCATTTGGATATCACCTGGAGAGAATTGTCCATTCAAGTCCTTTGTCCATTTCTGACTTAGATTATTTGGAGGCTTTTGTTGTTGAGTTATAGATGTTCTTTATGTATGCTGGATACTAGTCCCTTATTGGGTATATGTTCAAATAATATTTTTTTACCATTTCATAGGTTGCCTTTGCACTGTTTATCATGTACTTTGATGCATGGAAGCTTTACATTTTGACCCAGTCCACTTTGTCTACTTTTACTTTTGTTACCTGTGATTTTGGTGTCACATCTGGGGACTTCTTGCCAAATCCAATGTCATGAAGCTTTTCTTTCTATTTTCTTCTAAGATTTTTATTATTGTTTTAGGGCTTATGTTTAGGTCTTTGATCATTTTAAGTTACTATTTGTATAACTAAGCGTTCAACTTCATTTTTTCACAGGTGGATATCCAGTTTTCCCAGCACCATTTGTTGAAGAGACTGTCCTTGCCCCACCGCATGGTCTTGGCATCCTTATTGAAAATCATTTGACTATACATGTGAGGGCTTATTTCAGAGTATCTGTGCTATTCCATTGTTCTACATGCTTGTCTTTATGTAAACAGTAAAATACTGTTTATTTATGTTAACAGTAAAATACTGTTGATTATTTTAGCTTTGTAGTTTTGAAATCAGAAAATTGAGACCTCCACCTTTGTTCTTCAAGATTATTTTGGCTATTTGGGGTCCTTTGCATTTTGAGATGGATTTTGCTATTTCTCTAAAAACTGCTGTTGGGCTTTTGACAGGGATTGCATTAAATCTATAGGTCACTTTGGGTAATACTGACATCTTAATAACATTAAGATTTCCAGTTTATGAACATGGATATCTTTCCATTTATTTGTATCTTCTTTCTTTCAGTAATATTTTATAGTTTTCAATTTCAAATCTTTTGCTTTCTTGGTTAAGTTCATTCTTAAGTATTTCTCTTTGTGATGCTATTGCAAATGGAATCGTTTTCTTAATTTCCTTTTTGTCCATTGTTAGTGTATAGAAACCCAACTGAATTCTGAGTGTCGGTTTTGTACACTGCAACTTTGCTGATTTCATTTACTAGTTCTAACAGGGTTTTTTTTGTGTGTGGAACCTTTAGGATTTTCTGTGTATACCATCATGTCATCTGCGAACAGACAGATTTTAATTCCTCAATCCCTGTTGGGATCTTTTACTTCTTTTTCTTACCTACTTGTCCTGGCTGAGACTTCCATAGTACTACGTGGTGAAAGTGGACATCCTTGTTTATGATCTTAAAGGAAAAGCTTTCAGAGGCACCTGGGTGGCTCAGTCAGCTAAACGTCTGACTCTTGATCTCAGCTCAGGTCTTGATCTCAGGGTCATGAGTTCAAGCCCCACATTGGGCTCCATGCTGGGCATGGAGCCTACTTTAAAAAAGAAAAGAAAAGAAAAGCTTTCAGTCTTTCACCGTTGAGTATGATGTGATCTGTGAGTTCTTCATAGGTGGCCTTTATCATATTAACGTAGTTTCCCTCAGTCAGTTTGTAAAGTGTTTTTATCATGAAAGGGTGTTGCATTTTGCCCAGTGGTTTTTTGGCATGAGTTGGTATAATCAGGTGGTTTTATTTCCCTCCATCCTGTTTGAATCAACCTTTTTTTTTTTTATCCTCAGCCTAACAGTATCTGAAGAGGGAAAGAAGAAAAGATGAGCACATTCAAGAAACACTGTCTACCTCTTAATCGTCCAATAGAAACCTTTCCTGAGCACATGCATTAATGGTCCACAGAGGTTGCACAGTGAGCCCTACACCCAAGGCTCGGGACTGGCTGTTCAGAAAAATGTCAAACAACATAAATCTTCCTCTGATACCAATTATAATGTGTGGGTTTTCCCCTCACAATACCGAGCAATTCTAGGATACCAGCTGGGTGTCCTACAGTTCAACTCAATTCAGACACTATCTACGTGGAGACAGCATCAGATCCACTGCCTATGGGTTCAGTCCCAAAAAGCTGCCCTCCACTTCAGATGCCAATCCCAAGTCCAGGTTGTTCCCTGTGCTTCTGACCGATGGGCTAGGAATCAGAGGTTCCTATGATTCTCTCCCTGGAATTCCATTAATTTGCTAGAGTAAGTCACAGAACTAAGAAAAACAGTTTACTCATTAGATTACCCATTTATTATAAAAGGATAGGACCCAGTGACAGCCCAATAGAATACCTGCATCGGACAAGGTTTGGGGAAAGGCATGGAGCTTCCATGTCCTCCCAGGGTGTGCACCCTCCCAGAACCTCCATGAGGTCACGAACTGGATGCTCTCTGAACCCCATCGTTTTGGGCTTTTATGGAGGCTTAATGACACAGGCATGACTGATGACAACATTGGTCACTGGCAACTGAACTCAATCACCAGCCCCTCTCCTCTCCCAGGAGAAGGGGGGATCTGATGGGAGATGGGTGGCTAGGCCTCAAAGTTCCAACCCCTCTAAATACATGGCTGGTTCTCCCCATCCTTAGGTTACCTAGGGTCTTTGCAAAAGTCGCCTCATTAACAGCAAAATTCACCTTTATTGTTCCCATCACTTAGAAAATTCCAAGGGTTTAGGAGCTCTGCCAGAAACTCAGGTGAAAACCAAACATGTTTCTTACTAGAAGTCACAATACTGTAACATGACTTTCAGCTTTACCCGGCACACAAGGAATCAAGACTTTAATCAGAAGAGGTTTATTTTTAAAATATCAAACAAAATGATCATACAAAACTGCCTATAACAAGGGGATAAAGGAGTCGCGTTTACTGAGTATCACTGAAAATCCCTCCCTGTACAAATGGCCGAGGCTCTGTTCTGCCTAAGCTGTTTGCAGGAAGCTCGTCACCTGGATTAGTGAGGTGGCCTGGGTGTGGATTCAGGACCCAAGAAACTTGTTGTCACCCGAGAGGAGCATGCTCTTAAGCTCTTCCCAAGATGTCCCAGCGGTGCTCTCGCCCTTGAAATACTAATGGACCCCCTCACTCTCTTCCCAGACTTCTTGGTTAATTAAGATTGCCTCTGTAACTAAAGGGTAGAAAATATTCTCAAAAGCTGCCATATCCATCATGCTTCTGATGGTATTGGAGAAACACTCCGTTTGTGACAGCAAAGCCCAGACTTCAATGATAACAACTCAAAACTGTGTTACTGGGGGAATGAAGAGATATGCGTGAGGGGGGAGCCTCTTTTCCCCTAGGGCTGAGTTTGAAGACGTGGGAGCAGCTGCCAGATTCTATTGTACTTGTAGATTGCCCTACGAACAGCTCTCAGCTGACAAAGAGCTGCTTGGCTTACGAACAGCAAGGCCAAGGTGAAGGGACAACCACCCTATTTGGAAGGCCGGCACTTCATCAAAGGTGAGAACAAACCAGTCCGGTGGGCTGAACTGCGCAGCCTTTTCTCAGCGGTAATGGAAGACTTGAACAGAACGAGAGTCCCTCTGTCTGGGTTTCTAAACTCAGGGGTCGTGGCCAGTGGCTGGGCCATAAAGTCAGGCAAATGGCAGTGGAAAGCTGGCTTATAAAAGGGGTGCCTGTGTGGGGCACAACCCCGTAGCAATCACTGTGGGAATCGGAGGGGGACATGAGCATAGGACACGGCAATGCCCATCAGAAAGAATGCCTTCCAGGTTTGGAAGGGGATTGGAATCGGCCCAGGGTCCTCACTTGGGGTGCCTCCTCGGCACATGAGTGGACGTGGGGGTTCTGGAGCAATGCAGAAATGTGCTGGATCTCGACAAAGTCCCCTCGCACCCGGGGAGGCACGAAATTCCTACAAGAACTCTTCCGTCTGCCCGCGCTAGAGACAGACTACAGATGGCTCTGTGGCAGGTTCTCTGGTGGGAAGGCCCGGATCCTAGCTGGCAAGGGAAACTGAGGCCGGTAGTCCTGGGGAGCTACAAATGGGCCTGACGGGAACAGACTGGGGTTCTGAACGGACTTTGCTTCCCTGGTGGTGCCCGCAGATGCCCAGAGTGCTATAAGGGAAGCGCAGCGGAACCTGCCACTGCGTGGACCCGAACCTCACTCCCTCAGGGCGGGGAACATGCTGATAGCCTGTGATGTCCAACAACAGGCAGGGAACTCCCCTCCGCAGAGGGATAGCTCGAATGGAAACTGGAAAGGTCCTTGGAAACACTGGCTGTTGAGAACCGGGGGAGATGGCCTGTGGGGCAGTAAGCGGGCTGGTGAGTGCAGGCAACTACTGACGAAAGGACCGGGGTCCCTGGGTGCCCCCTCCTGTAGACCCAACGCTTTCTGCGCATGAATGGGGGACAAAGTGGTCAGGGCATGGGAGAGAAGTTTCTGGAACTCGTGGCCATGACTACTGTATCTCCCTCGGGAGCACCAGGATCGGCAGGGCAAAGGTGGAAGCTGGATAAGAACAGCCTTGCCCATTTAAGCGGCCTTAGCAACACTGGCCGCATCCCTTTTACTGGGACCCACAATGGCAACAGCTACCACGCCTCTCTGGGGGACATTCCCGCACCCAGGGCTGTACCGCAGGTGTGTAAACGGGAACCAGGAGACATCCATGGAGGCACGCTACCTGGAAGCACCCGGATGGCTGGAGCCCATGCAGTGTAGACAGGAGCTGGCGGGCTGGCTGGGCCGATCCGCTGTACCATACTGGGCGTGGGGTGTGGACTGCGGCTTATAGTTAGAGTCCATCAGCCCCTCCAGCAACAGCGCTGGGATCCTGGACTGGGTGGGGAACTTCCACGCTGACTCTGAACTTGCTCAAGGACGGCACAGGGGTAAGCACCACCAGGACGAAGGACGCGAAATCCCCTTGCAAGTGAAACACTCACGTCTCAGAAGTCCCAAGGCTTAGGAGCCGCTGTTCAGAAGAACTTTAATAAAACTGCACAAGCCTTCGGGGTGCCGGGGTGGCTCAGTGGGTTAAGCCTCTGCCTTTGGCTCAGGTCATGATCTCAGGGTCCTGGGATCGAGCCCCGCATAGGGCTCTGTGCTCAGCGGGGAGCCTGCTTCCTCCTCTCTCTCTGCCTGCCTCTCTGCCTACTTGTGATCTCTCTGTCAAATAAATAAATAAAATCTTAAAAAAAAATACAACACGAGCCGTCTACTGGCCCCTGATGTAGCAACCAAGGCTCGACTGCAGAAGTTTTATTCTTTAAATACCAAGGCATACACACAAAAATAGCTACATTGCCAAACTAGTGTCTAAAGTGCTTGAGCTCCCAGAGCATCAGACACGCGCGGCTGTGGCTCATGTGTGCTCTGAGCCAGGGTGAGGGGACGGCCTTTCTTCCCGGCGGTGTGCACGGAGGTCCCCACTTGGGTGGAGGGACACGGCCGGCGTGCAGACTCACGCTGTGTGTGGCTCCCTGGTGCCCGACAGGAGCGGGGTCCAGACCTCTCCTGGAACTTCCCCGCCGGCGCCCTCCTGATTGAAGTACCACTGGCTGGCGGCCTCCAGGCCCTGGGCTTCTTCCCAGACCTCCTGGTTGACTAAGGCTGCCTCTTTACTCGCCTCAGCGGAGAGTTCCAGCACCTGGGCGAAGCTCCTATGGAAATGACAAGATGGATGAAGGCTTTTTGCCCTCTGTGTCCAGGAGCCAGAGACAGGCAGGGCGCCTTGGCCTTCGCAGCTGCCACGTGGGGAAGGGGGCTGCGTCCTCCGTGCTCTTGGGGAAGCATGGACAACTAAGAACAGAACGAATCTGGGCAGAACTCGGGGAGGCCTGCAAGAGCAGGACCGGGCGGGTGCGAAAGAAGAGTCATTTATTCACCGAATGTTTGGGGAACACCCACACCGTGACAGGAACCATGCCATGAACGGACGGGTGGCCTCGTGCAGTGTAAATGGTGGTGGGGGAATACACACTAAAGGAGCGTGTCTGGCCGACTGAACCTGCGACCCCTGTAATCTGGAACCTTCTGATGCGTGCGGAGTTCATCTGAGGGTGCACACACAAGAAGGAAATGTCCTAGCAGGTGGCGGCTCTTGTTTGTGAGTAACTTTCAGTGTTTTAGACATTTCAGGAAGCACATTCAGCATTGTAAAGGAGAATGAAGGGAGATTGTTTTAGGGAAGACGAAGAGGAAAGCCCCATGGTAAAAAAAAAAAAAAAAAAAATTTTTAAATCCCCTGGGGGAAGCCTCAACAGCGAGAAAGGTGCCGAGGGCGCTTGCTGGGGGAGCGGACCGTGGGGTGCACTGCGGCCTGGGGCTGCCTCCCTAGGGCACACATTCGTGAAACCCACTAAACTAAACAGGATTTGTGCCTTTTCTATGTGTATTTATACTTCCTATAACAAGTTCCAAGAAGATCACCCCAAGCCCTTACCCCAGGAGACGTTTCAAGCATGAGCGGACCCACCCAAGGGCACCGGAAATGCTGGGACTCTGGGGAAGTATGGGGAAGGACGGGTGACGCTAGAGCCCCCCTTTCTACCGTGGGTGCTTGAGAACGCACACGGGGGCTTGGGCTGACTTCAAGGTGCTTTGCCCATTCCCCTCTCCCTGCCTCACTGGACCCCTGCACCCCTGGCCTCTGCAAACACCAGAGCTGCCCGCTCTCTGGAGTGCGACTGGCTGCTCCCAACTTCAAATCTTTTTTGCAATACCTTCGGAGTTCCAGATCCTTCTTTTGGGTCGTTTCCTTGAGTTCGCTCAGCAGGTCCAGAGCTTTCACGTTTTCCTCTAAACTGCCAATCCCCAGTTCTTCCAGCAGGTGGCATGTGGTCGTCAACTCCCGCTGCAAGTCGTCTGCAGGGGGAAAGGGGCGGTGAACCAAGGGCTTCCAGGTGCCCCAATCAAGGGACGCGCTAGTTGGGCGGCTGGCTGGATTTTTCTCCTTCCCTAGAATGCTCGTGTGTTATGCTGGAATCATGAAGAGCTCAAAGGCAGAGAAGATTGTCGGGGACGACATTCATGTGCTGGTACTGTTTCTCCCCCCTGTGCCAGAGGTCACGGGGGCCTGAGATTGGGGGTCAGCCGTGTCCGCCAGCTGGGTGGTCACTGGAACGGGCCCAAAGGCCACTTCGATGTCCTCAAAAGAAACCAACGCAAAAGGCCAAGGAAGGCTGACCTGCAAGCAACTTAAAAACAAGCCGGTGGTTCCCACTCCCTGTTCCTGGCATCTCTGCACCCCTCACCCTTGAGAGTGCGGCCTGCGTTTAACGGAAGCACAGCTCTCCTTCCGGCACACGCCACACCATCCACACACTGAGTCACGACCGGACACCATAAGGTTTTGAGAACACTGTAAGGGTTCTTCCACAAACACCCACCCTCTTATACTCCTTGCTCTGGTCTCCACTGCCTCCTCCCAAAAGACATGTTCAGGACTTAATCTCAAGTTACCTGCAAACATGACCTTACTGGCCATGGAGTCTTTGTCAACGTCACTGGGTTCCAGTGAGGTCTATGGGCTGGCATCCTTCTAAAGAGAGGGCAATTCGGAAGCAAGGCCGTGTGAAGACACAGGCAGGCTGGCGTGACGCCACCACCAGCCACGGAATGCCAAGAACAGGGAGCAACACCAGGAGCCAGGAGAGAGGCACGGAACGCATTTTTCCTCTGAGCCTCCAGAAAGGTCCAACTCTGCTGACACCCTGACTTCAGACTGGGGGACCCCTGAACTGCAGGGAATAAACTTCTGGTATTTTGAGCCACCCAGTCTCATTACTCCATTAACTCCAGAAGCCACGGGCTCCTAAGAAACCCGATCCCAACTGCTGGCTGCCACCTACGGCACTTGTCAGGGACGGAGTCCAAGAGTTGCAGATGTGCAGCTCACTGCCGTCATTATAAAACCGGACACCTGCACGCAGAAAAATTGCTCCACAAGGCTCATTCTTGAAGACTCCATGTGATTCCCTGACTATTCCGTATTGGGAAAAGCTGGATCAAAATCACCTCTGTTGGAGATTACCAATAGAGCTACGGCCTTTGTGATCTTGAACTGTGCTTAAGGAAAGTTCTGGAGGAAACGTCCACCTGATTTTAGGGGGTGATCCTTTATTACATCAACCTCCGACAAGACAAATTTAGATGGCTCATGAAGACCCTGCCTGGAAATAACCAGACTCTAGGGTAGCTGAAAACTTGTTTTGGGGAGATACTTGCTCTAAAGAGAATTTTAAGATCAAGCATGCATGCTGATTTCTTCCCGTGAAGGATTAGGTGGGAACCCTATGCAAGAAAAGGATCCCACAGCTCTCCATGGAAGGCAGGACAGGGTTGGAGCACCTGGCTAGCTTAACTAGTGGAGCATGTGACTCTCGATCTTGAGTTTGTGACTTTGAGCCCCATGTTGGGTGTAGAGATTACTTTAAAAAAAAAAAAAAGAAAGAAAGAAGGCAGAACAGGGTAAGGATCAGCATCTCGGGGGATTGCAGCCCCCGACTCGGGGGATTACAGCTGCTCACCAGGACTGTCCTTCAGCAGGGCTGGAAATTACTGGGCCGGTCCCCAGACCTGACTTCAAATCCCAGCAAGGCCCTTACTCAGGGCGCAACCCCGGACAAACCGAAGCCTTGTAGCCCTCCCCTGTCCTCTGCCATCTCATGAGGGACACACCATCTACTAAGAGGAGGCTGTGATGTGACACAAAGGGATAAAGGCAGCTGGCACACGAGAAGCACCAACCCGCATCGGCCATTCGCTAGCTCTGCCCCATGCCCGGCAGCCGCCCCGTTTCCTACCTAAGAACCGCTGCCCGTCTCCGTCCAGGTGGACCGATTTCACAGGAAGCTCATGCCTCGTGGTGTCCAGGGCCGTGGCAAATGTCTTGTACTGCTCCTTGAAGCGTTCGGCCACAGCTTCATATGGGCTGAGCATCTCGATCTGCAGGCAGGAGGGAAGGAGGCCTAAGACACAAGACCCAGTCACGTACCACGGAAGTTCACAGCACGTGTGAGGTGAGGATGCGGCATGGTGCTTTCAGGATCCCCTAAGGAATCTTCCAGGAGGCTTCCGTGGATATGGGGGGCCAGGGCTCTCCTCTCACTCCCAGCTGCCCTCTGATAGCATAGCCGATAGCAAGGTGGCCCAGGCCTCCTCACTAGGAACATGGCTTCCAGAACATTCCAAGACCAGGCCCTCAAGTGGGATCACACTGGACCCAAGACAGCTGGACCCTCCTGCTTCAGAGCACTGAGCTGAAACGCCTGCCCCTCATTAAGAACCCCCCTTCCCATTGTACAGGCCATTAGGGTCCTCATGAGGGTTTGTAAGAACGTATTTGTTCGCTTGTCTTTTCTTTTCCTTCCACTGTAAGTTCCCTGAGGACAGAGACCTGACTGTAGCCCAGGGCCTGGCTGCAGGGCATTCTGTTTCTGCCCCCCCAACACACAAACACACACTAGGTATTATGGGTTGAATCGTGTCCCCCCAAATTCCTCTGTGGGTGTCCCAATCCCCAGTGCCTCAGAATATGCCCTGACTTGGAGACAGGGTCTTTACAGAAGTAACTGAGTTAAGGCGAAGTCGTTCAAGTGGGCCAGATCTGGGCACAGACAAGCACACAGAGGAGGCCAAGTGAAAAGACGCGGAGAGCACACGGCCCTCTATAAGCCGAGGACAGAGGCCAAGGACATAGCCTTCTCTCTCGGCCCTGGTAAGGCGCCGACCCCGCTAACCTCTTAGCCTCAGATGTCCTGCCTCCAGAACCGTGAGAGAATCCCGGGCTGCTGTCTAAGCCGCCCAGCCTGGGGTACTTGTTAGGGCAGACCCAGCACCCCCGGGCCCTGGAGGACCAGCCCCATCTCCCGACAGGCCCTCTCCAGGCGCCAGGGGTTGGCTCTCGTCCCAGCACTGACCACATGGCACCAAGGCGGTGTCCACCACCAGTGCCCTGGCCCCGCAGGGAGGCGCAGCTCATGTCCTTGTGTCCCTGGGCACAAGTCTCGGGGGCCCGAAGAACACGCATGCGTGCGTGGAAGGTGCAGGTCCCTCTGGCTGCTTAGTGCTGGACATTACAGCCTGTCCCATACCAGCACCCAGTGGTGTCGAAAGCTGGCCACAGAGTCAGGGCTGGGTGGCAGGGACACCCCCCGTCCACCCTCCCTCCGACCACCCTGCCCCGGAACAGGTGGCGCAGAGACTGCGTGACCGCTGACCTGGGCATCCAGGACGTCTGCCAGCTCCCGCTTCCGCTGAGTGAGAAGAAGTCTGCGCTTCAGCTCGTAGGCCTTCTTCTGCAGCTTCTCCTTCTCTTTACACACTATTAATAAATTCCTCTCCGCCTTTTCTTCGAACAGAGCCAGACCGTTCTCCATCTGTCAAGTGCACAACAGGAGCTCAGGCCAGAGGGAACGCCACCCCTGCGGCTGACAGAGCCTCCCTCCCACCCCCATCACGCGCGCGAGAGTTGTCTTCACCTTCACGGTCAGCAGCGTCAGGAGCAACGTTTGGGATTCCACCATTTCTATCGACTCCGACAGGTCCTTCAGGAGGAGAAAACGACATTATTGGTTGCCAGTGAATTGGTATAAGCCTGGCTCTCTCCCCGCCGGAGGGGCAGAAACCTAACCTTTACAAACTTTACTTAATTCAGTAGTCTGATGATTCTCTCCTGTGGATCAACCCGCTGTTCCTATTTTCTCATTTCGTCTTTTTGGGCGCCCTGCAAGAAGGGAGGGGGATGGTCCGGCCCCCTCCCGTGGCTGGCTGGTCCAAGGTCGGCTGGGAAGGTGCAGGGTCAGCTGGGGAGCATCAGCAAATGAGGCCCCAAATCTTACTGTTCACCTGATCTCACCTTCGTAACTATTCCTGTACACATATTCGGGGCAACTTAAACTCCACGAATATTCTGAGGATGCGTGTGGTCTTGGGTTTGCCCTAAAAGCGCATGGGTGGCTTGCTCCATCGTAGAGCCTCGGGCCTTGCGTGGCACGTGCACAGGGCAGGAGCTAACATCAGACGTCTCTAACCCCGCAGCTTCCCTTTCATTTCGGACACTCACCGGGGTCTTTCTCTGTGAAGAAGAAAATGACGACGACTCGGTTCTCCTCGACGTCGTTTTCTCTAGTTGCGGAGTCTTTCTAACCATACTCTTGTCTAAGATCGAGGAGAATGTTTGGAGGGTGAGAACTCAGAGCACGCTTCAGCAGCCCCGGAGACGTACCGCAAGCCCCGGCTGGGGAAGAGCGGGGGGCAAGGTGGACGATTTACCGTTGATGGCCGAGAGGTCCAGGTCCGGTGGGGCGGTGCCGTGCCCTTCCAGCAGCGTGGACTGCAGGTCGCCCTTCCCGATCCCACTGCTGTCTGTGGGCCCAGAGAGAAGCCCCAGAGGTCAGCACAGTGTGCAAGGTCCTGCGCGCTACGCCGGGACACAGGCAACTCTGTGGAACTACTACAAGCTTTTTGCTTCCAAAAAGCCAGCATCTTGTGAGGGGAGTGGGACAGAAGGCTGAAGCACCTCTGCAAGTTCCCAGCCAGCAAGGTGAGTCTATTTCAGAGTAGAAGTAGACAAGAGACGCAGGCTCTCCAACCCAGAGAGGCCAATACACCTTGCTGCTTAGCTTAGTTAAAAACACTGTGGTCTGGGGCACCTGGGTGGCTCAGTGGGTTAAAGCCCCTGCTTTCGGCTCAGGTCATGATCTCGGCGTCCCGGGATCGAGGCCCGCATCGGGCTCTCTGTTCAGCAGGGAGCCTGCTTCCTCCTCTCCCTGTCTCTCTGCCTGCCTCTCTGCCTACTTGTAATCTCTCTCTCTGTGTCAAATAAATAAAAAAATAAAATCTTAAAAAAAAAAAAAAAGTCTCTGCCTTCGGCTCAGGTCATTTCAGGGTCCTGGGATCGAGCCCCACATCGGGCTCCCTGCTCGGCGGGGAGCCTGCTTCCTCCTCTCTCTCTGCCTACTTGTAATCTCTCTGTCTGTCAAATAAATAAATAAAATCTTAAAAAAAAACAAAACGAAACACTGTGGTCTGGATAGGGGTCTGACATGTGCCATGTGCCTGTTCTTCTCTCTGCTTTTCTCTTTACTCCAACAACTTCTGGACTGTTCCTCTTCCCTGGGGGGTTCCCTTCATCTTTACCCTCTGTTAACCATGTGAAGGTATGCCTGACGCCACCTAAAACGGGCAGTGGGGTGCTGCCGGCTACAATGCAGGGCTAGGGGGCCCGCAAAATGAACAGATGGCATGAAAAATCCTCTCTGTCGTTAGCAAGACAACAGCAAGCGATTAGGGAACGCCCGTGCAGCTGAGAAACAGGAGTATGTGGAAATAAACAGAACGGTGTCGCAGTGATGTGTAGGGTAGGGGGCCCTTAGTTCAAATGTTCAAAAAATTCTAAACAAACAGGAGACTGTTGACCTCCTGGGTAAGAGGATGGAAACCCAAGGTGGGACACGCGACTTGATTATTGCTGTTGCTTTTGCGCGGGTTATGTGTTCCGTCTCGTGCATGTACAGCGTTTCCTTCGAGAAAAGTAATTTCCTACTGAGCTGTACGATGGAACTCTAGCAGCCAGTCTCTCTGAAATCTCGTGGTTATGTTTTTGTTTTTTTGTTTAGATTTATTTGACAGAGAGAGAGAGACGGCGAGAAAGGGAGCACAACCAGGGGGAGAGGGAGAAACAGACTCCCCGCTGAGCAGGGAGCCCGATGCAGGACTCCATCCCAGGACTCTGGGATCATGACCTGAGCTGAAGGCAGACACTTAATGATTGAGCCACCCAGGCGCCCCTCGTGGTTATGTTTAAATGATGGCTTCTCAGCCCTGTCGCTATTGACTTTCGGGGCTGCATCTCTCTCTGGGCTGGGGCTGTGCGGGGGCGGCAGGCGGCTGAGGGGCCCCCCCTGGCTTCCCCCCATCAGATGCAAGATCTCCCCCATCCATCACAACAACCAAATGTGTCCAGACATTTCTGAGTCTGAATCACCTGCGGGTGAGAACCCTGATTTTAAGATGTGGCTGACCCAACTTCCGACCCCTCCGGGCCGCACCCGGGCTTTCCCAGCTAGATGCGTGGTCCCCCCAACCCAAGGGCGTGAGCAAAGACTACAGAGCCAGCCCTAGCCCCACGTGCTGCTTCTCAGTCATGCCCAGGTCAAGGAGCAGCACAGATGCTGGGCAAACATCTAAACCACCATCAGGAACTTTCCAATCCCCAAAAAGCTAGCGACTAACAGTCTACTACTGATTGGAGCCCCCACTGAGAACATAAAGTCAATTAACATGTATCTTACGTGTTACATATACTATAAACTGCATTCATTTAATAAAGTAAGCTAAGAAAAAAAAAGGAAATGTTAAGGAAATCGTAAGAGAAAATTTATAGCACCGTACTGTAAAAAACCCACATGTGGGGGCGTCTGGGGGCTCAGTGGTTAAGCATCTGCCTTCAGCTCAGGTCATGATCCCAGGGTCCTGGGATCGAGGCCTGGACTGGGCTCCCTGCTCAGCAGGAAGCCTGCTTCTCCCTCTCCCAATCCCCCTGCTTGTGTTCCCTCTCTCGCTGTTTCTCTCTCTGTCAAATAAATAAATAAAATCTTAAAAAAACAAATGCACATATGAGTAGATCCATGCAGTTCAGACCCATGTGGTTCAAGGGTCAACTGTACTTAATTTTTCCTGAGACTCACAGTTGTTGCCACTTTGAACAAGGAGGAGCGGGCCAAGAAACAGCTTTGCTTTTGGTGAACTGCTTTCATGCAAGAGTGCCGGCGTTGCTGGAGAAGTGGGCGTGTCAGGAGCTGGACGGAGAGCTACTCCAGACAGCGGCCTTCCCAGACTTCTAGAATGAGCACGCCGAGTACAACTGAACACCACACACACAGCGAGGATCGAAGTGGCAGTTCAGGAGTGAGTGTCCACCCTCCTCGTCTACACTTTCCATTTTTTGTTGCTGTTGTTTTCGTTTTTACAACAACACATACGTCTACAATCAGAAAAACTGCAAGTTTTGCGTATCACTTTAGTGATAGCTTCTAGGACGATTAAGGGGAAACCATTACGAGGAAGACCTAACCCAAGGTGGTGAGACGCAGGAAGACGGGGCCTCATAGGCCCTCTGAGTCACGCTCTCACATGACCGAGGAAAGGCCATGACAGCTGCACAGGAAGTAACCTCCCCTCTTCCCCGGCCATTCTCCTTCGGTTCCCCACACGCCTCAGAACTGTCCTTACCCAGACTCCCTTTAACTAACTCCTTCTTCTGACACTTCCCAGAAAGAAAGAGGGAGTTTCGCCTTAGCATACTGGAAAACAAAATCCACCACCGTGTTCCTCACTCACTGAGCTTCAGGGCTATTTCACACTCTCCCTCCATCTTTACACACCTTTGCTCTTCTGGAGCAGGTGGAGCTTCCTTCCCCCTTCAGGCATCTTCCCACTGGTCTTTAACGCATCTGTTGCAGAAGCCTGTTGGGGGAACACATGACAGTCAGGATTCAGGGAACAAGACACCTCCCCTTCATGGCCTGTGCGGTTTGTATCTGGTATCACTTTGAGGCCAGGGAGAGACTTAGAGTTCCAACATTTAATTACCTATAAATGGGATGGCTTAATCAAAAAGGATACCCTCACATGCACGGAACATAGGGAACCACCAAAATCTTGGCCAGTGATTAGCTCTGCCATGGCAGATTCCAGGTGACCGATTTTCTGTATCCTTTATGGTATTTGCAGAAAACATATTCCTCTGGTCATCAAGAAAAACAAAGTTTCTGTACACGTATTAATCTTCAAAACTTATTTTAAAAAAACAAGCAATGCATGGAGCTAGCAAGCCATTATAATAAAACACCCAGGCAGAAGAGAAAACCTTGTAAAGAGCAAGAACATGGGCGCCTGGGTGGCTCAGTGGGTTAAAGCCTCTGCCTTCGGCTCAGGTCATCATCTCAGGGTCCTGGGATCGAGGACCGCATCAGGCTCCCTGCTCGGCGGGGAGCCTCCTTCCTCCTCTCTCTCTGCCTCTCTGCCTGCTTGTGATCTCTCTCTCTCTGTGTCAAATAAATAAAATCTTAAAAAAAAGAGCAAGAACATTTCAAACTGTGGACACCACTCCTATTCACCCTCCCACGGAGATCTCGGAATAAGAAATAAGAGGCAAACAACTTAAAAGGGAAGAAATAAAACTCTTTTCTTACATGATTTACAAAGAAAATCCCAAATGCTACTAAAACTAGTCAGTAAAGGGGCGTCTGGGTGGCTCAGTCAGTTAAGCATCCAATCTTGATTTCAGCTCAGGTCATGATCTCAAGGTCGTGAGATCGAGCCCCACATGGAGCCCGGTGCTCAGCATGGAGTCTATGTGAGACTCTCTCCCTTCCTTTCCCTCTGCCCCACCCCTGCACTTGCGTGCACATGCGCTCTCTCTAAATAAATAAATAAAATCTTTAACAAACAAAACAAACCAGTGAGTTTTAGCAAGACTGCAGGATAGAGGGTCCCTATAAAAAGATCACATTTCTAGCAATGAACAACTCTGGAAAGTAAAATTCAAAGATAGTACCAGGTGAGAGCTCTGAGCAAGAAAAAAACAAAACTGTGTATGGTATTAGGTGTTAACCAGACTTACTGTGGGGATCGTTTCAATTCATACACAAATGCTGAAACACTAGATTATATACCTAAAAGTAATATAATATTGTATGTTGATCATACCTCAATTAAAAAAATGTCTTCATTAATAAAAAAAAAGAAAGGAAAAGACAGTATTATATGTAATAGCACTAAAAAACAGCAAATACTTAGGTATAAACCTAAGAAAATATAGGGAAGGTCTATAAGCGAGAAACTACAAAACGCTGATGACAGAAATCCAACATAAATGGATCGGTGTACCAGTTCATAGATTGCAAGGCCTGGTATTTTTAGGAGGTTAATTCTCCCTAAACCGATATAAAGATTCTATACATTCAAAATTCCAGTAGAAATTTTGGAAAATGGTAAACTAAGTCTACAATTTATATAGAAAAGCAAAGGAATGGGTCGTGATCTCAGGATCATAAGATCAAGCCCTGCGTCAAGCTCTGCACTAAGTGTGGAACCTGCTTAAGATTCTCTCTCTTATGGGCCATCTGGGTGGTTCAGTCGGTTAAGCATCTGCCTTTGGTTCGGGTCATGATCCTGGGGTCCTGGGATTGAGTCCTGAGTTGCTGGGCTCCCTGCATATGGCAGGGCGGGGAGTCGGAGTCTGATTCTTCCTTTCCCTCTGTTCCTCTCCCCCTCCCCGCTTGTACCCTCTCATCCTCTCTCTCTCTCAAATAATAAAATCTTGAAAAAAGAAAAAAAAGAAAAGAAATTCTCTCCCTTCTCTCTCTGCCCCTCCTCGCTCACATGTGCGTGCACTCCCTCTCATTCTCGCGAAGGAAAAAAAAAAAAGAAAGAAAGAGAAAAAGAGAAAGGGAACTAGGAGAGTCAGTTTCAGAAAAGAACAGTGGGAGAATTCATACTACCTGACTTCAAGACAACAAGGCTACGGTAATCTGGGCGGCGTGTGACTGGCCTAAGGACAGACACACAGAACAACAGAAAAAACGGGAGTCCAGAAGTGATGCATACAAAAAAGGTAAACTGCTTTTCAACAGAGGTGATGAGATAATATAAAGGGGAAAGGAGAGTCATTTCAACAATGGTGCCGGCGCAAGATGACATCCATACACTTAAACATGAACTTCAATTCCATCATCACACCAGACACAAAAATTAATTCAAAATGGATCACAGACCCAAATATAAAATCTAAAACTATAAAAGTCATAGAAGAAAACAGGGGAGGAAATCTTTATGATCTTGGGTTGGGCAAATATTTCATTATTTGAGAGAGAGAGAGGATGAGAGGGTACAAGCGGGGAGGGGGAGAGGAACAGAAGGAAAGGAAGAATCAGATAAAACACCTAGAGTACAATCCATAATAGCAGAAGTCTGTAAGTTGGACTTCATCAAAACTGAGCGCTTCTGCTCCTCACAAGATAGTTCAAAAAGGAAAAAACAAGCTACAACCCTGGGAGCCTGCTTAAGATTCTCTCTCTCCCTCTACCTCCCCTGCTGCCCCCTCAAGTGCGGTCTCTCGCACCCTCTCTCTAAAAACCAAAAATAAGTAATTAAAAAATTTTAAAAATTAATTCCATTGGAAACAACAAATCACTCCCAAGGAGTGATATCAGTTTGTGAAAAGGTTTCCTTTTTCCTCAAGTTGGATCTTAAGTCACATTATTTTTTTTTAAGTTTGTTTGTTTATTAAGTAATCTCTACGCCCAATGTGGGGCTCAAACTCATGACCCCAAGATCAGGAGCAGCATACTCTTCTGACGAGGCCAGCCAGGCCCCCCTTAAGAACCTTATTAAGAACCTGCCATTCCACCCTACCAGAGTAAAGGGTTGGGAGCAGAAATTAATAGTTGACTGAATTTTACCATAAACCCAATTTGGAAAATGGAAGGAATAACACAACCTCCCCACATTCTCAGTATGCACACAATGAAACAAAATATGTAACCGGCTCATCCACTGAGTGTTTCTGTTAAATGCCACACAAAGCAGGTGCTCATGTAGTTACGTGCTTCATCCCATCGTTTTCTTCTTTTTTTAAGTTTATTTTCTACTTTCTACATCAAGGTTCTCTTTTTTTAACGATTTTAACCATTTATTGGTCAGAGAGAAAGAGAGCATGCACGCACACACACAAGCAGGGAGAGCCGTAGAGGAGGAGGGAGAAGTAGACTCCCTGCTGAGCTGGGAGCCTGACGCGGGACTCGATCCCAGGACCCCAGGATCATGACCTGAGCCAAAGGCGGTCACTAAACTGACTGAGCCACCAAGATGCCCCCATCCCATCATTTTCAATGGCTGCATGATTTTCGTGGTGCGGCTACAGATAGTTCACTAAACTCTGCCTCTAACACTGGGTGATTCAGACCCGTCGTTTCTTGCCCACAGTCCTTCTTTAAAAGCCTGCAGGTGTTTTTCTGAATGCCAGCCAAGGCCAGGGACTGTGTGCTGGGCACCGACAGAGCTGCTGCAGGACAGAATCCAGAAAGGGATTATCGGGCTGAAAGGAGCAACCTCAGGTTTCAATAGAGATCATGTCTTTGCAAAACTGATTCAGGACCAGGCTGTGCCCAGCCCATGCGACTTCGGTCAGAATTCCAAGTCCGACAGAACCCCATTCAGAACATTCAAACCGACACTATTACCTTTTTGGTGGTTTTCTTCTCGTACTGCAAGTATCGGGACTCAACCACTCTTCCTCCTGTGGGGGACACACTGTTGGTTTAGAACAAGACTGCAACTGCGGAGCATGAGGACCCCCGCCCCCCACCATCAAGAGCCAGGTCCTATGTGCCCTCCCTGATCAACAGCAGGAACGGGGGAGCTCCTCCGCCCTGCTCCTCTCAGATCCCGTCCTTCAGCAGCCTCAAGCATGTATGCGACACCTACTGTATGTAAGAACACGTGGGACACCTACGGTTTATGAGTCCCAAGACTAGAGACAGAGCCGCAGGAACAGAAGGAAACAAATGCAAAGCAGAAAGTGGATTCAAGGGCAGCAGGGACAGGATAAAAGACCTTCCACAGGGGGGTGCCTATTTGCCGCCGCCTCCTCCTCCTCCTCCTTTCCCAACTCGCTCCCTGTGGTCAGGACCCCGACCACCCCTTCCTTCACCAGAGTGTGTATATGACCCACTCGTGACACAGGCCTTTCATGCCTCTTTATGTCCTAACCTAGCTCAGGGCTTCTCGGGAGACAGGCTCAATGCCAAGGTCATATACCTTGGTGACAGCCCAGCCCCAGGTACCCCCATTCCATGCTTGCCTTGCAGTGAGGGGGTTTCTCAATGGCCCAAATGATCACCCAGAGTCCTCTGCTCTGTTCCCCAACACCCCTCCTGGGTCCTCCCTTGTACCTCCTCTTCCCGCTTCCCCCACACTGGGTCCCCTCCAGTTAGCTAATGACCAGTTCCTACTTCACCAGGAAGACAGCAGCAGCCACGGGAGACCCTCCCCACTCAGTATCTAGCAGCCTCCCAAGTTCAGAGCCATGTGGAGGGACCTCTGTACTTGCCACTGCCCTGGCAAACCCCTTCCCGCAGTTCCTCCCTTCAATGGTCTTCCTGCTATTTTTCCCCCCACCTACACCTCTCCCCCTATGTCTCCACTCCCCTTTACAATGGCAGCTCCTCTTCCTCTACTCTCTTGGGAACCCCAGTCCTGTCCAGTCGGGCTCTCATGATTGTCACTGCACCAAAGCCCACTGGCCCATTCCCGGTGCTCATTCTGAATGCAGCACCTGCAGGGACCCTCCTCCCAGAAATATGCTATGTCCTCCGGGTGGGTTGCCCCGCCGGTGGCTGAGAATGGGCTCCCTTGCAGGTCCCGAGCACCTCCAGCCACCCTGCAGGTTTCACATCCTTGAGGGGCCTCCCTCTCACCTCACTGCCCCCACTCTTTCCATCCCAGCCACTGAGAGGGCCAGGACTTCTGTCTGCTTTGCTCACGACTACAGTCCACCACCCAGCAGGGAGCAGGCGCTCGGCCAGGCATCCGGTGCACCATTCTACACTTTTTCTCGGTAGCCCTTGGGGCCCTCCCTTTTAAATGAAGAGACCCAGGAAGAGGACATAGTTAAGGTCACACAGCTTGACAGTTTGGCTAAGTTGACATGGTGATTTCAACCGGATCTTCATGCCAGGATGTATCTTTCTCTGGGGCTGGGGGTGTGGCTACAACCCTGAGTGGAAAGGAGGTGCACCCACAGTTAATGGGGAGCATGGAGTTGGACAAGGAGCTAGTGGTTCCCCACAGCGAGCGTCAGGCAAGGAAGAGCCAAGCCTGCAGGGAGAGCGGGCTCCAACAATCAGGCGGGATCCAGGGGAGAAAATCAAGACACATGAAGGTTCTGCCCCTGGATGTCCAGCGAGGGATCAGGGCAAAGGACACCTCCATTTTCAAGCATAGGAAACAATCCTGCTTTCAGTCTAATACCATTGGCAAAGAGGTTCGCTCCTGTGGAAGGATCCGAGGCCTGGGGTTCCCTGGACAGCTGAAAAGCAGTTTCAAGTTTCCAGAAACCAGGGCGTACCTATTTGTTTTGAACAGCAGTGGATTTTCCAGAGAAGCAACGTTACGACGAAGGATATAATTTGTGTTCCAGAACCAGACCACGTGTAAACATAACGGAGGTCATAAACAAGATCAGTAAGCAATGCCGTAACGGAGGAACCTCCAGTCACTTGGAACCAGAAGCCTGCTCTAAGTTCTCGGAGACACGCACTGGCACGCCAAACACTTGAAGAAAACAGCTCCTTGTATCAGAGCCTTGAACTCCAAGGAGGGAGATCCCCGAGCCCACTGCCCAAAGCGGCACTGCCAAGAGTCAAGAGAGGCTATGAACAGTGACTGCAGACCCACTCGGGGACACCAGATGCGGGGGGCCCCTGAGGTGCTTCCAGAAAAGAAACGGAGGCTCCAGTGTTTGCTAATGAATTCAGCTCTGGCTCTCCTCACCCCTACTTCCTAGCGGCGAGGCTTGGGCACAGCCCGTGACCCCCGCTGCTGGAAGGGCCCACTGCCCTGGATGACCTACCTCCCCCAGGTCCTGCCACACTCCTAGCTGCAGGGCTGGGTGGCCACACTTGGAATCTCCAAAGGTGTCACTAGAAGGAAAGAAAGCCCTAGCTCCCCTGCTCTGGCCTGCTTTTCAGAAGCACTTCCTGAAACTGGATCATAAGCTAGAGATTCTGACTTTACTCACCTTGTCCTCTTCTTCCTTTCATCTTAGCGCCACCAGGAGTACCAGGAGCCCCTGCGGAAGGCTTCCTAGAAGGGGGAGATAGGGGTCTTGTTGACAAAGTTACGTAGTTGGCTAAGCTCAGGGAGGGCAGCGAGGAGCCTGGGCTTCCTCGGGACAACTCGGTCCCAGCATCCCCCCCCCCACCTCCCTTCTACGCAGATGTCTGCCAGGCAGGGCCACTTGGACTGCAACAGAGAGACACAGAGCCGCTGCCTGGCTGAAACAGAGAAGGGCCCAGAGCAAGAAGAGCGAGAGGGGCAAGCAGGTTTGCCAAGCCTCAGAGATCTCAACTTAAGTCAGGGGTTCATTAATTGGGCCTACTGTATGCTCCATGATACCTGGTGAACCAGAGATGGAATTCTTTCCCTGGGAAGGAAGAGCAGCGTTTTTCTGTCAGGCCACGTGAAGAGGTGAGGGAGGTAAGACAAGGCCCCATTTGCTCAGGTCCATGAGGAAGGACATTCAGGGACAGGGAGCAACAAGGCCAAGGGCACAAGAGCAGAAAAGAATGATGTCGAAATAGGGACTGATCAGCCCTATGGCTTCGCTGCAGAGTTCTGACTTCCCGGCTTAAGGGCTCAGCCTACCTACTGGCAACCTTTCTCTGTAAAGGACTGGACAACAGATATTTTCAGCTCTGTGGGCCATATGTTCCTGCCAAGAAATAAGAAACCCTGAGTGTATTTCAGCCTGAAAAAGAAGCGAAGTACTGGTACATGCTAAAATGGATGAATCTCAAAAATATTATCCTGGGATGGGGCACCTGGGTGGCTCAGTTGGTTAAGCGTCTGACTCTTGATTTTGGCCTGGGTCATGATCTCAGGGTCCTGAGATGGAGCCTTGGGGCAGAGTCTGCTTGAGATTCTCTCCCTCTGCCCCCTCCCTGCTTGCTCTCTCTCAAATAAATAAATAAATCTTAAAAAAAAAAACTTTAAAAAATATTATCTTGGGGGCATCTGGGTGGCTCTGTCCATGGGACATGCAACTCTTGATCTTGGGGTCAGGAGTCTGAGCCCCACATTGCACGTAGAGTTTACTTAAAAAAATAAAATCTCTTAAAAAAATTGTCCTGGGTGAAAAAAACAGACACATATTGTACAATTCCATGTATCTGAAATGTCCAGAACAGTCAAAGTAAGACAAAAAGTAGATTGTGATGGTCAGGAGCAGAGGGGTGGATGAAGAATGGGGAGGGACTGAAAATGAATACAAAGTTTCCTTCCGGGCTGATGAAAATGTTCTGGAACTAGACAGAACTGGTGGTTGCACAGTATGTCTTAAAGCTATTACATCGCTCACTTTAAAATGATGTTATGTGGGTTTCACCCCTACTTAAGGAAAGAAAGAAAGAAGCTCAGCCTAATAGGAAAGAGGGAACCTTGAGGCAGGAGACTCAGGGATGCGTCCCAGGTGTCCAGCCTGGGCAAGGAGGGCACTACCAACAAAGACCAGCAACTCGACAGGAGCAAACTGAGAGGCAGGGCAGGGGCCTGGGCGCTGTAACCCTTGGTGATGTCAGGACACAAGCTCCACTGGTCACAAAGCAGTGGTCCCCTTGCTCAGCTCACTGCAGGCTCTGAGGAACCCAAGTGAGACCCAGTCGGTGCTGGACCACAGTGGGGACAGGCAACCAACCAAATAATGTTCACTGGGAGCCTGCAGCTCTCCTCTTTCACACAATTCTCCCAAACCCACAAATACCCCTGTTGTCCTGCTTTATCCTTGTTTTCTGGACAAGGACCTGAGTGTTTGAACAGGTCATCTCTGGCAAGTCTCAAAGCTGGCAAAGGACAGAGCACAGATTCCATATGGGGTCTGAGCCAGGGCTCTGGAATCAAACCAGATGGGGATGGTGGGTTCACTATACCTGTGCCAGTCTCGGGTACCTCCCCCCAAACCTCGCAGAGGGTAATGGCAATCTCACAGGGTAATAATGGTCCCTGGAGTAAACACAAGTGATTTCAGCTGGTCTATTAAACGTCAATTTGCACTGGCACAATAGAATATCAACTGAGTGAACAAATAAAACAACCCCAGCCCAGGAATCATGCCTGGCACCGGGTAAGTGGTCAGTCTTGTCTCCCTTGTTCTTGCCGTGTGACCCCGGCCAAATGACCTTCCCTCCCTGAGACTCTATCATCTCATCTGTAAAGGGGAAGCATAGAAAAGAGGGGTTGGGAGGATTAAATGAGATTCTTTAGTGGCCCAGCACTTGTCCACTATAAAATGATAACTGTAATCCCGACAGATCACGTTCAAGAGCCACGCACTATTCCAAGAGCTCTTAAGTTTCACCCGAGGCCTACAAGGTTGAGCGGCGGCGTCACTCTCCCGGCTTCTCAGGGGAGGAAAGCGACAGCACAGAGAGGTTAAGCCACTAGCTGGGGATCGCCCCGCACCCCCACAACTGACGGGGGACTCCAAGTCTAGTTCCGCGCTCAGGCTGCCGAGCATGCGCAGAGGCCGCCTCCCGCCTCCTACAGCCTGTGCACCCTCGGTGGGTCCTGAAGGGGTCAGATCCCCAATCCCCAACTCTGCTGCCCCACCTCCCCGAGCTCTCGGCCCTGCTCACTCGCCGGCACCCACAAAATCCAGACCCGTGGCGCTTCAACTCACCCAGCTCCGCGTCCCGAGGAATCCGCCATTTCCCGCCTTTAACTCAAAGGCCGGCTCTTCAAGCCGGGGTCCCCGCCCCCTCGCCCCGGGCCGGGCCATACTGCGCCGCCATGGGAGGGGTGGCCGCTGGCTTCGAGGAGCGTGCCTGCGGGCGGAGCGGGCGACCCCTGCGCTCGCGCCTCTCGGTCTTCCCCTCATACTTGGTCTCACCCACCAGCGGCAGGAGGCGGTGTCCCGAGTCTGTGGGGAGGGGGCGGGGCTTCGCGGGGCTCCTCCCCGTGGCGCGCTGGCGTCACGCCCCCGCCCCGCCCCTCCGGAACCCGGAAGCGGGAGCGCGCGGGGGAGCGGCGGGCGCGGCGGGGCGGAGCGGCCTGACCAGTGGTGGGCGGGCGGCCGGGCGCGGACCCGGCCCGGG
>LNAC01000008.1:9389218-9400063 GCA_002007465.1 Ailurus styani | reverse complement strand
TGGGGTCGAGGGAGCGGGAACGAGCTTGGGGGGTCGTGAAGGGGTTGCAGGAGACGGAGTGGGAGCGGGACGGCTTAGGAGAAAGTTGATGGAATAGGCCTGGTGAGGGAGTTTGCGGATGCAGAGGGAGCAGGTCTTGTGGCTTTGAGCGGCTTCTCTAGAGAGGACGTGGCTTTAATGGTAGTTGGGGGGTCGCAGGAAGCGGGGCTGGGAGGGGGAAAAGCAAGGAGGCGGGGTTGAGAGGCCCAGGCGGGGGACGTGGGGCAAGGCCGGTGGGGGGACAGCCGGGGTGCGATTGGGGGAAGAGTTACGGGACGGCCTGGGGGGCCAATGCCCTAGGTTGAAGGGGTAGAGGAGTGGTTCCTGGGGGAGGGAGGCGCCTGGGAGTCTGTGGGTGCTCAAATTCTGGAGGTCTGAACCCACCGGTGTGCTGGCCCGCGGAATGGGGAAGGGGGCGATGGGGGATGGGAGAGGGGGAGAAAAGTCATGGCAAGAACTGAGAGCCAGTTCAGGGGGGCCCTGAGGAGGAGAGGAAATGACAAAGGTAGCCCGGTACAGATGTTGGGGTGCTGCCCTTGGGATTTTGAGGCCCCCCTTTCTCTCGATTCATCTGTTTCCTGATTTCCCCCCCCCAGCCGCTGGGTAACCCTGGCGAGTTCCAGTGCCCTCTGGGCTGGTATTCTGGTATTCCAGACTTGAAAACCACGCCACTCTCCTAAGACAGGGCTGGCTGGAGCCGGGGGGTCCCGGGGAGCAAGGAAGGAGCCTCCAGACCTCACTGGGGCCCGGAACTGGGCTTGAGAGGGGAGAGGAGTGGGTGTGCACATACCCGCGTGTGCTAGGCTGTCACCACCTCCTCCGAGTTGCATCCTTGGACTTAAATGGGTAAAACGACATACAGGAAATCTGTCCCCCGGCGGCTGTGAGCTCAGCCGGGGAGAGGCAGGGCAGCCCGCAGCCTCGGGGCAGTCAGCCAGCGTGCTCTCCCTTCTCTCCCGGGCGCCTGATAGGCCGGGGGTCTTTAAGGGAAAGCCATTCCTGCACCTCTTTGTCTGAGGTGGGAGCTGGTGGGGACATTGTGTGTTGCAGTTGGAGGGTCCCAGCTCCTACCTTCCTGAGGTGTATTCTGGTCTTGGAGTCTCCAGACTCTTATGGCATCCAGGAGCAGTGGGAGGCCTGTTGGGCAACTGAGCTGGGATGTTGTTTCATCGTCTGATGGGCCCAGCTCTGGCAAGGGCCTTGCACTGGGCAGTTTTAATCGGCGTTAATTTCTCTTCTTTCCTAACTGTGGGGATCCTTGTCCAGGATCTGCCAGAAGGGCTGGGGGGCCTGCGTTTATAGCTCGTTCAGGAGATGAATCTGGATAGAATGAATGTAAAGAGGACCACAGAAAGTTAACTTCTTCCTTTACTTCCAGAATGTTCTGGCCCTTATGGAAGGTAGCTTTTGGCCTTGCTTGCCCCAGGGCACGTGATCCGAGCCCAGAGTCATGCCTCCTACAGACATTGAGTGTGGGCTTGCCCTGGCTAGGACACCCCCGAGTGAACAGGACTGGAATCTTCTGGTTGCATGGCCCTGGTGCTTGTCTCCCAGTAGCAGGAGTGCAGCCAGGTGGGCTCTCGTGTCAGAGGTCCCAAACTCGGTCAAGTCTCTTTGTCTGTTTCTTCACCTGCAAAATGAATGGGTTGGCTCCAGTCAGCATTTCTCAACTTTAGAACCCAACCTTGAAAATCTTAGCGTCTCTGGCACACAGGCCCCTCGTATTTTATATAGTGACTCCGCACTGCAGTGATCCCACTTGTGTTCAGCTTACTGTAGAGTTTGTATCCAAAAATGACCTTTTTTACTGTTCCTTTATCTTCCACATGGAAAATTCCACAAATTCCTGTTCCCGAAGCTTCAGCTGTACCTTTCTGGTCAGAAATCCCTGAGTGAGACTCTCCCTCAGTTCCAGGCCTCTGGTTCAGAGGAGAGGGTAGAGACTCAGGAATGTCCCCTTTCTGTTTGGCTGAAGGATCTATTTTCTGTCCCCGACAGAGGCTTGTTAATTTGCCACTTCCCTTTCCTTGTGTCCCCAAAGTTGTGTCTTGCGTGGGCTCAGAAGTTCAGTTCAGCAAGGGCTGATCCTTCCAGTGCTGGGGGCTGGGCCCTGGGGACAGAGGTGAGCCTTCATGCCCTGGAGGAGGGACATTCTAGTGCTCTCCCTCCCACAGGAATAATGAAATGCAGAGTGGGTGGTCAGTGCAGCACCAGAGGTGGTGGGACCGAATCGGGGATGACCAGTGCAAGCGTCAGGACTTGGGGGATTCTGGAAATTTCCTTGGAAGAGGTGGCAAGGTCCAAGCCGGGCTTCGAAGGATACGGAGGTGTTAAATCAAGCCAGGAAGAGGGAACTGCATAAACGGATCCCGGCACTGCTCTGCCCTTTGTTGAGCATCCTTTGTGACGGACGCTTTTATACCCTTTTCTTTTAACCTGCCAACCCGCTGCAAGCGGCCTGGATTCTTTTTTCAGTATGGAAACTGAGGCTCAGGCAGGTGGCGACACCAGAGACGGCTCCCTGGGCTTTCCAGAAACACGAAGGATCATTAGTAACTTCAAACTGGCAAAGACCAAATTCCAGGAGCACTGTTTCTCAACCACGGCACCATCGACCTTGGGGCTGGGTTATTTTTTGCTGTGGGGGCCGCCCACCCAATACAGGATATCAAGCAACATCCTTGGTCTCCACCCCCTAGATGCCAATAGCATACACCCCCTGAGTCGTGACCACCCCGGATGTCTCCAAATGTGGCTGTGTGTCTCTTGGGGCACAAGAACCTCCTCTCCGTAGTGAAATCTGGTTACTGCCCGAGGCTGCCTCTGCCTCAGTGGGTCTCTGGTGTTTGGTGGCTCCCAGGGAACTGTTGCAAGGTCAGGCGTGGGGAGGAGTGGCCAGCGACTGAATTCTGCCTTCTGGTCAGTTCCTAATCTAGAGTCCTGATAAAAACAGGAGGCAGCGCTGGGAAAGGACTGAGGGGGAGTTGGGCAGCACGCCCCAAGAACGGGGAGCCGAGGAGGACCGAGAGGTGAGCCAGGGCCATCTTCGCTCACGGGGACAGCAGATGCCATTGTCTTTCTCTTTGTCTTACGACTGACCTGGATCTCTGCAGGAACCGTCCCTCGTCTCAGAACAAACTGTTGCTTTTCTTCCGAGATTAGAGGTATTAGACTCTCGTCTCGAGCGCTCCTTTGGCAGTGGCCCCAGATCAGTGTGGCTCCTGAAGCCACGTTATCGTCTCCCGTCCGCCCTCGTGGCCCCAGACGCTGGCTGCTTCTCGAGCACAGGCTGTCTAACTTTTGCTCTTCGTGCGTCCGCCTCTGCTTGTTCCCCAACCAAGACATTGCTGCTGTAATTCCGTGCGAAGAAACAGCACGTTCTGGGGCCTCCCGACCCCGTCCGGGCATTGCCCTCCCCCACCGGTCCCCATCCACCAGCCCTTTGTGTGCCCAGAGTCCCCAACCAACTGTGCCAGGCAGCCCCTGCTCGGCCTCCCCGCAGAGCAAGACAGGCCCTTCTCTCTGCCCTCATCCGGGACGGACAGAGTTGCAGAACAAAGGGCTCTGTCTGAGCACCACGGGTCCCCGACGGGCTCTGTCACTTCACCTCTTTTCACTTTGGCCCAGGAAGGGCTTCGGAGATTAGGCACGTCTCAAAAACACAGCCGATGAGCCTGGGTTCTACTCATTTCCTCGTCGTCGAGACTTTCTGCGCCCCTGCCCGATGATAGATAAAGTAGTGATTCAAAGGTTCGGCCTGTGGGTTAGTCGGAGCAATGAATAAGCTGTCCGGGTCTGACTCACTCATTTATAACCCAGCTCTGCCCTGCTTCCCGGGGTTGTATGTGTGAGAGGGGACCCCCCCCACGGGCATTGCATTACTGTCACTGCTGAGTGTATGAGTCTCCCAGGGCCACTGGGACAAAGAAGCACTGACCCCGCAGCTTAAGCATCGGGAATTTATTGTCTTGTGAATCTGGATGCCAGAAGTCCAAGATCAAGGTGTTGGCAGGGCTGGTTTCCTCTGAGAGGAGCATCTGTTGCAAGGTCTCTCTCCTTGGCGTGTAGTCGGCCCGTCTTCTCCCTGTGTCTCCAGATCGTCCTCCTTCTGCGCACGTCCGTGTCCAAATCTCCTCTTGTCAGGACACGAGTCCTGTTGGATCAGGCCCACCCTAATAACTTCATTTTGATTGAATCACCTCTTTAAAGATCCTGTCTCCAAATACAGCCACGCTCTGGGCTGCTGGGCGGTAAGGGTTCAACATAATGAATAGGGAAGGGGGTGAGGTGGGCCCCACTTCAACCCCTAACACTGGGTGAGGGGCAAACTGCGTTTTTGTTTAGTGAAGAAGTTTTAGATAAATCATTTTGGATAAATAATAGTTTTGGATAAATAGAGTTCATTCTGTGTAGTCTTACTCATTTACAATAAACATCTTAAGGGTGGTGGGCAAGTTGGCCACATCAACTTTGGAAATGTCCCATTAGGAATCTTCCAGATCTCGCACATGTTCCCACACTTGGGACGACGCTAGAGAGGCAAGGACCCAGCCCAGGGGGAGCGGATCTCGTGCGACATTACAAGGGGCGTATTTAGAGCCAAGCCTGGGAGACCGTGTGTGCCTGCCTGGGGGCTGGCTAAGGGTTATAATTAGGCGTGCGGAGGTCTCTGTCCTTGGTGTTGCCATGGTCACGGGAGGGCGATCTAAAAGCGACTCTGTTAATGAACCAAAATGACTTCGGGACCAGCTGCTGCCATAGGTGATTGGACAAAAGAAGTTTCTGGAAGGTCTGAAAATCATTCAGCGAAAAGTGTTAACGAGGCAGGTGCGGAGCTGGCTTTCAGAGATGCCGCGAGAACAGAACGGCCCTTGCCTCTTTGCCCGGAGTGCAGATGTCAGGAGTCGTGCCCACGGAGAGCTCATGACCCGGACGGGGCTTGTTGGGGGAAGAAGAGGGCCACACGAGAGCTCCCCCCACGGGCCCCGGCCAAGGTCCTCCCCCGCAGAGGCTGATGCCCTTGCGTCCTCACAGGTGAAGTCAGAACAGTGCATCTGTGACCGGCTCGCTGGGGCTTTGCCCCGAATCTACCCGCTCATCTCCCTGCACATCTCCATCCTGTCCTGGCGTGGGCAGAACAGAGGGAGCCGGGGGGGCTCAGATTGGAGAGGGTGCTTCTGAGGTCTCTGGGATGCCCCTGGGGCTTTCATTTCCTGGCACACAGGGTCTCTGGCCCTTGCTTGCAAAGATCACCGGGGTCCTCGGCTGTCACATGGAGATGCCGTTTATCAGACACTAGTGGGAAAACGGGGCACAAGAAAGTGCCAGAGCCAGGCCCAGCCCACGATCCTCAAAGAGCCAGTCTCTCCCCTCGGCGGTCCCGTAGGAGCCTGCCTGCTGGCTTAGCGGGGAGCGGAGATGAAGACAGCCAAGCGGAGGGTGGGCTGCCCGGTAGAGAAAGGAGCCTGAGCTGGGGCAGGTGTCTCTAGGTCTGGGCAGCTGGGGCGGTCCAGCCACGAGGCCGGCCCACTCTCTCGCTCCCTCATTCTAAATATCGTGCCGTCAGGGGAACTCGGGCTTGGAATCTTGCTGACATCTCTCGTCCCAGGAGGCCCTGGGGACACCCTCCAAGTGTGTGAACGTTTTCCCTTCCTATTTAAATCACAGTTTCTCTGCCCGGGCATTGGTGACACCTGGGGCTGGCTTAGCGTCTGGGGTGGAGATTGTCGTGTGTGTTGCGGTGTGTCGAGCGGGCATCCCGGGTCTCGGGCACCCCCAGTGTCCACCCACTAGATGCCAGTAGTGGCCCTCCCGCCCCCGACTCGTGAGAAGCAAAAAGGTCTCCGGATATCGCAAAGTGTCCCCTTAGAGAAAAGTCAACCCCAGACAGGCTGGTTTAGGGGTTCCATGGAACCTAAGAGACCTTGTGTTTTATAATTTTGTTACTTCCTTGAGGTCCGGGGATGCCACACACACGTAAATGCACCGAGTAGGGAGGGAGAGAGGTTGTAACTCACAGATGCTGGGACGGATCACCCTGCTTTGTACCATTTAACTCATCAGGATTTTAATCCTGATGTGTACATGAGCTAGGGACCTAAATCTTTTTTGTTTTTTTGTTTTTCCCTCAAGTAATTAACACAGCATTTCTCAGTCTCAACACTGCTGGCGTCTAGGGCCAGATCATTCTCTGTGGTGGGGACTGTTCTCTGGGATAGGATACTGATCCCTGGTCTCTACCCACTCCCCCACCCTCGCCCCTGTATCGCTCCCCTTCCCCTAGTCGGAACAATCAAAACTGTCTCTAGTCATTGCCAGATGTCCCCTGGGGCCACAGTCGGCCTGGGAGAGAAAGCGGGTCTGAAAGAATGCTGAGCTCTAGGGCATGAAGAGCCGGCTGAGACACCATGTGTCAAGCCTGTGGCTGGCCCACAGGGACCCTTTTACCCCCTGCCTCTGTGATGATGTGTGGATAGGCTGGGAGGGGAACCAGTTGGTGGCCGTCACCAAAGATGTTGACAAGGCAGAACCCCAGGCTGTGGGCTGCCTGGGAGATCTCACTGGGTGGAAAAGTGGAACCAGATCGTTACGGCAGAAACCAGGCCAGAGGCTAGGCTTCGTGGCCAGGACCCAGGTGAAGGCCGTGAGGCCCAGGGTCACAGGTGGAGGAGAGGAGGCGACTCTGGGGACCGAGGACCCCACACTGCAGCTACAAGTGTTGGGGGACAGAGTGGGGCCGGTGCCTGCTGGAAAATGAGGATGGGCTTAAGGGTGTTATTGGCAGGACAGAGTAGTAACTAAGGCTCTCCTTCTGAGAGGGGAACATTCTAGAGTGGGTGTGGTGGTGACAGCCCGCGTCTCTGAACAGAGCACACACGTGAGCTGTGTGGTGTGTGGATTCCCCCCCCCAGTAAGTCGTGTTAAAGGGAANTTTATTTTATTTTTTTTTTTATTTTTATTTTTTTTTATTTTTTTTTTTTTAAGATTTTATTTATTCATTTGACACAGAGAGAGAGAGATTACAAGTAGGCAGAGAGGCAGGCAGAGNTAGAGTGGGTGTGGTGGTGACAGCCCGCGTCTCTGAACAGAGCACACACGTGAGCTGTGTGGTGTGTGGATTCCCCCCCCCAGTAAGTCGTGTTAAAGGGAAGGACGAGTCTTATCAGACCAAGACACCATTTTGAAGTTAAAGCCAGGGGGCCAGGGGGCCGCTGAGAGGGGCGAGGCAAAGGGGATGTTGTCGAAGAAACCAGAACCAAGGGGGGCCCCCGGTGGGAGGCGCTGTGGATTTTGAGGTGATAACAGCTCGTCTGCAGAGAGCTCAGGAAGGGCCAGGTGAGCAGTTGCTTTGCTCCAGGTTCTGGGCGTGAGGCAGCCAGCAAGGCACAACTTGCTCTCCAAGCGCGGTGTCCTGGGGACTCGTCCTCCGGGTGGGGGTTCCCCTGGACCTGAGTGGCTGACCCGTGCTGGGCACTTCGGCCGAGGAGCGGGCCCGCTCTGGGCCTTGCGACCAGGCTGGCCCACAAGCCTCCTTGGAGCCCTGCCTGAGGTCCATGAGGATCCCGACCGCCTTCAAAAGCAGAGCGGGGCTCCGTGGGCCCCTTCCCTTGTTCCTCCTGAGCCAAGGTCTCAAGCAGAGCTTTTGGGTGTTGTCACTGTGGCTGCCTGCAGGAGGTTCTCAACCTTCCACCTGGGCATGACCACAGGTGGGTTGTGGGATTTGGAGACGGGTCCCCGAAGGGGTCTCTTCTGCCCATCTAGACCCTCTTCCCTGGGAGACTACTTCTTTTTTTTTTTTTTTTAAGATTTTATTTATTTATTTGACAGAGAGAGATCACAAGTAGGCAGAGAGGCAGGCAGAGAGAGAGGAGGAAGCAGGCTTCCCACTGAGCAGAGAGCCCGATGTGGGCCTCCATCCCAGGACCCTGAGATCATGACCTGAGCCGAAGGCAGAGGCTTTAACCCACTGAGCCACCCAGGCGCCCCCCCGGGAGACTTCTGAGTCTGCGTTTAGGGAGCCCCCTGGTCACTGGGGAAGGACCTGAGGTCCCCACAAGACTTCACAAGTCTGCCTTCCTCCCGTAACCACAGGCGTCCTGTGTCCCACTGGCCCGACCGCCGTCAATCTCTCCCTCCCTGTCCCAGACCCCTGCTGGAGCCAGGGACCCACAGCCCCCCATGGCCCACCTGCCCCACACGGCCTGGTTGACCCCTTCCAGATGTCACTCTCGTCCCGGTTCTCACTGCCTCCTGCCAGCCAGGCTCCCCATCGGACTTGCCCGAAAATTGAAACTCTGTCCCACGTTCACAAGGCCCTGTGGGATCTGACCTTCCTGACCTCGGGCCCTCCCCCTCCAGCCTCGGCCCTGCCGGCCACACTGGTCCCTTGTTCTGAGGCCAGCTCCAGCTGCCCCTGCCCTTGGCGCTCGCCGCCCTCGCCTCGGCCGCCCTCCCCAAGAGCTCAGTCCGTCTGCCCCTCCTCACTGCACCGGCCTCCAGGTTCATCCAGAATGTACCCCCCCCCCGCCCTGGTCAGTTTCTGTCTCCATAGCGGCGCCGCTGACATGGGGGGGGGGGCATCCTGTACGCCGTACAGTGTCGAGCAGCGTCCCTGGCCTCCTCCCTCCGGTAGTGCGTCCCCACTCCCCCAGCAGCGACAACCAGAATGTCTCCAGCCTCTGGCCAGAGGCTTGTGTCTGCTGGGGCAGCGCAGACTTGCCCTCGGGTGATAACCACTGGTCAGACACTGCACCCCATTTTTCCTTTACCCCAGTGCTCTTGCTGCTGGAAATGCCCCTCTGCTCGTGGGCAGAGGTTTGTCTGGGCAGAAGTTTGGAATTTGGTTTGTTGTCAAGTTCCCTAAAAGCCAGGCCCCTCTGGCCTGCTCCCCTTCCACATATCCACATCCCCAGGCCAAGCGCAGGGCGGGCGCCGGAGGAACATTTGAAAGCAGACAGCCTGTTCCGTTCGAGAGGGGGCCGGGGAGGTAGTCACAGACCCCACGGAGAAAGCTGGCCGAACGGAACGTGCCGCCCCCGGTACATGCCCGAGGGAGGGGCTCTCTCCAGGGCCCAGACCAGTTGGGCCAGAGCGGAAGGCGGGGAGGGGAGGACTTAGGGAAGAAAGGGACCATCACACAAGGGTGTTCGGGATGGGCTTCTCGGGGATACGCAAACTAAAGCAGAAGAAAGGCAGTGGCCCTTCTTGATGAGGGCCTTGCACAGAGCATCTGGTATCTTCTGCTCTGGGTACTTGGATCCGTGTCCTGGGGCTGCCCTACATGGGTACTGCAAACGCAGGGGCTTAAACAATAGAAAGTGATTCTCTCGAAGTTCCGGAGGCCAGAAGTCCAGAATCGAGGCATCAGTGGGGACCTGTTCCCTTCAAAGGATCCAGAGGTTGGGCCCGGGGGGGGGGTCCTTCCTTGCCTCTTCCAGCTTCTGGGGGTTCCAGGCGTTCCTCGGCGTGTGGCCACATCACCCCCGTGCAGACCTTCAGTTGTCCTCCAGCTCTGAGCTGCCGCACCTGAGAAATAGTGTGAGTTCCTCACCTGAGCGTGTGGCTGTTCCTCAGCATGTCCATCTTTCCGATCGTTCGTCTCACATGATCGTTTCTTCTTAAAAGGTCTCCCCAGGCTGCAGGAAGCGTGCGTTGGAAAGTAGAAACGCGCAGAATTCTAAGTGCTTCCTACATGATTCTGCTATAATGCTGGCCTTCTCCTTTTAGCTTGAGGATGATTTCATCTGATAAACATGTGGCTTCAAATTATGGCCTTATATAAACGAAGCAGCTACGCTAAACTTTCTGGAGGCCCCCGTCCGCCTTATTTTCCAGTGAATTCCGAATTATTCGCCAGGCCGATAGGCAAAACCACGCGTGTTTGAGCACCGGGCCTGATCAGGCCCCTCGAGAGCGGCTCATTCACCTCTGCCCACCCTAATTTTGGATTGTGCCCTTCCCCCACCCCCAGCCCCACTGGCTTTGCCTGCCCCTTCCTTCTCCAAGAACATATAAGAGAAAGGCCCTGAATTTTCAAAGTGCAGAAAGTATACAAGTGTGACGTTTGCAAAGCCTTTTAATTTTCCAGGGTTTAGGTTTTTCAGCAGGAATTTCTCTGGTAAAATGCACATAACCTGAGAATTAGCATAGTAACGTGGAGTGGATTCACCATGTTGTGCAACCCCCACCTCTGTCTAGTCCTGAACCAGTTCCCTCCCCCCAAAAGGAAACGCTGTCCCCATGAGCAGGCACTCCCCCCAGCTCCCGGCAACTGCTCACCTGCTTTCTGTCTCTATGCATTTGCCTGTTCTGGATGTCTCACATAAATGGAGTCCTACACTCTGTGGCCTTCTGTGTCTGACTTCCCTCACTCGGCACCATGTTTTCAAGGTCCACCCACGGCCAAGTTTATGTCAGTCGGGGCCTCGTTCCTTTTTATGGCTGAGTAATATTCCATTGTCCAGCTAGACCACATTTGACTTATACATGCATTTTCTGATGGGCGTTTTGTTCCCGCCTCTCGGCTCTCTCCGTGGGCAGCGTTATAGTCCGCCAGCTTGGCCTCCACTGGGTGACGAGGGCATGCTGCACCCATATGGGTAGGTCTGAGTAGACCCATCCCATCCGTCTGGAGATGGGTTTTGCTTCCCCTTCACACACCATGAGTGCTTCAGTGAGCATCAGTGGAGGGTGGAACGGCATTGCGGTTCAGAGGAAAGACGAAGACGTGGGTTTTCAGGACCCACTGCCCCTGGCATGGCTGCAGCCTGTGGTCGCCACTTGGCCGAGCTGCTCCCCCCCCCCCCC
>LNAC01000008.1:9301504-9389053 GCA_002007465.1 Ailurus styani | reverse complement strand
TCCCCCCCCCCAGTGCCCCACCCCCTCTGTCCAGGGACCTGCCGCCCCCAGTTCCTCAGCTCTGGACCTACTTCCTTTCATTCTGGGCACAGTCTGGGGATTCTTGGGGCACAGGTTTCACATCCACTTGTGACCAGGACCTTGAAGCCACAGCGTGACTAACTTGCAGGTCCCAGGCTCTGTTAAGGCTCAGTGGGGAAGGCGGGGCTTGGAAGCCAGAGAAAACAGCCTAGCCTCTCTAAGAGATGTCATCGTTTAAGAATGTCCCCTGAAGCCGTAATAATCAAAACAGCATGGCACTGCACAGGCATCAGTGGCCCAGAAGCAGACCCCCTTGTGTAAAATAAGTTAATATACTATTAATACACAGTTAAGAAACTTGGACTTCCCAATCAAGGGAGAGGATTCTTTATTGAAGGAGATCAACTGGATCCCCATTTCACCTCCCACATGATACTGGGTTGACTTGTGTCTCCCCCAAATTCACATCTACCTGGAACCTCAGAACGTGACCTTGAGAAACAAGGTCTTCGCGGATCTGATAAGTGAAAGGTCGCAAAATGAACTGAGCCTGAATCCAGTGACTGGTGTCTCTATAAGAAGAAAAGACACAAGGGTGCCTGGGTGGCTCCGTCGGTTAAGCATCCTGCCTTCGGCTCAGGTCATGATCCCAGAGTCCTGGGATCGAGCCCCGGATCAGGCTCCCTGCTCACCAGGGAGCTGGCTTCTCCCCACCCTCTGCCTCTCCCCCCTGCTTGTGTGCTCTCTCTCTCACTCTCTCTCTTTCAAATAAATAAATTCTTTTAAAAAAAAAAAAAGACACAGAAACAAAAGACACCATGTGTTGACAGATGCAGAGGTCAGAATGATACGTTATAAGCCAAGGAATGCCAAGGGTTGCCAGCAGCTACCGGAAGCTAGGGGAAGCCTGGGACACATTCTCCCTCAGAGCCTCCAGAAGGAGCCAGCCCCGCCTGCCAACACCTTGATTTTGGACTCATCCAGAAATGTGAAACAAGAAATTTCTGTTGTTTTAAGCCACCTACTTTGTAGTACTTTATTCCAGTGGCCCCAGGAAACTCCTACGCTACCAAATTAATTTCCAGATGGACAAGAGCCTAAATGTAAAGAATAAATCCGGGGAAGGGAGGGGATGTGAACCAAAAATATTAGTTCCTTGATAATCAGACCTGGGAGAGGAGTAGGCAGCAGACATGAAAGAAATCACCCACAGATCTGACTGCCTTGAAAATCCAGTATTTGTATCCAAAAATACCCTAAGTAAAAGCAAATCACCCTTGACCCTGACAAACCATTAATACCCTTCCTATACAAAGAGCTGTTCCAAAACAATAAGCAGGAAAAAATGGGCAAAGGGCACAAATAACTTAACAGAAACAGAAAAATAGTTGCTCACCGCACACAATTTTTCTAAAAGCCCCACTGACAGTCAAAGGAATGTCAATGACAGGATGCTCTTTTGTGCCCACTGAGGACTGTGGGTTGAGAAAAATATTAACACTTGGTGCCAGCGAGGAAGCTGGGAGGCAGGCACTCTCATACCTCTCTGGGCAGACCTCTCCCTTGGGTGGGTCTCTTGGGAAGTCCCTGTGGCAGAATGGATTTAGGGTGGGGGGTCCTTGGTGAGAATGGCAGAGGGGATCAGATCAGCCCAGTGTTGTAGGGGAAATGATGCCACCTGTGGAGTGAGGGTACTCGCTCTGTGCTTCGGTTGTTGGTGACACAGTGTACCCTCAGATTTTGCATCGAGAGCAGAGTTGTCCTGGAGCTTGGGGAGGGACTCAGGGTGAAGGCCAGGTAAAGAGAACTAGGCTTTCTACTGTGGGTCAGGGGTTTGGACAGCTTCTCCCTGATGGGCCTGGAGAAGCCTGCAGGGTCTGGTCTTTGAGCCTGGGCCTGGCTGGGTAGGGAGTGCCTGGAGCGTACCCAGTGAGTAGACTCAGTGTAGAGACTAAGAGGTAGCCGTGCTTACTCGGGCCCGATGGCCAGGGGCTCTGAGCTCTGGCCGTGGGCTGCCTTTGAGAGGCTCTGTGCCAGGACATGCACATCTAGACCAGTGTCTCCAGGGGCTCCCCTGCAGCAGCCCAGAGAATGGAAGCAGGACGTTCTACCTAGGGGTCTTCCTGATTGGCTGGTGAGAAGAGAGGGCAGCTCTGGGGACGTGGTGACAGCAGTCAGGATGTGGTCAGGGAGGATGTGGGAGGGGGAGCAGGGAACAAGCCTTCTGGGTGTTTGGGGCCGGGAGAGGTGGCCCGTGGTGGGCTGGAGGTGGAGCGCGGCCCCAGGGAGCGAGCAGCAGAATGGATAGGCCCCCAGGGGCAGAGTCGGGGCGGGGAGTCCCCGCACCAGAGCAGAGCCAGGAGAGGCCGGTGGCCGGCAGATGTGACTGGCGGGAGCGTGGTGGCATCTCTGGGGAGAGGCATAGTGGTTTTTGTAGCGGGAGGGAATGCTGGATTGAGGGGCAGGAGGGAGTGGGAAGGGCCGCGTGGAAGGGAGGAGGGAACCAGGCTTTACCCTAGGCGGGAAAAGGGTTTATTAGTGTCTGGTTTTAGGGCACGGGAACTGTTTTCAGGGGGAGGATCGTCCTTCAGATGAACCATTCAGGAAGGGGGGAAAGGAGAGTGTGGGCTCCCTGGGGGGAAGGGCCCGGGGAGGCCGGCCTGGACGGGGAGGGCCCCAAGACGGGTCCAAGGCAGAGGAATTTCCCCACAGACCCTGTGGGGACTCCTGCAGGGGGCCCAGATGCTGTCTGTCCTGCCCACCCTACTCTGGTTATCCCCCTCCTCGCAGCCCTGATAGTCATCAGCCCCCGTGAGCACGTCTTATCTCCTTCCTCCTGGCCTGGGGGGTGGGGCAAGCATCAGCTGGTCCTGTGACTGCCCGCCTGGCCCCCAGTCTCTGAGCACGGGGTTGTCTTCTGCTCCCCACACCAGGGGGCCCAGAGCTGCAGACATCCCCCGTGGGGCTCCGAGGGGGTCTGATGACTGACTGACCCTGAGGACAGGGGGTGGCGCAGAATCGAGCTGGCCTTATCGAGCTTGACCAGGCCCTTGCCTGAGCGGGTGGGGGAGGTCTCTGGAGCAGGATCAAGATCACATCGGTGGGCTCTGATGGCTTCTCACTCAGGCCGGTCAAGCAGGCACGTCTGTGCGACCCTTCCACCACCTGCATTCCTGCCTTTGGACGTGAGACAGCCTGGAGCCCGGAGTCCATGAGCCAGATGTGGCCTCCAGAAGCCGCGGTGCACATCAGCCGCGTCTCCAAAAGTGCAAGTCACAGACGGAGCCGGCTCTGCCTGCAGCCCGGGCTCTGTGCACGTGCGTGTGTGTGCATGTTCACGTTAAAGTGCTGTGCACGCACGCGTGTCCCTGTGTGTACCCGCATGCACGCGTGTGGGTGTCTTCACGCGAAACCGCATGCGCGTGCGTTCCCGTCTGGGCTTTGGTGTGTGTGCACACTAGTGTGCAAAAGGGCGTACATGTCCGCGTGTGTGTGCGTCTGCACATGTCGTGTGCTCGTGAGCACATGCGTGCCCACGTGTGGCCGTGGTGAAGGTGCATGTCTACAGTTTGGGCCCCTGCATTTCTCACCTGGTTTGGAAGCAGCATCCACTGTCCACCTTCCACAGCCAGGCAGTGCTGCCCTCGAAGGTTCTGTGATCAGCACTCGTTATGTCAGGGGACAGCCAGGCGGCAGCCCCATCTGTCACCTCTGAACACCTGACACAGGTTCCCGGCAGTCTCTGCGCTGCGGCATCCCAGGAGTTCATTGACGGGGCTCAGGGGGTGGGAATTTTGGAAAGAGAGCAAGAAGTTTTTAAAAGAGGCTCACCTGGGGGACTGGGTTCTTCCATAATCCACATAATTTTTTAAGAGATTCCTTAACTGTAACTGATACGCTATAAACTAACTACTTCTTTAAAGTGTGCAATTTGGTGAGTCGTGACGCGTGCAAACACTCATGAGCCCACCACCACGCCCGAGGTGGTGAACTCATTGGTCACCCGACAAGTCTCCCTGGGCTCCTTTGTCATCCCAGCGTGCCCTGCCCCTAAGTAGCCACTGATCCACTTTCCATCTCTATACCCTGCATTTTCTAGAATTCTACATACATGGAATCATACTTTTAAAACTTTATCGAGGTTGAAGCTGCCTGGCTTAGTCAGAAGAGCGTACAACTCTTGATCTGAGGGTTGTGAGTTGGAGTCCTACATTGGGCGTAGAGATTACTTAAAAATAAATAAACCTGAAAAAAAATTTACTGAGGTGAAATTCACACAGCATAGCATTCACCATTTTAAAGTACCCGACTCAATGGTGTTTTGTATGTTGTCGGTGTTGTACAACCTACGCTGTCTAGGTCCAGAACAATTTTATCCCCTACAAGGAACCCCCATCCCCATTAGTAGTCACTTCCTATTCCCTCCACCTCTCTCTTCCAGCCCCTGGCATCCGCCCATCTGCTTTCTGTCCCTATGGATTTGCCTGTTCTGGACATTTTGTTTAAATGGGATCCTACACTGTGTGACCTTTTTGGTCTGGCTGCTTTCACTCAACATGATGAGGTCCATCCACATGGTAGTATCAGGACTTCATTCCTTTTTACGGCTGAGTAAGATTCCATTGTGTGGAGGGACCACGGTCTGTTCTTTCATCAGCTAGTAGATGATTGGGGTGTTTCCACCTTTTTGGCTGTTTTGAATTGTGCTACTGTGAACACGCATGTGCAAGGATTTCTTTGAACACCTATTTTCAGCTCTTTTAGGTCTATACCTAGGAGCGGAATTGTTGGGTCTGTACGTTTTATTTTTGGTTTTTTGTCCTCTTTCTTCCGTTCAGCACACAGATTCTGAAATTGTTCCATGTGGTTCCATGCAGTTGCAAGGATCAGAGGTTGGTCCCTTCTCCTGGCTGAGTAGTGTTCCATCGTGTGACTGGTGTTCATTTATCGGCCATTTGCTGGCCGATACACATTTGAGTTGTTTCCAGCATGGAGCTCTTAGAAACAATGCCACAAAGAACATTCGTGTACAATCCCTGTAGGGACATCTGCTTCATTTTTCTTGAGTAACTCCTAGGAGGGGAACTGCTGGGTCACATGCTATTTGTATAACCAACTGCTAAAGAAATTGCCTAAGTTATATCCAAACTAGCCATGCCATGTAATCCAATACAGCATGCCTGCCTTCTCCCGTGGCTGTTTGAAGACATTTAGCAACAGTTCGTATCTGTTGACCTACTAATCCGGCCTAAATGAATCAATGCTAAGGAAGTGCTTGAGGTGTGCGTAAAGATGCATGCCCAAGAAATCAGAAACCAGCTGCCCACTGGTAGCAGAAGGATCACATGCCTCATGATTTGTGTGTATAATGACTTGCCAGGAAGGCATCAAAAATCATGTTTCGGTGTGTATTTTATGACATGGATGTGTACTAACACATCACATAAAGAACAATCCGAGTTTTGTTAACATGTATGTAACATCTGTTAAACTGGAAGAAAACACGCCAAAATTACTTAATTTAGGAGAAAGTTTAAAAAAGCAAATATTCAGGGCACCTGGGTGGCTCAGTGGGTTAAAGCCTCTGCCTTCGGCTCAGGTCATGATCCCAGTGTCCTGGGATCGAGGCCCGCATCGGGTTCTCTGCTCAGCAGGGAGCCTGCTTCCTCCTCTCTCCTCTCCTCTGCCTGCCTCTCTGCCTACTTGTAATCCCTCTCTCTGTGTCAAATAAATAAATAAAATCTTTAAAAAAAAATAAAATAAAAAAGCAAATATTCCAAAAAATTAAAAAATAAATATTCCCACCTCCCCCAACCTTCCTGCCTGTTGCTACTGCCTACGGCTGGCCACGGGAACTCTTAAAACTGCTTCATTATGGATAGTTTTGTTCAGCCTCCCCCTCCCCCACCCTCTGAACGCCACTGCAGGACTTGGTTTCCCAGAACCCGAAGCATTTCAGCCTCCAGTCGCCCCCCACACTCCTCTGCTGAGTCATGCTCTGTCGAGGGTCCAGGTCCGCAAACTTTTTTCCCCCCCAGCAAACCTTTTCTGTAAGGGACTGGATAATAGGTATGTTTGGCTTTCCAGGCCTTAAGGTTACAGTCGGTCGCAACTAGTTAGCTCTGCTGTTATAACAAAAGCAACCAGAGATGATACGTAAATGAGTGGACTACATTTCCAATGAAACTATTCACAAAAACAAGGAGTGGGCCTTCCATAGCCTCTTCCCTCCTTTCACCTCCCTGATGAATGAACTCTTCTTCATCCTTCAGAACCCCTTTTAGATGCTGTCACTCTCCTGAAGCCTTCTCTGGCTCTCAAGGGTAGTAACTTCTCGTTTCCGTGGTTGACACACTCTCACATTTGTTTGCATACCAGCTGCTCCCGCTGGGCTTTGAACCAAGGTCTGGTTCATCTTTGTATCGGCAGCTGAGTTTAGGTGGCCCACACTGAGCCCACACAGGACCCACACTGCGTTTGGGTCTCTGACTCCAGAACGCAAAATGAACTGTTGGCAGCATTGGCTGCATTTTCCTTTTTCTCCAATGTCTTAAGAAGCGAGTGCACTTTTTTAAATAAGCTTTTATGTCAGAGTCATTTTAGATCTGCAAAAAGTTGCAGAGACAGTGCAGAGTCCCCTATACCCCTCCCCAAGCTTCCCCAAATCTTAGATGATCTTATAAACACCTTATATGATCCGGGCATGTTTGTCCAACTAAGAGATGGGCATCAGTGCTCTGCTCTTCACCAGCCTCCTGGTGTAACGTGGCTGTCACCAGTTCTTCCCATTCATGTCCTCTTTCTGGTCGAGGACCCCATCCAGGGAACCCCATTGGATTCAATTGTCATGCCGCCGCCCCCCAGTCTCCTCCTGTCTAGACGGTTCCTCGGTCTTTCTGTGTTGCTTAAGACCTTGACAGTCTTGGGGAAGACTGGCCAGGTGTCTAGCAGGATGCCCTTGATGTGGGTCTGTCTGATGGTCTTGTCACAATTAGAATGAGGTCCTGGGTTCTAGAAGCAAATGCACTCTGAGCAGTTCTCTCAAACGAGTTTTGGGGGGCTCTCCCCGACAAAGTCCTCCCCCATGGAGTTTCAGAATCCCTGAGTTTTGGGGCTGGTTCAGTCTTGGTCAACCCAACACGCCTCCTGCTACCCCTCATGTGTGTTGGGGCCATAATCAAGGCCCATGGGGGAGCTTGGGGAGCTGCTGGGGGAGGTTTTGTCAGAGAGAAGAGGCCAGGAAGGATGTGGGCTGGGAAGGGCTTGACCAAGAGATGGTCATGGCCATTGGACTTGAAAGTCTAAGAGGCTGACCCTGGGGGGAGGGGGGCAAGAACAGGGATTGGGATAGAGCAAACTCCAGGGGATGAGTCTGGTCTTGGGAGGTGGGTGGTCTGATGATGTCACTCTGCAAGCATCACAAACCTTAGGGTAGGTCACATTTAGGGACAGATGGAGGCTCTTTTGTCCTTCTTGCTTTTGGAGAAAGCCCTGTTAGGGGCAGGGGATTTCCTTCTAGCCCAGGGGTGGGTGTCAGTTCCGTCCCCCCCCTCCGCACCCCCTCCCTCCACCACCACTCTGACCATACCACCCCCTCCCTTCCAGCTCCAGGACGCGCGCCCCGAGCCCGGGAGGCATGCTGAGGCCGGGCCGCCGGCAGGATGAGTGTGAACGAGGCGGGCAGCTCCGGCCGCGGGGGGCAGGCGGCCTACTACCTGCACATCTACCCGCGGCTGGCCACCAGCGAGAACCGGGCCTCGTGCCGCGTGACCGCCACCAAGGACAGCACCACGTCCGACGTCATCCAGGATGCTATCGCCATCCTGCAGCTGGACGGCACCAAGTGCTACGTGCTGGTGGAGGTGAAGGAGACAGGTGGGGAGGAGTGGGTGCTGGATGCCAACGACTCGCCTGTGCACCGCGTGCTGCTGTGGCCCCGGCGGGCCCAAGACGAGCACCCGCAGGAGGACGGCTACTACTTCCTGCTGCAGGAGCGCGACGCGGACGGCACCATCAAGTACGTGCACATGCAGCTGGTGGCCCAGGCCACGGCCACCCGGCGCCTGGTGGAGCGCGGCCTCCTGCCCCGGCAGCAGGCGGACTTTGACGACCTGTGCAACCTCCCTGAGCTGACCGAGGAGAACCTCCTGAAGAACCTCAGGCACCGCTTCCTGCAGCAGAAAATCTACACGTACGCGGGCAGCATCCTGGTGGCCGTCAACCCCTTCAAGTTCCTCCCCATCTACAACCCCAAGTACGTGAAGATGTACGAGAACCAGCAGCTGGGCAAGCTGGAGCCGCACGTGTTCGCGCTGGCCGACGTGGCCTACTACGCCATGCTCCGGAAGCGGGTCAATCAGTGCATCGTGATCTCGGGCGAGAGCGGCTCAGGCAAGACGCAGAGCACCAACTTCCTGATCCACTGCCTCACCGCGCTGAGCCAGAAGGGCTACGCCAGCGGCGTCGAGAGGACCATCCTGGGCGCCGGCCCCGTGCTGGAGGTGAGCCAGGCCGTCAGCGGGAGGGGCCGGCCCTCTGCCTGAGAACGCCTGGGTTTTATTCTCGTTCCGGTCTGGTGAGACCACTGCCCTCGGGCAGATTGTTGGTTACGCTCACTCTCAGTTTCCTAGAAACTGGGGGGCGTGGGGGGCACTCAGCAAGCCACGCCGGGGAGCACCAGGGCTGGTGGGGAGACAGCTGGGTTGGGGAAACGTGGGCAGGGTCTCTGCTGTGGTTTTCCTGGGAAGGAACGGGGGAGCCGAGGTCGGCAGGCTTGGGATTGGCTCGGTTGAATAATTCTGGGGATCTGGGAAGTGGGGGCTGCCCTGGTGGGCTGGTACCTGGCCCTGGAGTGATCAGGGCAGGAGCTAGTGGCCCAGAGTGCGGGAACCTGAGAAGAGACATGGTGGGTGGGCTCCGGAATGGTTGGTTTGCAGACGCAAGACACATGACAGTTAGCTAGCCCTGGGAGGGGCAGTCCTTTCAAGGTCAGCCAGGTCCCCAATATCAAAGCATCACAATGTGGGGGGCGGGGAGGCCTGATTAATACGCGTTTGATGTCTATGGGGTAGCAGTCTATACTCTAGCTTCCAGAAGAAAAAGGAAAAGGATGATGTGTCCAAACTGAGCAATTCACGACCAGGTGTTGTCGGTGGTGAAGCCTATGGGACACAAGGGAGCCAGCAAGGCAGGACACAGACCTGGGGGCCAGGGGACAGTGACGCCGAGGGAGGGGGCCTCCTGGCATCACCATAAAGGCGGTGGGGGAGGAAGTGCCCTACACCATCCATCCAGTGTCCCCATTGGCCAAACTCCACCAAAGCCTCATGCATCACAGTGGCCGAACCTTCTGGATGCAGGGGCAGTGGCAATGACCATCTCTCACTCTTGGGGTCTTGGGACCAGATGCATCGGTGTCTCAGAACAGGGTCTAATCGTCATCAGCGGATGAGAGCTCAGTGGGTGAGGGCTGAGATGACGCAGGGGCCCGGAGTCTGTGCCTATGGGTTTGGAGTTCAGGGCTCTGTTCTTTTATTTTTTTTTCCTCTAGTTAGATTTTACAATAAGTAATTCTGAATAAACTTTATTAAATATAAGAAAAGTTATTCTATTTCTCAGAGCAGTTTAGATTTCTAGAGATATGGAGTGGATAGTACAGGGAGTTCCCATATTCCCCCTCCCCGTACGTGGCCATTATTAACATCTTGCATTAGCGATCAGTGTGGTGCATTTGTTACAATCCCTGGGCCATTATCGACACCTGATTATTAACTGCAGTCCGTGATTTACACTGGGGTTTACTGTTGATGTCGTATATTCTGTGGATCTGGACAAAGGCACAGTGTCACCTAGGTACCACGACACTGTCCTACGGAGTAAGTCCACTGTCCTCAAGTCCTTGGCACCTCCTATTTGTCGCTCCCCGCAAGCCCCCACAGAGACTAAGGATCCTTTTACCAGCTCCATGGCTTTGCCTTTTCCCGAATGCTGGAGAGTTGGATTCATCCCGGCCATAGTCTTTTCAGAGCAGTTTCTTTCCCTTAGTAACATACATTCAAGGCTCCTTGGTGTCCCGAGAGCTCATGTCTTCGTATCGCTGAGTAACGCCACGTCACCTGGGTTTGCTGTAGTCTGTCCATCCACAGGACCTCAGACCGTCCTTCTGCAGGGTGAGGGGTGGGAGACCTACCCACCCCAAAGTGTTGGCCTCTGGCTGACCTCCCCACCCCCCAAGTTGAAGGGCTGACGCAGCCACCTTGCTGCCATGCAAATTCACTGAAAGCCTGTCTAGGCTCTGCCTGCCGAGTACATTTCAGTTCTTCTTCCTCTCCGATGATCGCTGAGATCATCAGCAAGAAATTAATTGGGGTTGTGCAGTCTGGCCCTGTGCCAACACATATAGCCAGCCTGTTTCTTCTCTATACGTGTAGTCATTTTCTCATGCAAACGTTTTAAAAACTACAGAGCGATCAGCCACAGAGTGTGTTTTTCTCTTTAATGCTGTGTACCCTCCATATCTTGCCTCCTTCATTTTGATCATATGTGTCTTCTATAAATACTCCGTGAGCGTGTCTACCGTGTGCTGGGCACCGTTCTAGGCCCCAGGCTACATGCTGGCCCAAACCTACACAAGGCCTCCCCTCACAGAGCGGTCGCCCCAGTGATGAGGAGGCAGGCAGCAAAATAAGCAGCAGGCCTCATATGCGACCTAGGGGCCAGTGAGAACAGCAGGCATGCCCAAGGAGGAAGGGGCAAGGGAGCAGGAGAGGGGTGACCCTGAGCTGGGCCCAGAAGGTCAAGTGAGCCAGTGCAGAGATTGGGAGGCTAGACTATGCCTCCAGTGCTGGAAGAAAGGCAGGGGGCCTGTAGGACACAAGACGGGGCCAGAACAGAGTAAGCGAGGGGCAGAGCAGGAGGCAGTGGGGACAGGGAGGTGGTGGGCAGATGGTTTGGGACCTTGTGAGCTACGGGGTGTGTGTGGGGTGATGTGACTCCATCCCCACTCCAGAACTCAGCCTCAGCATCAGGCAGGGGCCCCAGCAGGAGCTCTAAGCCAAAGCCTGGCCCCGCCGTCCCAGATGAAATGGAGCAGGCCGTCGGTGACGTCAGAAGTGCCGGCACCAGGGGGCGGATCTGGCATTTACCAAATCAGGTGTTCCGCCGCGTGGACCATTTATCCCTCACTGAACCAGGCAGGCAGGTGGCTGTGTCCATGCTGCATGTGGACTCTGAGCCCAGAGACCTCAACACAACATGGAGAAGAGGCAGGTTTGGCCCCGCGACGCCGTTTCCTTTCCTGGCCCAGGACCATCCAGGGTGGCCGGCTGAGGTCCGATGGCTGCCATAACAAATGGTCACAAACCGGGTGGCTTCCAACAACAGACACCTCATCTCTCCCAGAAATCGATTCAATGGGGGGTCCTTCCTCACCTCTTCCCGCTTCTAGAGGCCCTTGCGGTCCTTGGCTCTTGGCCCCACCCCGCCCAGCGCGGCCTCGGGTCCTGTGGCCTTCTCTCACAGAGACGTCAGTCACTGGACTCGGGGCCCGCCCTAACCCAGGATGACCTCATCCTAACTAATTTCATCAGCAAAGACCCCATTTCCAAACAAGGCCGCATTCAGAGGGGTCCAGACACGGAGGTTGTTGGTGACAGGTCTGCCCACAGCAAGCCCTGTGGGGTGAACGAGAGCTGGCGGCCTCCTCGATGCCTCCTTCCCTGAGGGCCGCCCCTGCTCAGTAGTTGGTCCTGGGAGCTCCTCCCCTGAAGTTGCCCCAAGGGGTTCTGGCACATTCTTCGAGGGCCGTTAGTCACCCTTCTTGCCTAGTGTCTGCACCTCGTGAGTCAGATGCCGCTGACCCCGCCCGGCCGCCTCCCTCCGGCCTCCGCAGTGTGAGCCAGCGAGGCCAAAACTTACCCAGCGGTTGGGGTAGGAGCTGCCGGAGGGCGGTGTCCACGCTGGCTTCCAAAACAGACTGGAGCCAAATCCACGTCATGGCCATGAACGTGCTTCCTGGGGCGACTGTTTGGAAAGGGAGAAGATTGTTTTAGTTCGGAGCTGGGCTTCTCGGCCAGAGCACCACTGACGTCTGGGACCAGGCCATTCCCTGGCAGGGCCGTCCTGTGCATGGCAGGACGCTGAGCCACACTCCTGGCCTCCACCCACCAGATGCCAGCAGCACCACCTACCCCACTATGTGACAACGGAGAATGTCCTCAGACATCACGCGGTGTCCCCTGGGGACAGATTATTCCCCAGGTGAGAACGACGGTCTTAGAGTCACGGCTTTGGATCCCACGAGACCAAGTCGTCTTTCCAGCGCTGTTTAGAAACTGTTCCCACGTTCCAGCCATTCTGAGCTAAGCCAAGAGTCACTTTCTAATAACAGGAATAATTTGTTACTGTGCCTTCAGGTCCAGTTTCCATCTCTCTGCATCCTTACAACAGCTCTCCCCATTTTAAAGATGAGGAATGAGGGTCTGAGAAAGATGTGCTGGTGTGCCAATGTCCTGGGGCTACCGTCACAAAGTATCACAAACATGGGGTGGGGGAGGTGCTTGAAACAAACGGGAATTGATTCATCACAGTGTTGGAAGTCGGAAGTCTGAAATTAAGTTGTGGGCATGCTGGGATCCTTCTGGTGACTCTGAAGGAGACTCTGTCCCAGGCCCGTCTCCAGCTTCTGATGGCCACCAACAAGCCCTTCAGTGTTTGTTGCTCGGCTTGTGGTAGCGTCTCTCCGATCTCTGCCTCTACCTGCACATGGCCTTCATCCCTTTGTGTCTCTGTGTCTCTGATTTCCTTCCTCACATAGGAACACTTGTCATTGGATTCAGGGCCCTTATTTTAGTTACATCTGCAGCAACCCTATTTCCAAATGAGAATCCCCTTCATGATGGGTTCCAGGGATCAGGACCTGGGCATATCTCTGGAAGGGACACAAGTCAACCCACTGCCATCTGGCTTCACCAGGCCGCACCACAGGCAGCTGTGGCTGGACCGTGGTGGGAACCTGGCCTGGGTCTGAGCCGGAGCTCATGGTACCTCCCTATGGTCCTCATGAAAGATTTCCTCTCTCACCTCTGCCAGGGCCGAAGAAGGCCCAAAATCGACACCTCTTGTAGCTTTTGGGACTTTTTCTCAGCTCCCTGAAAGGAGAAGTTGAGTTGTTTTGAGGTTTGAGTGTCGCCAGGCCGCCCCCCGCCCCCCTCGTCCTGTGGGTTGCAGCTTCGCTGTGCAATTCTGACCAGAAAACAGGAAGGGGGCACTGTGGAAGCCAGTTCCAATCAGCTGATCTGCCTGCCCCTGCAGTTAACTGTTACTGTCACTTATTGTCACCATTTCACACGATGTCACTCGGCCCTGCTCTGCCTCTCTGCAGCCTGGCCTCCACGCTGTGTCCTGGAATGTGACGTTTGTGCAGGACTATCGTTTTCACTCAGAAACACTGAGGGCGCAGCAGGCAGGCTCCCTCGGGCAGTGAGGGACCTGGGGTCCTCCCTCCCGTGCACTGGGGTCCACTGCCCATCCCGGGGCCCCTCAGAGAACTGGGGACTCTAGACGCAGTCACCGAGGCTGGCCACAGAGCGTGCCCGGGGGTGCTCCTCTCCCTGGGCCCACAGACCTTAGCATCAGGGCCTCAAGGTTGGGGTTCTCTTTCCTGAACTGTCACGGTTGCCACGAGCATTTGCTGATGCACACAGGGTTTTAATTTCGAAAGCAGAAATGAAACGAGGATGCTTGCTGGCTGGGCCATTTTCCCAAGCAGTCAAAGGCTGGGGTTCCGGGCCTCTGTGTAGCCACTGTGGCCTGGCCCGTGCGGAGGCGGGAAGCTGAGACACCCTGAGCCACCTGCCACACCCACCGGAGGAGGCCAGTGACCTGGGACAGCAAGATGGGGGGCCCCGGGGGTCCTGGAGCTCGCCGCTGCCCCCGACTCGCCACCAGGGAGCCCAAAGGAGCCAGTCCTGAGACTGGCATCAACCTCAGTCCTGAGCACCGGTCTCCTTTAGGACCCACAGCCCCAGTCTCATGGGACCCCGGGCAGCTCCCAGCCCCCCTCCGCCCACCAGGCTGCTGGGTCCGTTCCCACGACCATCTGTGAGCCCCGGTTCAGTCCATGCAGAGCGGTCACCCAGAACTGCTTGCTGTCATCCACTGTGCCCTTAGCTCTCAGGGACGCCTGCCCAGGCTGTATCCTTCATCCCCACAGCCGCATGAACGGGCCAGCCTCTGCCCAGGGTTAGGGGCACACAGGTGAAGCCACTCGGCCAGAGTGACAGAGGTTCCAGAAACAGGGGTCTGCAGTTAGGGTTTCTGTGGAAGAGCTTTCCTGAGACACACTTCACCCATTTGAAGCGTACAGCTCAGTAGTGTTCAGTACATTCGCTGTGTCGTGCAACCCTCAGCTCTCTCTAGTTCCAGAACATTCCCATCCCCCCAAAAAGAAACACCACAAGCAGTCACTCCCCATTGCTCTCCCCCAGCCCCTGGCAACCACCAGGCTGTCTCTGTGGAATTGCCTGTTCTGGACACTTCCTATCTATGGGTTCCGACTCCTCTCATTCAGCGCCATGTTCGCACGCTTCACCCACGCCGTAGCCTGAATCAGGGCTTCAAACCCTTTCTACGGCTGAGTAATATTCCGTCCTGCGGCTAAGGCCCCACTTTGTTCCTCTCTCACCGGTCGGCCCAGGGCTTCATTCCTTTGTTTGGCTGAATCTGCAGTCGGGTTTTTTCCTGAGCCCTGGCCCCCTCCCTGCCCTGGCCAGGCCAGCACCCCAGCCACCCCAGCAGTGACAGGAGGATGGGGGGGTGGTGGCATGGGCCACACTGGAGATTCTTGTGGTTCCCTGGCCCTTGCTGATAGGAGGGAAGCAAAGCCTGGCCAGCAACCTGCTCTGGACGTACGGGGGCCTCCTGGGTGTGTTGAGGGCAGGACGGGGCCGGTAGACACACCTGGGTCATCTGTCCATCCGTGTCACCCATCCGTGTGTGCCCGGGGGACCTGCTAAGAGGCCAGCAGGCGGAGGGAGGCTGGCACTCAGGAGCAGCAGGCAGTGAGCACACAGGGCAAGCCACCCAGGGCCCCGAGCGGCAGATGAGAACATCCACGTACGCTGTTGGGCTACCCACGCCGTGGCGCCTGAGTGGGACAGAGGCAGAGGTGGCCTCACAGTGTTGCCTGGAGCTGCTTCTGGGTGTTCTGGGTGCTGATGCGGACCGCCGTCATCCATGGGGGGCCTGAGCACGGGCAGCACAAAGACCCCTTGCCCCCGGTGCTTGTTGGGCCTTAGAGGTTGTCCAGTCACATGACCCAGAAGGTTGCACGGGCAGAGGGGCCAGGAGCAGGTGGCCGTCCAGGGTGCTGCAGGCTGCTGCCCCCTGCCCTTTGTGTGTTATACCCCCGGGGGAAGTGGGCTTGCCAGGAGGAGCCAGGGTTAAGAAAGGGGCAGGTGGCCAAGGACAGGCCTCCAGGGGCCCCCTTCAGGTCATGGGACATGCAGCAGGGAGGAGGCCCAAGATGGGGAGCAAGGAGGGAAGGGGCTGGTGTCGCGCCCCCACAAAGAAAAGCCAGAGCCTTCGCAGCAGGAGACGTGTTTGGGCCAGAAGCCTTTATCTGGTACCCCTCCATTTCCCAGATCTGAGGACCCAAGAAGCCGGGTTGTATCTGTTGGATGTAACTGTGGACGTGTTTTGGGCTGAGCGTCCTAAGAGCGCTTGTTCTTTGGGTCCATCGTGGGGGAAGTCGGCCGCTGGTAGGGCGTGGGGTGTGGGCTCGGGAGGGTCTAGGGCAGCAGCATGGGACGCTCTAGAGGGAGGTACGCTGACCAGACAAGTCCAAGGCTGAGTCTGGGTCCACAGGCCACCTTGGGCCTTGGGCTGGAGTCCCCAGACACTCCTGAGCTGGGGGTGAGCTGGAGTGGGCATGCAGCTTAGCCGGGGGAGTGGGACAGACTTAGACCTCCCAGAAGGCATCCCCCACACCCTGGCCAGCAGTCAAGGCTCGACCTGTTGTGGGCCATCCTTGAGGCCGGGTGGCTGGAAGGTCACTGATGCGAACAGCAGGGTCAGCCATCACCAGGGGAGGGAAAGGGAGAGCCAGGGGTGGAATCCCGGGGCAGTGCGCCTTATAGGGAGATTGGGTGGTGCAAGAATGGGAGAAGGTGCTGGAGGCCAAGCTGCTGAGAGCCCGTGAGGCAGGGGGGTCTCACTTGGGTGGCTGCATGGAGCAAGGAGTCAAATGTCTGGCTGATTCCGTCCCCAGTATGGCCTCCCCGGGATGTCCGGGGGAGTCGTTGGCGGGGTGGGGGTGGGGGGAACAGGTCAGCAGAACAGCCTGAAGGAAGGTAGGAGCTGAAGCCAGAACCTGGGGCAAGAGGGGGATAGGGCAGGGCAGACCCCACAGGGGCCAAGAGGGTGAGTAACGCTTGTGTGGGTCGGCTTCAGACCTCGCAGACAGAAACACACGGAGATGAAGGCCACCCACGTGGGGCCAGATCACTGTCTGTCGTGAGGACCATCCTATACACTGTAGGACGCTGAGCAGCGAACCTGGCCTCGACCCATCACGTGTCAGGAGCAACCAGAGCGGTGCCCAGGCATCTCCGAGTGTCCCCCTGGTGGGGCTGAATCGCCCCCGTTGACAATCAGTTTTAGGTTGACTGCGTGCAAAGAACAAGTTCAGTGTCACAGATGTTTTATGCCTAAATAGCCTCAGATTTTTTTTTTCTCGTCTTCTTTTTTTTTTTTTTTTTTTTTTTTTGTGGTAACATTACGCCATTACTTACGTCAACTATATTCAGCACCAGCACTCAGGGCGGCTGGCAGGCAGGGGTACAATGTCCTGCTGGCTTTCTCGGTCATTCCCGGAAAGAGGAGGCCGGTGCTGCTTCAGCCAGAGCCTCACACATGGTCACTGCCCCCACCCACCCCGCCCCGAGACCAGAAATCGCCTCGCGTCTTTGTTGCCACCCTAATACACTTGGGTTTGGCCTTCGAGGCGGCCCTTGAGTGACATCTTAGAAGTGATATTTTAAGAACTGCTCATTGATACCAAGAAATGAACTTGCCCAACTCGAGGGCCCCCCAGAGCCGAGAAGTCACACGCTCCCTGCGGGTGTGGTTGCAAAGGACCTGCACGAGGCCACGCGAGTGGGTTTCTCTTGCGGTTCCTTCTGCTTCCTGAACCTTGGAATTCTGTCCTCCCCCCGCCCCTGTCCTCCTGGAGTGACTTTCAGAATCGAGCGGCAGGTGTTGGCTGTGGTTTGCCTTGTGTCTCCTTTAAGTGTCTCCCCGACAGGAAGCCCCCCAGGCCCACCATCGTGGTTTGTACCACTGGGGAGCACGCGTGGTTATTTGCCCCACTTCAACAAAATCGTGACACATTTTGTTACTGCTTTTTGTCCTACCCAGGTGCTTTTCTTTGCTTTTCTTCATATAATGCGTCGTCGTCATCTTCCTCTTCCTCTTCTTCTTTTTCTTTTTTTTTTAAGTATCTCTCTTTCTTATTTGAAGTATAATTTCTTTTTGCGTGTACCAGGAATTGGCCAACTACAGCCCACAGGTGAAATCTGCCAGGGCCGCTTGCTATAAATAAAGTTTTATTGGCACGTAGCCATGCCCCTTCATTTACATATCGTCTGCAGTGGATTTCACCCTGCCTTTCACGAAGGCTGAGCAGAGCCTTTGCAGCAGAGACACCAGAGAGGCCACAAAACTGAACTTATTTGCCACTTGACCCTCTGTAGGAAAGGCTAGCTAACCCCTCATACCTGTACGTTCACATAGAACATTCTGGAACTTGCCAGTTAACTTTCTCCATGCCCTCTTCTCGCCTTCTGCTCAGCTCCCCATACTCAAATGTAGGAAACCAGGTTCCCACCCTCATTCCAGAGAACTGCTATCACCAACTGAAATCTTTCTGCATTTTGTATCTACGCCAGGTATAGATACCTGCGTTCGTAAACATCTACCCACAGTGGAGTCTGCGGTATTATGACTTATAATAAGAAGTATATGTTTGGTTTAACTCCTGTTCCTGGCACAGAACTCCGAAAACCCTTAGAATTTCCTAAGTGATGAGAATAGCAAGGTGGTTATATCAACGAGGTGATTTCTGGAACGCACCTAAGGATGGGGGCTGGTTGTCAGGGGAACCAACCATGTGATTAAAGGGTTGAACTTTCAGCCCCGTGCCCCTGACCTCTGGGGAGGGGAAGAGGAGCCAGAGGCTGAAACCAGTCAGCAACAGCCAGTGATTTAACCCGCCGTGCCTATGTGACAAAGCCTCCGTAAGAACACAAGAGGAGGGAGTTGAGGACTTCTGAGCTGGCGAATCCGTGGAGGTGCTGGGAGGGGGGTGTGCTCAGGGCACGGAGCTTCCTTCATACCCTGCCCCGTGCGTCTCCTCCATCTGGCTAGTCCTGGGCTCTGTCCTTTTATAAGAAACCTGAAATGGAGTGAGTAAACTGGTTTCCCAAGTGCTGTGAATCGCTCTTGCAAATTCATCAAACCCAAAGAGTGGGGTGTAGGAACCTCGGACTGGTAGCCAGATGGTCAGAAGCATGGGTAACAACCTTTCCGTTGGCCTCGGAAGGGTCGGGAGCGCGCAGCCTTTGGGGGACTAAGCCCTTAACCTGTGGGAGCTGATACTATCTCAGGGGAAACGGTGTCAGAATTGAGTTGAATCGTAGGACGCCCAGCCGGTGTTGGTGGAGAGCTTCATATGGGGGAAAAAAACCCCACACATCAGAACTAGTGTCAGAACTGTAGAGCCTTTTTTTTTTTTTTAAGATTGTATTTATTTATTTGAGAGAAAGCAAGAGAGCACGAGCAGGGGGGAGGGGCAGAGAGAGAGGGAGAAGCAGGCTGTACTCTAGGCAGGGAGCCCAACGTGGGGCTCGATCCCAGGACCCTGGGCAGGATGTGGGGCAGATGCTTAACCAACCGAGCCACTCAGGCGCCCGAGAACTGTAGAGTCTTAAAGCAGTTTGGAGGGATCAGGAAAGGAGGACTGGGATGTAGATGTTCCAGAAAGTTCAGCATGGCCAGCTCCAGCCTGGGGCTCTGTGCGGGGCTTCTTGCTTTCAGGCTCTCCCACTCTGTGTCCCAGGGGCAACTGAGAATGCTTGAATAGCCAGCATCTTTGAGCTCTGGCTGAGAGTGGTGGGGCCGTGTGGGGCCTCCACCCAGTGCTGTACCCTCCCGGAGGGCCCTCGGCCCTGAGGCCTCCCGTACCCTTGCCTGCAGGGCAGCGGCGTCCGCCTAGGTCACAGCGGGATGAGGACACAGAATGAGACCCCGGTCCCACCTGGACGCCCCCCCCACCAGCCCCACAACAATCCCCAGATCTTCCAGGAGCTGCTTGGAGAAGCAACGCCAAGGCACTAGAGCTGATGAGGCCGGAAGCGTGCACCCAGCGCTCAGGCAACCCTGCAGGAAGCTGGCTAGCATCTGAGGTGTACGATGTGTGTCCCGGCGGCCTCGCTGGAGCTCACAGCTGGGGGAGGATGACTCAGCCAGAGAGAGGAGCATGCGGACGAGTTTCTCGTGGCCCAGGGTGGGGGCTGGCAGTATCCCCAGCCCCGGGGCTTAATGCAAACCAGCAGGTAGGGGACTCCCTTGTCACTACCAGGATGTCCCGAGAAGCTATGAGGAGCCACCGGGATCAGAGACAGAGAAGAGAGGCACAGGAGACTCAGCCCCACTGCAAAGTGGAAGGGGCTGCAGAAAGTGAGAGGGTGTCTGGAGGGGGCAAGGAGATCATAGGAGTGTCCTATGGCAGCGCTGTGGGGAAAACACCAGGGAAGGGGTGACCATCTGGAAGGCGGGGCTCACTGCGGCTCTCTGTCCCTCCCGTGCCCTGCAGACCTGGGGCTGCCTTTCTGGTCTGCTGCCTTAAAAAAGTGCAGAGCCCTGATGCTGTGCAGCCGTCGAAGGGTATTTTAGACAAAAGGGGAACTTATATTTTTGGGAACACTGTGTCTAGGAGAAAAGTGAAATTATGGGGTGTATTTTAAGCACCCAGAAAGGCCTCCTTGGAATTTACAGAAAAGGTTGATTAAAAGGCAAAGCAGAGCTCCGTCCTGGGACACCCCTGCCATAGCCGCCGCCCTTTCCGAATGTTCTGGACGCTCTGCTGCACCCAGACTGGAGGGGGCCAGGGAACGTCTGCCCATCTCCCAGCTACATCTGCCTTGCTGTTTGGGGAGGGAACGCAGCTGGGCCAGGAGCGACCACACGGCCCAGCAGCCGATTCGTGTTCCTAACAATCAGCCAGGACTCCAGTGTCCCCATCCCCAGTGTCACCAGGAAGCCACCCTCTGAAATGTCTTCCGTGTCCATCAGCCACCAGCTGACTGTAGCCAACTGCCAAGGCCAGGCCCTGCAAGACCCCAGGTACTTGAGGCCCCTTGAGGCTGAGGCTCGTGGTCACCTGCCCAGGAACTGAGCAGCCCTGGGACCCCAGCCCGCGGTTGCCGACCAGCTCCTCTAGCAGGCGGGAGAGGATGGCACTGCTCAGCTGCAGACACCAGGCCCAGAGTCCTCTGTGAGGTGGGCCCTCAGGGGATGCTACGTGGTGTCATCACACCCATAAGGTGACCCCTGAGAACGTACAGAGTTCCATTGAGCCGTCTCTGACTGCAGGGTCTCCGGGACTCCGGGATTTTTTAATGGAGTCCCAGGCTCAGTTCTCAGCCGGGGCGATTCTGCCCTGAGGGCATGTTTGACCATGTCTGCAAACTGGCATCTTGTGGGTAGAAGCCAGGGGTGCTCCTCGGCCCTCCAGTGCACAGGGCAGCCCCCTCCACACAGAAGGGTCTGACCCCAAAAGCCAGCAGTGCTAAGGCCGAGCAGTCTGCTGGAGTTTAGAGATGGTGAGCAGTGGGGGGAGAGGGAAGATGACAAGGACACACAGCCCCAGAGGGAACATCTTCAGTTCTGCCAAAGCACCCGGACCAGTTCTTCCCCTTCCATATGTAACCACGCCCCCTTCAACCAGAATTTACTACCTGCTGGACTTCAGGGCCCTGAGCTGCCCCTGGGGAAAGACAGGAGCAGGACCAGGCAGCCCAGTTCAGCTGCCCACAAGCTTTGTGACCTGTGGCAAGGCTACCTCTCTGCTCTGCCTCCTTCCTCATCTCTCACCCCAGGACCTTTGCATGCACAGCATCCTCAGTCTCAAATGCTCTTGCCCCTAGTAATCTGGCTAAGTCCCACCCCAAGGCCTTCTGGGAGAGTCAGAGGTCCAGAGCATCACGTGGCCAGCAGAGTCATGCCACAGAGCCAGCAGCACACAGCGTGGCTCCCACCACCCCACATCCTAAGGTTCTGAGGGCCCATTTGGTGTTCAAGGGCCACTTGTTTTTAATAGCAGGCTAGTCTAGTTCAGCAGCCCCGAGTGTCAGCTCGGGAAGAGCAGGGAGTAAGTGTGTGCTCACATGAGGTCATCGTGACCCCAAGGTGGGCCGGGTGTCTTGTGGGCGCCGAGGACAGCCCTCCTGGGCATGGGCAGCCTTCCACACCCATTCCAGGGCTGAGCGCATAAAGAAGATGGGAGACACCAGGGAGGGGGCTTCGAGAGACGCAAAGGCTGGAAGCAGGCTGGTGGTGGAAAGTCAAAGGGAAGATTGTGTCCGCCTGAAAAGAGAGGCGGCTGGGGCCCTTGAGCCCTGACTGCGGGGGCCTTCGGATCCAGTGGTCCTTCAGGGCTCAGGTCAGCACCAGTCGTGGTTCCCCCCAGCCCCAGGGAAGACTGAGTGTCCCACCAAGGCAGACTAGGATGTTGCAAGGCAGAGTGGATACAGTGGAGATCACTCCACTGTCGGGGAATGACTGCTCATGGGGACGGGGTCTTTTGGGGTGATGAAATGTTCTGGAACTAGACAGAGGTGACAGTCGCCACACGTGGAGAACTTACCAGAGGCCACCGAATTGCACGTTAAAATGGTTAAAATGGTGAATCTGATGTTACGTGAACTTCACAGTTAAAATGGAAACGCAGGGTGGTCTGTACCTATCTGGAACACTGCCCATGGGGACCTGCCACATTCCACCCTCTGGTCCCCTCCCACAGATCGTGCATCCTGCTGCCATCAGTAGCTAGAGCAGGGAGGGTTATAACGAGTACAAGTCCTAGACCAAATTCTTCAGACACAACTTCTTAGACAGGAGCCCAGACATCCTAGAGCCTAGACTTCCGTTGGCTCTGGCCTCTTCGGTGGTTTTAGGCACACCTGAGCATCTCCACCTCCCTGAGCCTCATCCCTAAAGAACAGGCCACAGGACTCTTACATTTCTCCAACAAAGGAGGCAAATGTCTCAAAAATGTTTTATCCAGCCTACTCTTCTGTCCGTGGAAGCCCGCTTTGAACATTCATTACGCTAAATGCTGAAACTCCAGATGGTGAGCAATGGTAAAATTGGCCAGAGTCGGTTGGCAATGGTGTCCAGGCTCTGTATCCTGGATGAGACTACCGCCCTTACAGAGAGGCTTGGACCCCAGTTACTCAAGCTGATTCTACCAAGGGCCCCATAGTCAACATTTCCAGATTTTAGAACCATGCAGTCTGTGTCTCAAGAACTTTGCATTGAGAGCAAAAGCAGCCACAGATAATCCATAGGTGAATGGGTGGGGCCGTGTGCCAGTAAAACTATTTACAAAGACAGGTGGGAGAGAAGCATCAGATAGACCCACATTGAAGAAGCATCTGCAGAATACCCAACCAGTCCTCCTCGGAACCGTCCAGGTCTCAAAAACAAGGAAAGGGTGAGAAACCTGATCTGGAGATGCCAAGGAGGCAGGATGACTGAATGTGATAGGGAATGCTGGATAGGATCCTGGAACAGAAAAGGGATGTTTGGGAAAAACTGAGAACATCTGAATAAAACATGGACTTAGTTAATAACAGTTTATCAATCAGTATTGGTTTGTGAGTTGTGTGGGGGGCACCTGGGTGGCTCATTCAGTTAAGTGTCCGACTCCTGGTTTCGGCTCAGGCTCCATGCTCAGCGCAGAGTCCGCTTGTCCCTTTCCCTCTGCTCCTTCACTCTCTCCCGGGAATAAATAAATAAAATCTTAAAAAAAAAAAATAGGGGAAACTAGGGACGCCTGGGTGGCTCAGTTGGTTAAGCAGCTGCCTTCGGCTCAGGTCACGATCCCAGGCCCTGGGATCGAGTTCCACATTGGGCTCCTTGCTCAGCGGGGAGCCTGCTTCTCCCTCTGCCTCTGCCTGCCACTCTGCCTGCTTGTGATCTCTCTCTCTCTGACAAATAAATAAATAAAATCTTTAAAAAAAAAATAGGGGAAACTGAATGGGAGGTATACAGGAATTTGTTGAAATATTCTTATAACCTTTTATAGATCTAAAACTTTTCTAAAATTAAAAGTTTATATTTTTCATAAAAAGACAGCCAGATTTGGCCTGTGGGCATAGTTTGCAGACCTGGGGCTTACATATGCTCCCACCACCTTGATGAGATGTTCACAGTAAATCTCAGACAGGGAAGACCCTGGCAAACTGAACTTGGCCCTCTCGCACCTCCATTAGAGATACGTCTTTCTCATAACAAACCCTAAAGCCATAGTTCTCTTCCTTCCTTGAATCAGAAGAACCCCCTTGGGCTCTGGTTTAAGAATTTAGATTCCTTGGCCTTTCTAGAAATCCTGCAGGTCTGGGATGGGGCCCAAGACTCTGTATCTTTAACAGGCCCCACAGCTCATAGTTGGGGTCTCCACCTTTTTTCTCCTTCTCCCAACCCCCCAGAGTGGCACGGTAGTTAGTGGTGACTTGCTGTGCGGGGAGCGGCCACTGAAATCTGGGCCATTCTGATAGAGTCCCCACTGCAGTAAGCAGGGAGCCCCACCATGACAGGTTTGTCCACCCTAGGTATGGGGGGGTGGGTTCAAAGGCAGCCCCTTCCCTGGGGTTGTGGAGAGAGTGTGTAGTGCCTGCAGAAGAATGGGGAGATGGTGTGGAGACCCTCCACTGCACCCCTGGGAGCTCACATTTCCTCATGCATGCAAATGCTTGGTTTTGCTGCGTAGAAAGTACCAAAAACCCTGCTGTTCTCATCATTGGCACCAGAGTCTGTGCCCTTTGGGAATTGGGTAGGGAGGCAGTCATCTTCCCAAGATGAAACCTTCCATAATGAACAACCCACTTACAAAATGGGTCCCCAACTCACAGCCTCCTCCCAGCTCACCAGCCCCGGAGTAGAGCGTGCTCTCTTCCAAGTGCCTCCTGTTCCACAGAGGCCATGCAAATCAGTTGCAAAGTGAGGTTGAAAAGTCCTGCAAAAGGTGCAGGATTTCAGGAAGTCATCAGGTGACCTGGAGAATTGCTCTGTCTGACTCCAGTCACTCAGCCATGCCCACAAGCAGCTGGTGGGGAAGAGAGCTCATCAGCCTGGGCTTCAGAAGGGAATGAGTCTGTCATGGGCTAAATATAAAGGGGTGCAATCCACCTCTTAAAAGGAGAGGATTTTCAGCTTGGCTCACAAAGCTGAGCCCTGACTTTGTGCTGTATGAACGAGGTGCACCTAAACCAAAGTAGTTCAGGGAGCCAAAAATGAAAAGACAGGCTGAGATGCAGCAGGTAGATAGAAACAGGAGCGAACAGAGCCGCAAGTCCATGAACACAGAGGAGGCAGGGTTCAGAGCTCTGGATGTTACATGTGACAAAAAAGATTCATCATAAGATCTAAAACCTGGATTTACACTTAAGGTGTAATAGTTGGCAATATCTGTGCACCAAACAGCACAGCTGCTGCCTTCACAAAGTGGAAATTCTAGAAGATTCTGGGAGAAACAGCCATAAACACATAGCATGAGACAGGTTGAGTGGACAGCAAATCGGCAGGGATGATATGCCCAGTGATATGCCCAAAGCATGTGTTTAAGTAGATCTATGGACCAATGGTAAACCCCTCACTTTGATAGGAGAATAAGTATGAAATATTCATGGAGCATTCGCAAGACTCATTCCGATATCAGGCCACGGAGAAAGCATCTAGAACTTCCAAAAGTAGGGCACCTGGGTGGCTCAGTGGGTCAAAGCCTCTTCCTTCGGCTCAGGTCATGATCTCAGGGTCCTGGGATCGAGGCCCGCATTGGGCTCTCTGCTCAGCAGGGAGCCTGCTTCCTCCTCTCTCTGTCTGCCTCTCTGCCTACTTGTGATCTTTCTCTCTCTGTGTCAAATAAATAAATAAATCTTTAAAAAAAAAAAAAACTTCCAAAAGTAGAACTATGATAGGCAGCACTCTTAATAATGCAGTGAAACTAGGAATTAATTTTTTAAAGCCCCTTCCACATGGAAATTTCTTTCAGAAAGAAACCATAAATCTCTGTCAAACAACTCTTGGATGAAGGGGGATCTATACACCAAAATTACAGATTTTCTAAAAGTCCATGACCAGAACTATATGTTATCAGAATCCACAGGACTATGTAAAGCAGTACCAAGAGGGCAAGTCATAGCCATAAGCACTTTATATTCACAAATAAGAATGAATGAAAGTAAGTGAATTAGTTTCCCAGCTCAAAAACCTGAGAAAAAGAACCAAGTAAACCCCAAAGAGAATGATTTAGTTGTCGAAATGGACGAGATGAGCCCTCGGGGATCCTGATGAATTCCTCAAATGTTTCTGGTGCCCTAAGAACCAAGCAAGGCCCTCCCCCATTAAAGCTTGATCTGTTCTCTACTCTCTCTGATCTGGCACGTGGTTTCATTATAACCTAAACAAAAATTTTTAGTGAAATATCAGATACAATAACTTGTTTCATACTTGGGGTTTTTTTTTTTTTCATCTTCCTCTTCCTTTTTTTTTTTTTAAAGATCGCCTGATCCCATGGCCCAGCATGACTTGCTTGAAACTTTGGCCCTTGGGTGGAATCTTTCCATTTCAAAGAGCCTGTTCTGGTCCCAGGAGCCCTTGCTGGTTTTCAGTGTTTCTGTCCGAGTCCGTGGCTGGTCATTGGTGCCAGTGCAGATAAGAGTGACAGAACCCGTTAGAAACTCGGGGCACGGAGGTGGGCTCATTGTCACTTGGCTCTCTGCAGATGCCTGCTGTCCCTTCACCCCTCCGTCCAGCAGCTGGCTGTTAAGACCCCACTGGGTGCCCCCAAGTCCCATGGGCAACAGGAAGGAAACAGAATCCAGGCAGAGGCCAGGTGTCAGCAGGGTCCTGGAAAGACTCCACTTCCTCCTCTAAGAATCGGGAGCTGTGAGGTTGGATGTGACCCCTGCACTTCCTGCCCACACCTGCAGGCCCACAGAGCTTATAGTGCCACCTGGGCAGGCTGGCAGTGGTGGCGGGGGGCGGGGGGGGGTCCTGTCTCCCACCCCCCAGCCACCTCCTCTCACCACCACCCCCTTCCCCTCATCCCCCTTGTCCTCACCCAGCATCCTCCCTCCTTAGAACTGGCCCCTGCTCCCTGTATGACAGTTCTCTGGAAAACGCTTTAGCTGTACTTCCCACTTCCCCACCTCCTGTGACCTTGCTGGCCCATCCCGCCCTCCCCTTCGTGCTTTAAGGTCCTGCTTCTCCAAGTCCCCGCTGTGCCCTGGAAGACCAGGTAGTCTGCCGATGCTCACGCCCTCTCATGTTCACCTGCCCTGTGTCCGAGTGTCAGAGTCTTCTGGAAGACTCCGGAACAGAGTGGAACAGAGAGCCCCTTGAGCAGTGACTTGTCCTGGAAAGGACCCCAGGGTCCGTATTTTCAGCTCTGCCGCTGTAGTCTGAGAGCAGGCACAGACCACATGTAAACAGACGTAGCTCAACACCAAGTGGAACTTCATTCGCAAAGTGAATTCGTGAAAGTTGAATTGCATGTTGTACTCACGTGTTGTGAAATAGTCTTTTGATTTTTTTTTTCAAGTGTTAAAAAGTGTGAAAACCATCCTTAGCTCATGGACCATACAGAAAAAGCTAGCTGGCCATCATTCGCCAACCTGGGTGGAGATCAGAGCCCAAGGCTGCCCCACCCCGCCGGACGTCAGGAAGGGGCTCTCCTCACGGCCAAGTTCCATTAGCGTACAGACCGTCTGTCCCTGCGTCAGGCTACAATGGCAGAGTCCGGTCATTTTGACAAAACCCCAGAAATTTATTACATGGCCCTTCGCAGGACGAGGTTGCCAGCCCCTGGGTCCCACAGTCTCATGTCATCTTTAACCAACATGGGGAATCAGAGGTTCTCTCCCTTGCATCACAGGAGAGGAATCTGAAACCCAGGAGCAATGAACCAATTCGAACCCTCCCTGCAGGCCACCGGGACCCGCCGAAAACCCCTGCAGACAGAACCGTTTGCCCGGGCTCCTTGCCAGAAGGAGCCCTCCACCCCACGGATGGTTATTTTCCCAGCATTTCCACACAGGAAAGCCCCAGGTTCAAGTGGACGCCCCGGGGCAGGTTGCTCAGCACACGGGGCAGAGCAGACCCTCCAGGCCCGTCGGTCTGTGGGCCACCTGGGCAGAGACACTGCCTGTCCAGCTTCTGTGCTCCCATCAGGCCCACGAGACACGTCCCAGGGTGCCTCCTGCCCTGTCTGACCGTCATCTGGGTCCCCAAGGGGGCACAGTCTGTCAGTGGGTGCAGGCCAAGTGCAGTTGCCCATGACAAAGTATCCCCAAAACATGGAGAATACTGTGGAGAAAAATAAGTCTGTCCCACCCCGCCACCACCAACCTCCAGTCGCTCCCAGTGTCGCATTCTCCCCACCCCCACCCGTGACTGGAACAAGACGGCTCCTGCAGGCTGGCAAGGGGGCGACAGTCTCATTTGACCCCATCTTCAGGCTTCAGTGTCGCCTAATACATGCTAATGTTCTTTCACCGATGGAAGCCTGTCCCCACAACCCCTGTCACTCATCCATCTCCACGCCCGGTCTGGGCCTGGACACGAGAGATCAGGAAGTCCCGTGTGCCTCATGGTCTGAGGCAGGGACAGAAAGTTCACAGTTGCAGCAGCCCATCAGTAAATTGTTATCAAGAGGCAGGAGGGAGGGAGGGAGAGAGGGAGGAATGATTGAGTGAATGAGACCACATGCACCAAAGCCTCACAAACACTTGGGAAGTGAGGTCCCTGCGGCTAGAAGATCAGGAAAACAGAAAGGTGACCCCGCAACCAAGACAAAGCCATTAGAATGATCTAGAACTTCCTTCTGAGAAAGGGTGGCCACGGGTAAATCTGGGCGGGGAGTGGGCAATGGAGTTATCTTGGCTTAGGCCACCTCAGCGTGGCTGGAAGGACAGCCTCCTTGGGTGGTGAGGCTGAGGGAGTTCTCCCCAGGGGGAACCCCAGCTTGGGGCTCACCTGTCCACATGGAAGATAAGACAAGCGCATTCGCCTTCATGAGCTCATCGATGGGGCTTTCAGGTTCTGAAATCCGAAAGCAAAACAGTTTGCCTAACACAGTCCATCCAGGCTTGTTAGATTTTGGTGTGGGATGCACAGAGACCAGGTGTAAGCTTAGAAAGGGCTCTGGCGTCCTGTCTGCCTGGTCGCCAGGCCCAGGGTGAGCGGCCTCAGCCAGGAGAGGCAGGCACCCCAAAAGGTCCCAGGCTGTGGGGACCGAGGGGCCAATGCGTGGAGCATCGGCTGGGAGTGAGGACACTGGGTTCAAACCCAGGGTCATGTCGCCTGCCTGCCTGCCCTCAGACTTCAGGGAAGTTGGCAGCAGACCTCTCCATGCCTCAGTTTCCTCATCTGAAATGGGGCACACCTGTCTCTCGGAGGAGCAGAAGCAAAACTGAGTCAGAAGCCCCGTTGCGCCCGGTCTGAGACTGGACTCTGCACGGGTCATTCTGTGATGTTACCACCATTCTTCCTAAAATGTTTATCACGCGTTTCAGCCTGGAGCAGAGGTGGCATCCTGTTTAGATAGGAAATGCACCTTCTAAAATTTCTGGCTAACTAAGATGCTCAACCTCAATTACTCCAAGTTCAGAAACCTTTTTGAATTTCCCAAAAGAACCTCGAGGACAGGGACAGTTGGAAGAAAGTCAGAGGTTCCCCCAGCTCTTGTCATCCTTGGTTGGGGGGGGAGCAGCCCACCCCTCTCCACCCCCACCAGCCCTCCAGGGCCCAGGATCATCTGCCCCATCAGAGGAAGGGGGTGGGTGTGTTGCTTCTTTGTTAGTTTTACCTAGAAACCATGCTTGGAGGATTTTGAACTACAGACTTGTCTCTTTATGGGTTTTTTCCTTCTATCGTGATTCTGGTTTGTTTGCTTTTTTCCCAAAGCATGCAATTTATATTAGAAATGTGTACTTTATGTTGTATAAGGGGGAAAAAGTGCTTCCAGCAAAGTAGAGGCCTTTCTCCTGTAGCTTTTTGCCCGCACTGTGGGTTTGCCAGCACCACTGGCCCAGTGGGAAGACAGCATCAGCACGTGGCCTCCGCAACCCCAATGCCAGATTGCATCCCATCACTGCCGGCGCCCAGATCCCACTTCCTCCCGCCCGTCCTCCCCGGGCCCCACATGATCACCGGGCTCCCCCGCCTCCCCTGTGCCCCCCACGCTCTCTGAGGCCCCGCGCGCGCGTGCCCGCACCCGTCAGGCCCCAGAAGCAGCTACATAACAGCCCCCCTTGGCCGTGAGCGCCAGGCCAGCATTTCCTCCTCCTTGGACATATAATAGCAACCGGATATTTTTAGACTGGCTTTGAAAAGTCGCAGTGTGCTGAGACCGCATACCAGACACATGAGGTCACTACCCACCCACCCCCAGGCCTGGGCTGCACGGGGCTGGTGGGCCCTCGCATCCCGAAGACTTTTCCCTCTCGTGGCCCCCAAGACACCAGCCCCGACTGTTTCCTTAGAAATCCCACGGAGTCTTGCCCCGAGTTCAAAAGGGGGGCTGCTGTGGGTCTTTGGGAGGCACAGGCCCGTTGCTGGGGGAGGGGGTGCTCTGCAGCGGGCCCTGGACCCGGACGCTGGGGGCGCCCCCGGCGCAGAGAGAAGCCTGATCCCCGGGGAAGAAGCCCACACAGGCTCGGGCATCTTGCACCATCTGCTCGTAGTTAGCCTGGCGGCCTTGCTCACGGAGTTGATTTTCGTTCGGAGCAGGGGGAGGGCCCGGGCCTGTCCGCAGCCCAGATGGCCCCCCACGGGGGTCTCGTGAGCCTGCAATGAAACCAGGAAGCGGACCTGTTGCCTGTCCACTCCCGGAGTGGAACGGCGAGAGTCCCCGGGCTTTCTTCCAGACAAAAAAACGCAGTTCTGAGGCTGACCTTGAGGGAAACCAGAGATTAAACCCAGAAAGACCGTTTTCTTTTTTTTTCTTTTTTTCTTTTTTTTTTTTTTAAGATTTTATTTATTCATTTGACACAGAGAGAGAGATTACAAGTCGGCAGAGAGGCAGGCAGAGAGAGAGGAGAGAGGAGGAAGCAGGCTCCCGGCTGAGCAGAGAGCCCGATGCGGGCCTCGATCCCAGGACCTGAGATCATGACCTGAGCCGAAGGCAGAGGCTTTAACCCACTGAGTCACCCAGGCGCCCAAAAGACCGTTTTCTTTCTTTTTTTTTTTTAAAGATTTTATTTATTTATTTCACAGAGGGAGAGAGATCACAAGCAGGCAGAGAGGCAGGCAGAGAGAGAGGAGGAGACAGGCTCCCTGCTGAGCGTGGAGCCCGATGCGGGGCTCGATCCCAGGACCCTGAGATCATGACCTGAGCCAAAGGCAGAGGATTTAACCCACTGAGCCACCCAGGCGCCCAGAAAGACCCCAGGACTCCTCAGGCCTGTAGTGCCCGGGGTGGGGGGGGTCCTCAGGACAGGATAAAGGGCCCCCAGAGCCCTCGACCGCCCAACTCTGCAGACCCCAGTAACATCCGTCTGTGTGTGGCAGCGCTGCTCGGCGCCTCAGCTCTGGGGCCAGTGCTGATCGTCACAGGTGCGGCGGCCCCCCTGGTACGTGGAGCCCCGGGCCGCTGCTCAGGACCCCGCAGCGCGCAGGACGGCCCCACCTACCGGCAGGGGCGCGGCTGGGGACCCCGCACCGGCGTCCGTAGGCACTTGGGACAGCAGGCAGACCCAGGCCAGGCCCCCAGTTTTGCCACCCAGCCACCGGCCAGGGGCTCGGTCACAGGTCAGGGTCATTGCCGCTGGCTGACAAGTCTCTGTTTAATCCAATTCTCCAGAGACTTTCAAAACCTAGCAACGGGCAGGTCCTAAGGAAGCATTTGTGAAGAGAAGGGGCCCCTGTGGCTGCTGTCTGGACTCGGAATGTGCTTCCTCAGATGGGATTCTGCCTCCGTGAGGCCATGTGGCGCCCACCCCCCCACCAAAAGTGCCAGGCCACCACCCTGGCCGGAGCAGATCCCCGCCTTTGCACCGCCCGTCCAGGTTGCCTCTCTGGGCCTCCTCCTCCTTTGCCTCGGGTCCTTCAGCAGGGCCCATTCCTGGGGTCTGGCGCCCCTGGGGACGTAGGGCAGGAAGTTCTTGTCCTGTGGACCGCGCCACCCCCCCCCCCCGCCAGGTGCCNCCCCCCCCCCCGCCAGGTGCCGCTGTCCTGGTCCCAAACTCTGTGGAACAGAGCCATTCTCAAAGGAAGCGTCCCAGGCCCTCCCCCAGCAGACGCTTTTTTATGGGGCTTCTGCCTTCGGATTGCCACACCAGAAGCTCTGATCAGTGATCCCCCTGCATTCGTTTCCCTGCAGAATGAAGCCTTTAAGAAAATCCCAGTTCCTCCCTGTGTCAGCACATCTCCTGGTTCCTGGGTCCCCTGCAAGCCTGGCCATCTCTCCCCACCCTGCCCTCCTCGCTCTGCCCCACCGGACCCTCAGACACCCACGCTCAGCCCCCACCACCCTGCAAACCTTGACAGTCGCCTTGCCACTTCCTCCCCGCCGCCCTTATGCCTGCACAGCCTCCCACACAGCTCAGCCTTCTCAGACTGGAACATTGTTGGCCCTTCTCGTGGCCACCAAGCGTCCCTTTCTGCATGTGAGCAGGGCCTCACCCCGCCCCCCAGTCACCCCTTCTTCGGCCCCTGGAGCCACAAGGACTCGGACAGCTGAGCGCCAGGCTCTGTGATCCAGTCTGCCTTTCTCCCCTCCCCTGCCCAGCCCTGCCACTCCCACCTCTAGCAGCGTCTTGCTCCCTGAAACAGAGGAACCGTTCCCAGCACCTGCCCTGCCCTGTGTTCCCCCAAGGCTTTTTCATACCCTCTCCCTGTCCACCCCTGAGGGGTGTGGGGTACTTCACGGAGAGGGGGTGCCCCAGGAACCCGAACAGGGTGTGTTCTTTGTCTTAATCTGGGTGGTGGACATATAGGAGGCGCAGGGGGACCCCACTGAGTCACAGACGCCATGCACCGTGCATACTTCCCTCTGTGTATTGGAAATAAAGCCCCGATTCATGCCGCAATGAGAATGAACCCCAGAAGCATCCTGCTGAGTGAAGGAAGCAAGACAAAAGGCCACATAATGTATGCTCCCACTTAGGCGAAATATCCCGAACAGGCAAATCCATAGCGACAGAAAGCAGCCTGGTGGCTGCCAGGGGCTGAGGGAGGGGGGAGGGGGGATGGGGAGTGACAGCTAATGGGGGTGGGGGGGCCTCCTTTTGGGGTGATGGAAATGTTCAGGCCCTGGGCAGGGGATACAATACACAACCTTGTGAATGTACTGAATGCCGCTGAATTATGTTTAAATGGCTAATTTTATGTTCTGCCAGCTTCACCCCAGTCAGAAAATCCACAGTGAACCGGCTTGTCCTCGCACAGAATTGGAGGACCCCTCCAGGCAGGGACCTATTTCCACATCTGCTCCCCCCCAGCCCGCTTCATCTTCTCCTGGGGCCCACAGCCCGCATCAGCGCAGGGCCCAGCCAGCTCCTCCTGGAAAGGGCCACGTAGTAAATACGTTCAGCTTTGCAAGCCAGAATGGTCTCTAGCATCACTGCTCTGTGGCTCAAGTCTGAAAGCAGCCACGGGCGAGCCATGAACGCACAGGCCTGGCCGCGGGCCGATCAAACTTTGCTTCTGGACACTAAAATGTGAATAGAATTTTCATGTGTCAGAAAGTACCACACATGTTTGTTGTATGTTGTTTTTGTGAGGGGGGGGCGTTGAATGATTTACAAATGTTAAAACCACTCTTGGCTTGCAGGCGATCCACAAATAAGCAATGGACTGGACTTTGCCCATGGGTCAGACTTGACCCTCTGAACAATTATAATGGAAAAAGAGTGCTATTGATTAGAAGTTTTCATGTCTGAGACTTAAAACCTAAAGCCCTCACACAACCAAACACAGATAAAGTATGTTGGCGCACACCAGGGTCCTCAGGGCCGCCGGCAGACCTCAGGCGGAGTATCCCTGACCCCCAGGGGGACCTCCGAGGCTCCGGCTGTGGCGTGTAGAAATTTCATCCTCACGATCTGAAAACCTGCTCTTGTCTTCCCCACAGGCTTTTGGAAACGCCAAAACGGCTCACAACAACAATTCCAGCCGATTTGGGAAATTTATCCAGGTCAACTACCTGGAGAGCGGCATCGTGAGAGGGTGAGTTGGCAGCCGCCTGCCTGTGGGCCACCAGCCTGGGTCCTGGCTCCTGGGCATCCCTGTGAGGAGGACCCAGCCTGGGAGTCAGTGTGGAAATTGTGGCTCTGCAGATACGTGTGAATCGTACAGGAAAGCAAGTGTGGTTTTATGTAAGTCACTGATGTGACGATCTGAGCTGTGGGTCAAAGTGAAGGCAGAAGGGTGGCAGGGGCGGGACCTCTGTCCCCAGGTCATGGAGCATGGGCCCAGATGCCCCAAAAGCAAGTACCGTGACCTGAAGGTGCTAGCAGGATGGAGTTTGCCAAAAACAAGCAAGGACACACCAAGCTATGTCTTGGTCTTAATGAGGTTTCGAATTCGGTGGGTCTGGGGATGCCATAGGCAGAGTTGATGTGGACTGTGGCAGTTGCCAAATATGTGCCCCTTTAGCCAGGAGAAGACATAAAGCTGAGTAGCAAACCAAAGTGGTTGTCCAAGGGAGTCCTGAAGGTAGGTAGGGGGGTGGATGGGAGAGAGGGAGGGAGGGTAGATAGGTTAGTGGATGGATTTGTTGGTGGGTGGATCGATGGATAGATTCATAAGTTGGGTGGTGGGTGGACAGATGGATGGATTCATAGGGTGGGTGAGTGGATGGATGGATGGATGGATGTGTGGGTGGATAGATAGATGGATGGATGGATTCATGGGTGGGTGGGTAGATGGATAGATGAGTATATTCATGAGTTGGGTGGATGGGGAGATGGATTTATGGGTGGGTAGATGGATTCATGGGTGGGTGGGTAGATGGACAGATAGGTAGATTCATGAGTTGGGTGAATGGGTAGATAGATGGCTTTATGGGTGGGTGGGTGGGTAGGTGAGTAAATTCATGGGTCAGTAGGTGGCTGGATAGACTTATTCCTAGGTGGGAGAATTCATAGATGGATAAATCTGTAGACTGATGGATTCATGGATGGGTGGATGGATGAATGGATTAGGGAGATGGGTGAGATGGGTAGTGGGTAACTGGATTGTGAAGTTGATTATCTGGTGGAAGTTAAAACAGACCAGCATTTTGTGCCAGAAACGTGAGTTCCCTAGGTGGAGGCACAGTTACTTCAACTAAATGTATAACATGGAAATTGTGTTCGTTACTCTGCTGTGGTTATGCTTATGAAAATGGCAGCTTTGCGAAGTGAGTTACTGTTATCAGGAATTACCTATTTTGTCATCACATTTAAGTCATAATGTCATTTCAGAATTCGGTTCTGTAGCGTTTCTTTTTCTTTCCAAAAGTATATATCCTGGGTAGTTACAGCTAGTTAAAAATGTAATTGTGGTTTAATACTGCGTAATGTTTGGGGTATTTTTTTTCTTAATACGAAAAGGTCTTACGAGCCGATGAAACTTTCAAAGTAAAACAAACAAACAAACAAAAAAACAAAAGACATCTTGGCACAGTCTGGGGTTACTCAAAGGGCTCATCCCTGCCTCCACATTCTGGTGCGAGGGTCTGCGCTGGTAGTAGGATTTATACTGGTTCCTGGTGATACTCTGAGCAGCCCACGTGTTCCACGTGGGGAGGAGCCCTGAGCACCAGGGCTAGAGCCCTAGAGAAGGTTGCAGCATTTCAGGAATGGAGAAGTCCTTGAGTGGCGGGGCCTAGGGATTGGGTCCAAAGTACGCTGATTCTTCTGTCCATCTGATCTCACTGGTGATCATTTCAAATGACAATTCATATTCAAGACACAAATAGGAATGTTGTTTTCTCGAATCCTTCGGCCTCTGGCGTCCTTCCTTTTTCCCACTGCCCAGGCTCTGGTGGGTAGTGGTCTAGGTGAGAGACCGCCCCCCCCAATAACTGGCAGTTCTGCTCCGGCCCCTCAGCCTCCCACAGACCATCCAGTGGCCCCCCAGCTCAGGGCTGCTGGGCACGTGCGTGGGCACGGCCACCCCCCACCCCGTTGTGGGGCCTCTGACCAGCAGGAGCTGCCCAGAGTACCTTGTCGGGCACACGACACGGGATTATACCCCATCCACAGCTCCGGGGGCTCCCTCAGGGGCACAGAGATGCCAGAAGGCTGCCTCGTGTTTTCCTGGGTCCTGGGCTGGCTCTGCAGCCGTGGGCCAGACACAGGAGCCTCTGCTCCCAGCTCGCTCCTCTGTGTGGTCTCTGTTTGGTGTCCTAGGGCTGCCAGAACAAAGTGCCGCAAACTGGGGGTGCTTAGAACAACAGGACTTGATTGTCGCACAGCGCTGGAGGTTGGAAGCCTGGTAGGCAGGACAGCGCTCCCCGCCGGAGCCTCCAGGAGAGGATCCTTCATGCCCTCCTGCAGCTTCTGGTGACCCCAGGCCTTCCTTGGCTTGTGGCCACATCCCCCCAGTCTCTGCTTCCACCATCACGTGGTCTTCTCCTCTGTGTCTCCTGGTCTCTTCTACTCCTTAGGACTTTGTCCTCAGACTGGGGGTCCACAATGGAGAATGATCATATCTCCGGGTGCCTTCCCTTAATTACATCTCCAGGACCCTTTTTCACACTCAGATCTTCTGGGGGCCACCGTGTGACCCCGTGCAGCAGCAAGGGTCGGCCTTCAGCTCTCTGGTGCAGCCTGTCCTGCCGGCCGCAGCCCCCACATCAAGCTCTGGGCCAGAGGCCCCGGGGGGCTGAGTCGGATAGACCAACTTTTGAAAGTCCTCTCTCTGTGGCCTCAGATTCAGGAAAGGAAGTCCCACCTCAGCCCATGACCGTGGCCTGCCCACGCTCCGAGGAGGAGGTGCACTTCCTGTCCAGGGAGTGGCCACGGCCAGCTGGGGAAGAGCAGGCCCAGACCCGGTTCTGCTTTCGGGGACGTGACACTTCTCAGTGCCATTTCCTGTGGAGGCCAAGGGTCAGGGGCAGTCCAGGCCTTCCTCCAGTTCCCCAGTTTGCAAGACCTCATCTTCCTGTGGGTTCAGTGGCTCAGTGCTGGGGGATCCCTGGCCCCCTATGAACCCCGATAGGGGCCAGGGCCTTAAAAATGATCAGGGAAAGGAAGGGGCTGTCGTCAACAAACGGCAGCGCGATGGCAGTAAGGGGTCTCTGTGTCCCACCCCCACCTCCACCGACACAGCACAGGGAGTTGGCCACAGGTGGAGACTGCAACAGGAGTCTGATTCTAGAGCCAGATGCGGCCCAGCGCCTTCCCTAGGAGAACAAACCGTTGATAACTAAAATAATTACTAGCAGGGGGAAGAAAGAGAAAAAAACATACGGGTTTGGAAGAAGAGGGGACACGGCCGAGTCCGTGGACACGCACCCACGCCTATTTTGCGTGCATGTGTCCCAGGCAAGGCTGCAGATAAGAGACTGCTGTCCCGGAGGGAGAGGCAGGTGCCATTCAGCAAGCCCCGGACCAGCGACGTGGTCACAGTCCTCGGACAAGGCAGACGCAGTACATGTACCGAAGGACTGTATTTCCTTAAAATTCTAGATGATGCAAACTAATCTATAGTGCGACTGATCAGTGGCCACTCGGTGATGGGAGGCGGGGAGGGGTGACCAAGGGCCCAGGAAACTGGGTCATGGTGGTGGGCACACAGGTGTCTGCATGTGTCACAACTCATCAGTTCACACGCCTCTAGTTCACGTCCGTGACCGCTAGTGAAGCTGGTAGAACAAAAGAGGAAAGTTCTCAGTCAAGACTCCCCACGTTGCACACTTCAAGTATGTACCGATTATTATCAATAAGGAAGCTGGAAAAAAACATAGAAAATGAACCTGTTATCTTGTATTTAGATTTTTAACAGAAGCATTTAAATTGCTGAGGAGGTGGTCAATACAGGGGGTGACCTAACTATATTGTCCATGATCATCGCTGCAGTTCCCGCTGCCTAAGGGGGTCCCCCCAGGATGCTCCTTGAGCTTTCCGAGCAGTGATCAGCCTGCATCTGGTCTGGGCAACAGAAGTGGCCCACCCAAGTTCCCTATTTTTATGGGTGGCAGTCATAGGATAAGGCAACACTTAGGGTGATTTTTAGAGTAGTTATATTACGACACTTAGACTGATTATATCTGCAACATTTAGATTGGTTGTATTTGCAACATTTAGGATGATTGTTGGTTTTTTTGGGGTTTTTTTGAGAGTATGTATTTATTTGAGACAGAGTGAGAGAGAGCATAGGCAGGAAGTAGGGGCAGAGGCAGAGGAAGATGCAGACTCCCTTGCTGAGCAGGGACCCTGACCCAGGGCTCGATCCCAGGACCCTGGGATCATGACCTTGAACCGAAGGCAGATGCTTAACCGACCAAGCCACCCAGGAGCCCCAGCGTGATTGTATTTCTGAAGGTGATTTAGGTACCTGCGTTTACCTGGTGTCAAAGGAAGTTAATCCACAGCTGGCTTTATTAGGGTAACAAATGGCTCTTGTTCTTCCAGAAAACTCTTATCAAAATGTTATCATCTCATTCCTTCATCTTCCTTTTAATGACAGGGCTGTTGTCGAAAAATACCTGCTTGAAAAGTCCCGCCTGGTCTCTCAAGAGAAGGACGAGAGGTAGGAGGAAGCTTCCTCGGTGACCCACGACATGGGCCTTCTTCCCCACAAAGCAGAGAACAGGTGTCTTGGGCCTGCAGGAGGCGGCGGCCTATCTCCCAGGATCGAGGCTGCTCCGTGGCTACAGGTTTTGCACTCATACCTCTGAAGCCACTTTTTTGAGCTTATTTTTGTGCCTACCCCAGGCTTTTTACCCAGAGTTAATACCCACTCCCACCCCTGCCCCCCACCCCGCGCCCCCCCGTCCGCAGACCTCTACTCACTGGAGAAGCTCACGGTTCAGTTTTCTTTTTTATTTTTTTAAAGGTTTTGTTTTGTTTTGGTTTTTGGGTTTTTTTAATTGGACAGAGAGACACAGCGAAAGAGGGAACACGAGCAGGGGGAGTGTGAGAGGGAGAAGCAGGCTCCCCACCGAGCAGGGAGCCTGACTCAGGGCTCAATTCCAGGACTCTGGGATCATGACCCGAGCCGAAGGCAGATGCTTAACGACTGAGCCACCCAGGCACCCCTAGTTTTCTTTTTAAGACATAATAAGAATCGACTTATTGTCTCCAGCTGGTACATATTTGAGGTGCCTTTTTTTTTTCCCCCTGGTGTGGTCTCTACAGCAATATTAGCCATGGTTTGAAGAGTTGCCATGGCCTGGCCTCCAAAAACGAATTTTTTTCTCCTCACTTTGACCCACAGGAACTACCACGTGTTTTATTATTTGTTACTTGGCGTCAGCGAGGAAGAGCGTCAAGAATTTCAGCTCAAGCAGCCTGAAGATTATTTCTACCTCAACCAGGTAAACAGCCCCACGCCACAGCCACAAACGCCGCCTCTGTTCCCCACGGGCTGTTTACACACCGCCAGGAGGTCAGAGGCTGTCTGCCTGGGCCCTCTCTGGCCCCCATACCGACTCCAAGGAGGCCCAGAGGAGGCGGCATAAAGGGTCCATTCATTCCCCTATGTCCTGAGCCCTGCCCCATCGGTTCCAGCCAAAATCACTCTTGCACGCCACCCTCACTGGCCCAGAAATACCCAGAGTGCCACTGACTTTGTTTTTCAGCATAACTTGAAGATCGAAGATGGAGAAGACCTGAAGCATGACTTTGAGAGACTCAAGCAGGCCATGGAGATGGTGGGCTTCCTCCCTGCCACCAAGAAGCAGTAAGTGGGCGGGCCGGCCAGCCCACCTTCTCCTGTGTGGACCCCCACACACACACATCGTAGACCTAAGGCCCCTCTCTGAGAGCTGACCGACACCCCAGCAGGAGCTAAGACAGTAAATGAGGGCAGCTCGATGACCATGAGCTCATGAAAAGGGACATTAGTCATCAGTCACTGGGAGATGTCAAACCACGGGGCTTTTGCCCAGAGGGCAGATGGACCTCACGCTTAAAAACAGTTTATGATGGTGAATTTTACATGATATGTATCTTACCACAATTAAAATTTTGAAAAAAATTTTCAAAAGCTGCACAGGGTTCTCGCCACACCTGCCCGATGATCGGTAATGCCCAGCGGAAATTCCTGTGTGCTTCTCGGAGGGCACAGATGGGGCCAGCCCCTTCGGAAAACTACAGTTTCTTTTTTTTGTTTTTCAAGATTTCATTTATTTATTTGAGGTAGAGAGAGAGAGATCAGATCACAAGTAGGCAGAGGGGCCGGCAGAGAGAGAGGAGGAAGCAGGCTCCCCACTGAGCAGGGAGCCCGATCCGGGCCTCGATCCCAGGACCCTGAGATGATGACCTGAGCCGAAGGCAGAAGCTTAACCCACTGAGCCACCCAGGCGCCCCATTTGCAGTTTCTACAAGAGCTGTGTCTGCCCAACACTGTGTGTGTGTTCTGACTCAAAGATATGCGTGTGGCAGCCTTGTTATTAACCATCAAAAAGTTAGGAACCCCCCACACACACACACACACAGACACCAGTGCTCACCAGCGAGAATTAAATAAACTAAACAGCTGTATATCGGTGCCAGGCTGGGCAAACTTTCTGTAAAGGCCCACAGAGTCTAATTTTCAGTTTCGGGGGCCAGACGGTCACTGTTGCATGCTCTTCTCTGTGTTTATTTTTTTAAACCACCACCCCTTCCCCCAAAAAACTGAAGAACCATTCTGAGCTCCAAGGCTGTCCCGCAATGGGCCCTGGAGTGCTGCTCCCTGAACTCCACACACGGCAGTGGCACTCAGCGGGAGTCCCTTTTGCCCCACGGGACAGCTGGCCGTGTCTGGAGACGTTTCTGGTGATCACACTGCATAGGGAAAGGAGGAGAGGGACGCAACTGCTGGCACCTGCTGGGCGGGGCCAGGGATGCGGCTCAGCGTCCCATAGCGCACTGGGCAGCCCTCCACAGCAAGGAATGATCCAGCCCCACGAGTCCACGGGGCTGACGCTAAGAAATGCTGGGTTGCAGCATTGAGCGTGACCAAGCCAGGACAACCCGCAGGAACGCGCAGAGCACCCCCACATCACAGTCTTCCAGGGAGAGGCTGGATACAAGTCCATAGGATTTCATTGACGCCAAGTTCATGGACAGTGTTAGGATGTGAGAGTAGCTGTTCTTTTGCATTAGCTGGGGTGGGTTCCAGTGCCTGGAATGTCCTGTTTCTTGCTCTGAGTGCTCATCACAGGGAGGTGTGTGTTTTCTGACAGTTCATCAAACTCTACGCGTAAGAACTGTTTGGGTTTTGTTTTTTTTTTTGCCTGTTTTTCATGCCTGGTGGGGTGGGGTTTTCTTGCATTTTTTTCATGAATGTTAGGCTTCCATAAGAAAATTTTTAAGCACCCCACCCACCCAAAAAACAAAAAAACAAAACCTCCCAGCAGAGCCATCTGTCTACAGAGTCACATTCCACAAAGGTCCCCGGCAGTGAGATTGGACTTTTTTGAAACTTCAAATGTCCCACCGGACTTGGCTGGTTATATGACTTCAGCCCAAGTGACTGGAAGCTTCTGTCGACTTACAGCTCTGGAAACCACCCCAACCTAGGCTCCTTTGCTCTCCTAGGATTTTTTCCGCCCTCTCAGCCATCCTGTACCTGGGCAACGTCACGTACAAGAAAAGAGCCACGGGCCGAGACGAAGGTCTGGAGGTCGGGCCCCCCGAGGTGCTGGACACGCTTTCCCAGCTCCTAAAGGTACGGCTCTCTGCACCCGGCCACGGTGGCCAGCGAGGACCCAGAACTTCCTGCATGGGCCGCGCGTCTATAAACCGGGGTCTGTCTGCCTGCTTCCTCCCCACAACCGGCAACACCTCTTCCTTGGTTCTCTTTCTCTCTTTTTTTTTAAATTGAGGTATAATCGTCACGCAGCCTTATGTTAGAGCGTTACGACAGAATGATCGGGTGTTTGTCTTTATTGCAAAACGATGACCACAGTAAGTCCTGTTAACATCTGTCACTGCACATGGTTCCAGAATCACTTTTTTCTTGGAAGATCTACTGTCTTAGTGAGTTGCAATCACGCCATATAGTAGTCTGAACTGAGGTCCCCATGCTGAACGTTACATTTCCAGGACCTCTTTGTTTTACAACTAGAAGTCTGTTCCTTCTCTTATTACCCACTTGACCTACCCCTGTCCCCCGCCTCTGACAACCACCAATCTGTTTTCTGTCTATCAGCTTGGTTTAGTTTGAGGGGTTTGGGGAGGGGTTTTTTTGTTTTTGTTTTGTTGGGTTTTTTTGTTTGGTTTGGGGTTTTGGTTTTGTTTTGTTTTTGTTTTTTTTTTTTAGATCCCACGTACCAGTGAGAGCCTACGGTGTTTGTTTTACTCTGACTTATTTCACTTAGCGTAACGTTCTCAAGGGCATCCCATCCCTTCCTCCTTTCTGAGGGACGCCCTTCTGGGCACAACTGCCTCCCCCCTCAGCCCCTCATGGGAAAGGCGCTTCGAAACCAGACTTTGATCAGTGAGGTCATGTGCTCGTTGGACCTGCCATCCCCTTGTCCACTGGCCCTTGTCAACCCCCAGGGGGCACCTGGCAGTGTCGGGGGCACTGGTGGGTTGTCACAACTCAGAGGAGCTACTGTCCTGTATGGGGTGAGGCCGGGGATGCTGCTTCACACCATATAATGCCCAACACAGCTTCCCCGCAGCCAAGAACGATCTGGCCCCGAGCGTCCATGGTGCCAGACCTGAGAAGTCCCCCCTCTTTCTGTTTTGTAAGCATGCCTTCCACCTGTGGCTCGTGCCCGCGTGCAGGAGCCGTCTTCTGTTGTGTTCCTGGGGTGAGTGAGCAGGCCTGCCAGGAGATCGGAGCACCTGCCCCTGCTCCTGCTCTCACTGCCTCCAGCTTGTGGCGGGGGCTTGGTGATCAGAAGGGCACAGTCCAGGAACACCCCCTCCCACGGTGACATCTATGAATGCAGGTGGCCAGGCAGCATATGGGCCCACAGGGACCCCAGTCCTCTGTGACCATCCTCGCAGAGCCATCGACCGCGCCTGTGAGTGTGATCAGTCGGAAACACACTGTGCGTAGCACACATCACGGGCTGAGCTTCGGGCCACTTCCGGGGCGGCTGCTGGAGCTCCCCCCACCTTCCTCGGGCTTCGGGCCTTACCTCGGGGACATGAGGACCCGCCCCACAAGCCTTCTCTCCGTCCTTGACCTCACAACAGGTGAAGCGAGAAATCTTGGTGGAGGTCCTGACCAAGAGAAAAACAGTGACAGCCAATGACAAACTCATCCTTCCCTACAGTCTCAGCGAGGTGAGCACCGCCCTGGGCACTCTCGGGGCGCCGGGCCGCAAACCACAGGTTGGGATGGGGGCTCTGGAAACAGCCGGCCTGGATAGCCTTTCCCTTGTCTTTAAAGAGCTATAAGTGTCTCTGGTTCTCACGTGAGCTCATGCACAGGCCAGAGTAGCTTCTGCGGCACACTTCAGCCCTAGGGCCAGAACTCAGGCCACACGTGTTCTGCTCAGAGTTTCCATGCTGGTTCTCACTAGCGGGAGATGGCCACCTGCAACCTGCAGGCCAAATCCAGCCCGCTGCCTGCTTTTGTAAATAAAGTTTTATTGGTATTGGCACAGCCACCCCCCCCTTTTTTTTTTAAGATTTTATTTATTCGTCAGAGAGATCACAAGTAGGCTGACAGGCAGGAAGAGAGAGAGGAGGAAGCAGGCTCCCTGCCGAGCAGAGAGCCTGATGTGGGCCTCGATCCCAGGACCCTGAGATCATGACCTGAGCCGAAGGCAGAGGTTTTAACCCACTGAGCTACCCAGGTGCCCCCCCCCTTTTTTTTAACGTGCTGCTTTGCTACTGTATTGGCTGAACCAGGTGATCACGATAGGGACCATCTGGCCCTCAAGGCTGAACATACTGACCTTCTGGCCTTGAAAGTTGGTTGACCACCTGCCCCCAGGCTAGAGCATGACCTTTACAACCATGAAATGCCTCCTGAGTCTTGATAGGGCGCCTCTCTCTGGCCTTTGCCCAAGCCAGGATTTTTTCCTTGTGATGGGTTTTTCCTGCATTTTTACATCTCAAGAGCAGTGGGCCTCACAGCCTGGCTGGCCACGGGAAAACACCGAGCCACGGCGGGGATTTTTAGCTGGTGGTAGAAGCTGCTTGGGCATCTTCCACGGGCACCATGGATGTTCCTAGCCCCCATAGGCAAAGGTCCCCTGAAACATTCTGTAAAAGTTGTCACAGGACCACCTGAGCCCCCAGTGGCGTGGCTGCCCCTGGGCAGATGCCAGGTGTGGGGCTCTGTATCCCTCGGGGCCCCGTTTCCACAACCTCCCGGGAAAGGCAAAACCAGGACATATGTTCTAGATCTTAATTGTAGCCAAGCACATCTGTCACAAGTTAGATCTGAGTACATAAAGAGAAACAATTTCTTGTATGTAAATTACACCTCCGTAAACCTTTTTTTTTTTTTTTTAATTTAAAAGCCATTACTGCTTGAAGTGCACACGATTGCATCTCCATGATGCTCCCAGAATTGCAAGGGACCTGGCTTCCCACCCAGGTCGACCTCAGGGGTGGTTCTCCCCCACGGGCCGGCCCGGTGCCCTCCCTGAGCCTGTGTTCCATCGTCAGCATACCCCAGCTTGCTCGGGGGAGTGGGTTGGCTCATGAGAAAGACATTGCTGCACCTTAGGCTACTGGGTCCAGGCTTCATAGTTCGTGCTTCAATGTGTAGGGGCAACGTGCACAGCGAGAGGGGATGTGTCCAGTGAGTGGGGCGTTCAAAGCCACAGCCTTGATTTTCCATGAGCGCAGACCTCTCTGGGTGGTGCAGCACGGGGCCCACGTTGTCGAGGTGTGACAGTCCCCACTGTGTGCCTACAGGCTATCACCGCCCGCGACTCCATGGCCAAGTCCCTGTACAGCGCTCTGTTCGACTGGATCGTGCTGCGGATCAACCACGCCCTGCTCAACAAGAAAGACATGGAAGAGTCTGTCTCGGTGAGAGTCCTCACCCCCGCCTGCTCCACCAAGCAGAGCTGGGGAAGGCCAGGCCCTCACGCGCCACACACCCTCAGCAGGTGGCTTGTGATGTCAGGAGCCAAGGTGGTGTGGCTTGGCATCAGGTGACAGGCGGTTGCTCTGAGGGGCAGGCCCAGGGAACAGGATGGGGTGCAGTTCTCAGGACCCAGTGCACGGTGAACACACGGTGTCCCTTGTTCACAGAGCATTCAGCCGAGCACAGAGCCCGCATAAGCAAACAGGTCGCTTCCACGGAAGGACCCACCGGTAATAACTGTCTTCTCTGTCTTCCAGTGCTTGTCCATTGGGGTTCTTGACATATTCGGATTTGAAGACTTCGAGAGGAACAGTTTTGAACAGTTCTGCATCAACTATGCCAACGAGCAGCTTCAGTATTACTTCAACCAGCACATTTTCAAACTAGAACAGGTCAGGAAATGCCATCTTGTTGCCTAGGCAGCCCACGAGGGGACAGAGTGAGCCAGAACCGGGATCTCCCTTGGGGCCCAGTTTGCTGGTGAACCAGCCTTGGAATCTTTCTCTACAGAGGAGAAAGTCTGAGAAAACCCAGCCCAGCCTCGGATGAGGCAGACACTGGGGGCATTTTTATCCATGGGTCAATTTTGTACCTACTTTCTGCTCAAATGTGAAAATCCATCCAATGGGGGAGAAATGGAGTTGCCATATAAGGATTTGCTGTGGTCATCACTTTGCATAATCTGTCTTCCATGTGTCTTTCCTACACAGCTGTCTTTACCTGGGTGTTACCCTTGACATTGACAATCGGGACAGGAAAAAAAAATGATGGGCTTATATAAATAATTTAGCTGATTTTACTATAAAACTTTCCTTCTGGCTGTTGAGCCCTTGAAACATGGCTGGTCCGCAGTGAGCTGTGCGGCAGTCGTGAAACACGGCTGATTACCGACACATCATGCAAAAGAAAAAAATATAAAATGCCTCATTGATCATTTTTACATTGATCACATGTTGACATGATCATGGTTTGGATATATTGGGTGAAACTAAGTATATTATTAAAGTTAACTTCACCTGTTTCTTTTTACCTTTTTAACCATGATTGATTAGAAAATTTGGAGTCACGTAGGTCACTCACACTGCGTGGCATTCTATCACTCGCATTATTGGACACAAGTTCCAGGGCGGGGGCCGGGAAATGCCAGCTCACAGGTCCAATCTGGCCCCACAACCTGTTTTTGTAAATAAACCTTTATTGGCACATGGCCACGCCCACTTGTCTATATCTCATCGGTGGCCTCCTTCACACTGCCACAGCCGAATTGTGATAAGACACCATCTAGCTCATAAAGTGTAATGTATTTACCATCTGGCCCTCTACAGAGAAAGGTTGCTGGCCCCCTGGGACATGTTAAGTGTGATTTTAAGCATCTTGTATGTTTGATGTTCTGTTTCCTGCTGTTATTAATAGTTTTTTCTTGTTAATAATAATTTTATACAACTATGAATATATTTCCATTGATATAACAATATGTGCTGTGATTGATACACGTACATATGAATACACACATGCATACATAAATACATGCACATCCAACGCATGCTGTGTAAACGTGACCATAGCCACGAGGTAGTGAGATTATCTGCTAACCCCCAAACTCTGCAGGAGGAGTACCAGAGCGAAGGGATATCGTGGCACAACATTGACTACACGGATAACGTCGGCTGCATCCATCTCATCAGCAAGAAGCCCACCGGGCTCTTCTATCTGCTGGACGAAGAGAGCAAGTGAGTGTCCATGGCCCAGTGCGCCCCTCTCCCTCGCAAACCTGGTGCCCCAGCCCCTGGAGCCTCACCCTGAATCCACACCATCCCCAAGAACATCTGAGCTTGTCACACTCATTTGGCCACAAATCCTGACCTCAAGTTAGCAAAACGCACATAGCATTTATCATGGAAATATTAACGCGTGTGATAACTCGACTCTGAAACGCACACGCCTGGGAGTTGTTAAGAAAGGGACACGGGACCTGAGTCTGGAAACTGGGCACTGGGTTGGCGCATCCTTACAAAGGGCAACACAAGGGATCGGGGGCCCCAGACGCCGTACTGACCGCTGAGCCTGGCACCCCTCGTCCAGAGGACACCGTGAAGCTGGGAGGGGTATGATGAGGTGCCTCACGCCTGGTCACCCAGCCACGGTCACTGAAATTCACTCCCTGAATTTGTTCCCTGCGGCCCCATTAATGACTGCAGAGCACAGGCGTGTTTTAAATAAGTGTGTTCTCTCCCGGTCCTGGAGGCCAGATGTGCAAAATCAGTATCACTGAGCTGAAATCCAGGCGTGGGCAGGCTGCACTCCCCACAGAGCCTCTAGGGGTGGTCCTCTTTGCCTCTTCCAGCTCCAGGGGACTCCCCCGGCATTCCGTGGCTTGTGGCTGCGTCACCCCGGTTTCTGCCTCTGTGGTTACATCACCATCTCTTCTGTCTATCTCTATCTCATAAAGATCCAATCCACAGGGTGAATGCCTCCCCCATGACCTCATCGTAACTAATTACATTCATAAAGGGCCCATTTCTGACTCAGATCGCTTTCCCAGGTTCCCCGAGTCAGGACGTGGACACATCTTTCTGTCGACAACCTTTTTTCAGTCCCTTGTCTGCTTCGGCAGTCCCTGTGGGTCTCAGCTCCTGCCTCAGACTCAGGCCCCACTGGGGACAAGGGGACAGACACATCCATTCATAGCCGGGATCCAGGTAGAGAATGTTCAGATGAGAGAACAGGCAAGCTGCTAGGAAGAGCTAAACCATCACTCCCAGGAAACCCAGAGCTGGATCCGGAGGAGGAATGTGAGGCAGGCCCAGGCCAAGCAGGAATGGATCTGTCTTTGTTTAAAATCTTGCTATTTTCGTTTATTGTGGATTTTTTTTTTTTTTTGCGTTGATCTGGATTTTCTAAAATAGTGCGTTAAAATGGCACTTGTCCCGATGACTGAGTGAGCAGGTTCCTCACTCCACACTCGTTCCCCAGACCTGGAAACAGTGTGCTTGGTAGCTACAGATTGTCCCCCTCCACTGTCCCATCCCCGTTAAGCTTGGGGGTCACAGGCACATTGCTCTGCCCGTGTCTGCGGTGAGGCTGGGCAGAGGCACAGCGTGCCAAAGCCAACTGCAGCATTTCCTTCCTGGGAGGCAGAAATAGCCAGGTACAACGGGTCCCTTATTCTGCCCTTGCCCCCCGCCCCCGCTCCATCCTCATCTCCCAGCCCCTCCCTATAACAGGAGCAAGGGCAAGGCCCCCTCCACGACACAGCATCCAGATACACACAGATCTGAGACCAGAAGTGCCCCCCTCCTGGGATTTTTCCCAGGAGCTGCCCCTAGTGGGCCCAGGTCCCAGTCATCCCTACGCCAAATGTCCGCCTTGCCAAGAAAGCCTGGGCCTCCTCCACCGAGGGCCTGCACCCGGATGCGGAGCGAGCAGTCACCACAGTTCCTGCAGCTCAGAGTTCCACAATCTCTTCCCAGCTTTCCCCATGCCACGAGCCAGACCCTGCTGGCCAAGTTCAAACAGCAGCACGAAGACAACAGGTACTTCCTTGGCACCCCCGTCATGGAGCCAGCGTTCATCATTCAGCACTTCGCGGGGAAGGTGAAATATCAGATCAAGGTATGTGTCTGTCTGTTGCCGTCATCGGTCAAGGGTGGGAGGCAGGAGAGGGACAGGCTGGACGCCCCGGAGGCCCCTTCCCTCTGGCATCTGCCCGGTCCATTGTCTTTATTGATGGCTCGGGGCGAGCTTTCGGGGGCCCTCGGACCCAGCCCTGACCCTGGCTCTTGCTGTCGAAGGCCCCAGAGACAGGATCCACCTCTGTTGTAGAGACGGGTCCCACCCCACCAGCAGCCCTTCCCGGGTTGGCTCCCAGACTGTGGCGGTCACGGGTGAGTGACCGCCCACCTCCACCCCCCACCAGGACTTCCGGGAAAAGAACATGGACTACATGCGGCCCGACATCGTGGCCCTCCTGCGGGGCAGCGACAGCTCCTATGTGCGGGAGCTCATCGGCATGGATCCCGTGGCCGTGTTCCGCTGGGCCGTGCTCCGGGCTGCCATCCGGGCCATGGCCGTGCTCCGGGAGGCCGGGCGCCTGCGGGCCGAGAGGGCCGAGAAGGCTGCAGGTACAGGGCGCGCCTGCCATGTCGAGAGGGGGCTCCTTGGCCCATTTTATTTTATTTTTATTTTATTTTATTTTTTAATATGTTATTTATTTGACACAGAGAGAGAAAGATCAGATCACAAGCAGGCAGAGAGGCAGGCAGAGAAAGAGGAGGAAGCAGGCTCCCCTCCCCGCTGAGCAGGGATCCCGATGTGGGCCTCGATCCCAGGACCCTGAGATGATGACCTGAGCCGAAGGCAGAGGCTTTAATCCACTGAGCCACCCAGGCGCCCTCCTCAGTCCATTTTAAAGCGTACAGCTCTGTGGCCTTTCGCTCGTTCACCGTGTCGCGTGACCACCACCTGTCTTGCTCCCGAACTTTAATCATCCCAAACAAGAATTTCTGTGTCGGGGTATAGAATTCACCCTCCTCGTCCTCACAAGGCAGGAAGGCACATTCCTGTCTTTCCATAAGGGCGACCCGAGGCCCAGAATGGCTGCATGAGTCCTGCAGGGAACTCGGCACTAGGTATCAGCCAGAGACTCTATTTCACAAAGGGCCTTGATTAGAAGCAGAACCAGGAGGATAAAGCCTGTACGAGACGTAGGAATAAGTAGTGCTGCTTGGGGCGGGGGGATCAAACCCTTCACGGTTCCCAGCTCTGCCCAAATTTGAGTGTCAGACTGTTTTGTCTTTTTTTTTTTTTTTTTTTTTTTAATGAGTTCAAGTCAGGATGGAAGCCTCTGTGGCCAAGACAAAGGCCTTCCAGGCCCCGGGCAGCCCCCACCTCCAACTCCATCTGCTCTGTGTCCGCAGCAGGTATGGGCAGCCCAGGCATCCGCAGCCCCCTGGGAGAGGTGCAGAGAGGAACGAGCACCCCGTCGGAAAAGCTGTACCGGTGAGCGAGACCTTGATTTGTCCGAACCGAAGCTGGTACATGGCTCTATTGTTTAGAACAATGCCAGAAACCCTACACCGTCCGCCCAGGTTGGGGTTGACCTGAATAAGGAACCCAGCAGCCCCTTGAATCCAGAGGACCCAGAAACAAATGGGATCTGGCTGCCTCTTTAGAGCCAGGCCTCGATGCAGCATCTGCTTAGGGGGATGTTGGACGGCTCACTTTACAAAGGATTCTTTTCGTGGCCGGCCGTGGCCATTGGCGGGTGGGGCCAGGGAGCCGCTGACTGGCTGCACCGAGCAAGAGGCTTGATTTAAGAGCACTTCCTCCCTTAGCCCAGCCGGAGAGGCCCAGAGGCAGATAGGCTGAGATCCTTCATTTGCTATCCGAAACACAATATGCCTTATTGCACACAAGATGAGGAGAGTATTTTGTGGCCACCTAGCAATGACCGAGGGCCTCCACATACCCCAGTTTGCACTCATTATAACGGTGAGCGGCGTGTGCTCCCAGGAAGGTGGGGGTCACAAAGGCCATACTAGACAGAAAGCCACGCTGGACAGAAAGCCATGCTGTCATTGCTCCAAGGCGATGACAAAGCCAGAGGAGGGACCCTTCTGCTATCTTGAGAGAGCCAGGCAGGCTGTATTGAAAAGGGACTAGCCGAGCCAAGCAAGGCGGGCAGGGCATGCTAGTGGTCGCAGAGGCACATGCAAAGGCCCTGTGGCTGCCAAGTTCCCAGCTTCTTTCTCAATACTCCAGATTCCCAAGGAACAAGTTAGTCAGTATTTAAACTTGAAAAGGTCGTTTTACTTTTGAGCCCTTCATAGTAAAAAGTTCTTCAAGAGATTGATAAACATGTATGAACTAGCACCTAGGTAAGTGACCATAAGTGATTTGGCTGAAAGCATTGCGTGTCGTTTTCCTGCTTTTAAAGGGTGCGTTTTTAAATCCACTTTTTCACCCAAAGGGGGGCAAGAGAAAAAGAATGCATCTTTTTATTTGCTTGTGTGTTCCCCGCATCCCCCCCAAAGATTGAATGCGGCCCCTGACCCCCATTCGCTAAAGGGATGCCAGTCTCCCCAGGGCCTGGCCCCAAGGCTGCGGGTCCCACTCCAGGAGCCTGTTTAGTTTATACAGATTCTCCCTTTCAGCTGCTCAATGCTAGATTTCTCATTTGACGGCTCTGAGGAGTTCGATATTAACGCTTTTGAGGACATCATTGCTTTCTATGAAAGCAAGAAGTAAGTAGAAGAAAGGGCCTTCGAACCCAAGACCAGGGACGCACACCAAGAGGAGCCACGGTCCCCAGGCGCTCAGCGTGGTGTCCAGGGCCAGGAGTGGGAGTCAACAGGCCGGGGGGCACCGGGGCCTACCGGGGACACTCTAGCCAGATCTGGCTGAGTCCGGGGGCACGGGTTGAAGCCATAAGCCTTGTCCGGAGCTCTGGCCGCCGCGCTGACCGCTCAGGGTTTGGAGGTGAAGTGTGACCCCTCTGTTGTCTTTGCTCTGTGCCTCCCTGGAGGGCGAGGGAGCAGAGGTAAGTGGGGCTGTGCAGGCCCTTGGGCATGGTGCATGGAACACAGATGAGGGGCTGCCGATCGGGGTCTTTCCAGGCCAACTGCCCAGAGCTTAAACATGTACTTGAAATAAGTGGAGTGAGGGATTTTTTGAAAAGAAATGAACAAACCGGAACCTCCCGACTCACCTTGCATTCACTGCCGCCTCGTTTCTAGAAGTTCCATAAGGACGTTTGTCATCTAGACGTCTTTCGTGAATAGTCCCTTCCAGAGCATCTGATTTTCATCTCTGATCCATTCTTGTTCTCACACATTAGTGCCAGAGTTTAGGTCTAAGATGTATGTTCAGCCCTGAACCTGCAGTGATTGAACAAAAGGAGGTGAAGGAGATTGAATTCTTCGGGGCAAAGTGCTCCTTCAACAAGGGTTTCCTACCCCCGGTGCTCGGCCGGGTCCCCCTCTGTGGTGGGACCGTCCTTGGCCCTGTAGGGGTTGAGCAGCATCCTGGCTTCAACCCACCAGCTGCCAGCACCACCCCCCACCCAGTCCTGACAACCGCAAATGTCTCCAGACATCGCGCGGAGGGTAGTGTCGCCCCTGGTAGAGGGCCACGGTGTGAGTTCCCATCTATTCCTCCTGAGGCCTTTTTGGAAGCCGACAAGGAGGTTGACATGTGGTCCCAGAATTAACCAGAAAAACGGATGAGCTACATCCCACAGGCCCCCTCTGCTCTCTTTTCAGTAGCCCTCCATGCTTGTTACACATTCCAGAAGGCTGTTCAAGAGGAGGCTTTTTTCAGTGATCTGAGATGCCGTGTTGCAAAACCCATTCCGCCTGAAGCAGGCCTGGCCCTCCCAGAGCAGGGGGGAGCCTCCGTGGGGTGACCGGCCACTCTTGGCCAAACCCCCTTCTCGGTGCCAACGGGAGAGACAGTGGCGTGCAGACTCCGCAGCTGCATGTTTGGGCTCCAGTGGCCTGGGGATGGTCCCGACCGTGCTGGGGACCCCAAGGTGGCGGGCCTGCTGCTCTAACTCGGTCTTCTCCCTCTCACTGCACCCCCACCCCCACCCCACTCTCAGCGATTTGCATGACCAAATCATCAAGACCATCAAAGGATTGCCCTGGCAGGGTGAGGACCCCCGTAGGCTTCTCCAGTCCCTCAGTCGGCTCCAGAAACCCCGCACCTTCATCCTGTGAGTCCCCCCAAGGCTGCGGCGCCTCCCTGCTCCCCCCCCCCCCGCAACAAGTGCAACGACCGCCTCCCCCTCGCTCCCAGGACCCTGGCCTGCTGGCTTCCCATCATGCTGAATTGGCCGCTGCAAACATGCTGTCTCCTGGTTCCTTTCTTACGCCAGCCTGTGCTAAATGGCCCTCATAACCCTCCTGCCCCCAGCGTCTGCCCCGTGGCCCAAATCCCAGCTAGCTCCCCAGTGCCCGGCACAGCTTCGCAGGAACGCTCCTCCCACGAAGCATCTCTTTTTCTCCCCCGAAACGTGCAGAGCAAGGCTTGCTCTCCCTGACCCCTAGCCACCACGAGCTTAGAAAGAAGCTGTCAGAAGGAGTGCGTCCGATTTCACGCACATCCACAGGAGTATGAATGTGGTGGGAAGGCCCAAAAGCCACACAGTGGGTTTGGACCGGGTCTGTCCCTCTCTCGCTCACTCACCACGTGGCCTGAGCACTCTGAGCTTTCGTCCTCTGTCTGCAAAGCCAGGGTGACGACTGGCACAGCTCCGGGCAGGTGGCAGCCTCTGCCGATGCGGCACCCGTAGCCCCCCAGGGCTTGTGCCCACAAGACAGCCTGTTTCCAAATTCATTTTTATTGTGTCTTATTCTCCCTCGTGTGGATTAAGATGAAACGTGACACACACAGAGCCTCAAAACCAAGCATCTTGCTCATCTGCGGGGCACCATTTCCTCAGCTGTTTTGTTTTGTTTTTTGAGATTTCATTTATTTAAGAGAAGACATGAGAGGGGTAGAGCGAGAGAATCCAAGCAGACTCTCCGCTGAGCATGGAGCCCGACATGGGGCCTGCTGTCACAACCCGTGAGACCGTGACCTGAGCCGAAACCAAGGGTTGGTCGCTTAACCGACTGAGCCCCCACCCCAGGCGCCCCTCCTCCGCTGATTTTAAAAATGAGCCAAGCTGCAAGGCTTTGGGGGGCGGGGTTTTTTAGGATTTTATTTATTTGACAGAAAGAGAACACAAGCAGGGGTTGCGGCAGAGGGAGAGGGAGAAGCAGACCCTCTGCTGAGCAGGGAGCCCGATGCAGGGCTCGATCCCAGGACCCTGGGATCATGACCTGAGCCAAAGGCAGAAAAGCTTAACCAACTGAGCCACCCAGGTGCCCCCAAGCTGCAAGCTTAAAAAATTTTATTGTTTTCTCTGCAAGCTTCCGTAAAGTGACTGTGAATGAGGGCCGTACCCCTCTCCCTTGTCCAAAAGATCGGCTTGTCTTTTCCTTTGCAGCAGTGTGAGTCCAAAATGTACTCCTGCTGAGCCCCGTTGCAGTTCTTTGCGGAACAGATTCCCCCCACGGCCTGCCAAGGGGTCTTGAAGCAGCTCTGTGGGCCTGCTTGGCATTTCCCAGTGTGTAGCGAATAGAGCCGGGACACCTGCTAGCCGCTGAACGGTGGTCGGTCCCTCTGAGCTCCCTGAGGGGCGGTCTGCTGTCATTTTTTTGAGACGTGTCCACTCCCCCCATGGCTGGCCCCGCACAGACGCACGTTCTGCCCCGCCGATGACTAGCGGCCCCGAGCGAGATGCTCCTGCCCCCTGGGCTGCTGGCCCAGGTTAGCTCCCGTGCTCCGGGTGGGCCCGCCAGGGCCTCGGAGAGGCGGCGGGGCGGCCTCGTTGCACTTGTGCGCCCTGACTCTCTGCTTTGTCTGCTCTCGTTCCATCTAACCCGCGAGGCGCTGCTTGCTGAACTAACCCAGATCCAGACACCGTGTTCCTTCTGTTCACAAAACCATTTTTAATATTTTGACAGGAAAAGTAAAGGTATCAAACAAAAGCAGCTCATTCCAAAGGTAAACATTCGCGACACGGCCCGAGGCCACCTTGCTTTGCTTGAGGGCTCCTGGCTCAACTTGCTTTCTGGAAAATAGGGGGCAGGGCAGAGGGAGGGAGGCACTTTGAACATCTCCAGCTTTTTAGTTCCTTCCTCTTCCCGCCGTTGCCCCCTGCCCCCTCTCCAAAAATAATTTCTCCGATGGAAATGATTTGGAGCAGTCTTGGGGTTTCCCGGAAGCAGGGCGTGTGATGGGGATATTTGCACAAGCATGTTGATGGGAGCTCCCAGGAGGAACCGGAGAAGAGGTGGGGAAGCAGGCTGGGGCAGAGGGAGGGCTGAGCAAGGAGGTGGGCTCGGCCTGACCCCAAGGGAGCCTAAGGGTGTGATCACCAGCAAAGAGCTTTTCCCGCCCAGAGGCAATGGGACCCTTCTGCCCCCTCCCCCAGGGATCTTTAGCTACCAGCCACCTCTGGAGGGCAGAATGGGACGTAGCACCTCCCACCAGGCGTTTCTGGGAAAGGGGGCCCTTCAGCCAGGGAAGTCCGACCAGGAAGGGGGCACCCATGCGTGGCCAGTAGCCAAGACCCCAGTAGCTGGCCTCGGGAAACATGCACCCAGCCTCGGTCTAGTCTCCACGTGCAGCGTGCAGATAGATCATGAAATGTGCAAAAGCGAGAAAAACTGCTCAGTCTGGCCAACAGACAGGGTGGTGCTAGTTTTTCTTGTGAGCTGATACTAAGGGTTGGCACACATTGGGGGACCCGCCGGAGAAGCTCATGCGGAAGTGCCGGGCACTTGGCACCCCTGGAGAAGTCATGTCCAGGAGGAAGGTGGCACTCTGGAGCTCTTGGCTTCTGGCCACTCGGGCCGCCAAAGAGGCCGTAATCAATCCTCCCGGAGCCCGTGCCATGTGCAAAGCACAGCGCAGGCTCAGCCCCGGGGCCGCCCTGGCCTCCTGCCAAGCCCACCAACCCCTGCCTCTAGCAGCACTGTCCCGAGACTGATCCTAAGAGCTGCTGCTCCCGGGAGCACAGTCCTGGCTCCCGGGCCTCTATGATGCCTCCTGATGCCCCTTGGGCCCCCCAGGAGGGCAGGCCAGACCCCATTTGTCTGTCCTAGAACCTGCTGGACTCCAAGTCCCTGAAGCTCATCATCAGCATGACCCTTCACGATCGCACCACCAAGTCCTTGCTGCACTTACACAAGAAAAAGAAGCCACCTAGCATCAGCGCCCAGTTCCAGGTAAGCAGCCCAGAGAGGCTGGCGGGGGACGGGGGCGGGTCGGCGAACACAGCCTGATGCTCTCGAGACCCGGCCACAACAAACCTAACAAATGGTTATTCTTGAGCTTCCTGCCCTCAGCGTTTTTTGACATCTGGGGCTGGGTCATTCTCTGTGGTGGGGGCCATCCTGTGCATTATGGGACACACAGTAGCGTCCTACAGTTGTGACAACCAAAAATGTCTCCAGGCATTGCCACATGCTCTGGGGAGTGGGGCAGAATCACTCCTGTTGTGAACCATTGAGTTAAAATAACAGGTTAGTCCATTAAGGTGGCCACTGAACTGTGTTGTTAAGCTATGTTTCCCTTTTTTCCCTGGCTGCCAGGAAGCTCAGAGGCATTTTTTTTTTAAAGGGTGCCCAAGGGCTGCTACTGACCCTTATTTACCATTACCTTTTTTGTTCCTTTCCTCTTTTCCTCAATCTGATGCAGGCAGTCTTCAGTGCCCACCTTGACTTTTTTTGTAATCCCCTCACCTGGGAGCTCCTGCAAATCCTTTTTGTAAACAGCAGGCCAAAGACCAAAGTCGTGGTATCCAAAAGTGCTGCTGTGTGAGGCAGACCAGCATTTTAAATCCTGAAGGAGTTTATCTGGTGCCACCCACCAACCCACCCCTCCCACCTTCCCGCTGAGACAAAGAGCTGGAGATCCTGGGAAGATGACTTCTGTCAGCTCTGGGGACCCTCCAGCTCTTGGGCTCCCAGAGGTAGTGCAACCTTTGGTCAGAATGTCCAGCTACAGCCTCGCATGTCCTGCGTCAGTGCTGGTGGCAGCAAGTGACCGGGGACCCCTCCCGCTGAGCGGCTTGCCTCTGGGGGTCCCAGCTGAAGTCTTCTCCTTCTTTTCCCAGACGTCCCTTAACAAGCTCCTGGAGGCACTGGGGAAGGCGGAGCCTTTCTTTATCCGCTGCATCCGCTCCAATGCCGAGAAGGTGAGTAGCTCCTGTGTCTTGGGTAGGTGAAGGCCAAGGTCTGGCGGCTCAGCAGGGCGTGCTCCTGTGTTGCCGTAAACTCTTGGAGGGCCCGGAAAAGTTTCCAGGAATTAAGTGGAAGGGCTTTCGCAGGAAGCAGTGAAGGCAGCCAGGTGGCCCCCCAAGAGCAGGGACATCATCTGGAACGTGGAGGAGCCCTAGGAGGGACAAGTCAAACATGCCTTCAGTACATCCCCAAATTGGCCAGTGCAGAAAACGTGCCAGAAGAGAGGGGCTGAGGTCATCTGGCGGAAGCACAAAGCCTACTGTTCATTTGATCTGAAAGTTTCTGGAAAAACTCATGGAGCACCAGTGAGGGCCCCAGTGGAGGCTCAGCCCTTGCTGTCTGGTTTCCTTTGCCCATGGATCCACTGGGGGGAACTTTCCTGGGGGCCGTTCAGGATCTGGACCTACCCCCTTCGCCTCTACTCCTCCCATTTCCCTGGCTTTCCCCTGCTCCTGGATTGCTCTGTCAACATGCAGAGCCCAGCTTCTCCCTACCAGGTTCTATCCTCCTGGGCAAGGACCTGGAATCCACCTCTGGGCCTTCACCTGGCTGTTCCCTGCCCATTCCTTCCTCAGGACTCAGCCCAGGGTCCCCTCACCTGTTGGGCCCTTTCCAGGGGCCCCTGGCAGTGTCTGCCCCGTTCACGTATGCACCTGGCTCCCACCTACAGACCTTACTTGCTCTTCGCCAGATCCCTAGTATTCACCACCCGCCCCGGCCTGGCAGAGAGTATGAGCTCAGCGCCGGTTTTGATTGGAGTCCCGCAAGAACTAACTCTTTGCAGCACATCATCTTAATTTAAGCAGTAAGAAATGGCACGGGTCTCCCCGACACCAGGGAATAGAGCAGATCAGGTGCCAGATTTTCCAGAAGAGATGAATACCTTAAGCACCACTGCTGAGCAGCCCCGCCTCTTTATTCCAAAAAGAACGTGTGGAGCAAGGAAAGATGGATCCCCCTGGTGGCCACGGCTGTGACGCTGTGGACAGTCCCACCCAGCTGGGGCCCCACCTGTGCTCCCCAATCGCACCTGTGTCCGTAATCCTATGGGACCTTGTCCCCTAGCTCCCCATCCCTGAGTGCTCGTACCCCATTTCAGAAAGAGCTGTGTTTCGACGACGAGCTGGTGCTCCAGCAGCTGCGCTACACCGGCATGCTGGAGACGGTGCGCATCCGGAGGTCAGGCTACAGTGCCAAGTACACATTCCAGGTGGGTGGCGCATGCGTGGCTGTCGTGCCGGGGCAGGGGGCTGGCCGCCTCCCACTCTCGGAGAGAACGCATCTCTGGAACGAACCCAGGGGGTCGCTAGGTGCCAGGGCTCCTCCACCCCGGCACTGTGGGCATTTATAGTAGATTATTCTCTGTCATGGGGAGGTGGGGAGGAGCAGGTGTCCTCAGAAGAGGTGGCTGGGCCCAGGCCAAGCCAGGAAGGATACAGAGGTACCAAGGCAAGCTGGGAAGAGGGAGTTGCACAAGCTGCATGAGCCGATCCCTGCACAGCTCTGCCTTCTGTTGAGCATCTCCTGTGACAGATGCTTTTATACCCATCTCTTCTATCTCTTCTATTCCTCCAACCGGCGGCGAGCGGTCCCAGCTCCCCGGGGTTTTTAGAAATGCAGAGGATCATTAGTGACCTCAAATTTGGGAAGACCAAACTGCCAGCTGCTAGAGCAGTTTCTTGACTTTAGCCCCGTTGACCCTGGGGCTGCCTGGTCATTCTTTCTCTGGGGGCCACCTGGGGCATTATGGGACATTGAGCGGCATCCCTGGTCTCCACCCCCTCGATGTCGGGAGTACCCAGCCCTCCCACATCGCGAGAGCCCTGGATGTCTCCGGACATCACCACATGGTGGCATGCCTCCCTTTTTCTCATCTATGGACTAGAAATATCGTCTCTCTGAACCTGTGTAAATAGGAAAAGCCAAAGCCCAGAAATGGTAGAAAACACCAGTGTATCTTACTAACGGTTCATTCTTAAAAATTTGACCTGTTTGCTTAAAGGCTGTGTATCTCCAGCTTGGATTGATCTCTCTAATGAGCCATAGGCCACAAGTCCCCCAAAGGCAGCCCTGTTTCCTGGCCACCCCCCCCCAACAGTGCCAGCACCGGCAGGCCCTTAAGAGCCACTCGCCAAGTGACTGAAAGACCCAGTGCTCCGTATGTGTCGTGGTCTTTCTGAAGCATTAAGCTGTTTCAGAGAGTCTGAGATTCTGGCTTTGTCAGTACCATTCTGGCTTTGGAAACTTGACTTGACCAGGAACTCGCTGGAGCACCATATCCCTGCCACTGGTGGAAACCCTCAACAGAGATTCTCTTCTCTTGGCCAAAATCGTGCAGGATTTCACAGAACAGTTCCAGGTGCTGCTGCCCAAGAACGCCCCGCCCTGCAGGGAGGTCATCTCCGCCCTGCTGGAAAAGATGGACGTGGACAAGAGGAACTACCAGATCGGGAAGACCAAGGTCAGGGCTCCCACCCCTTCGGGGAGCTGCAAACCTGTAACCCACCTCCCGCCACATGCAGGGTCCTCCCCTGGGCCGAGATCCCTGGCCACATGCTGAGAGACAAGGGGCTCTGCTGAGGAAGTGTCTTTCTTGGGGCCCAGCACATTCTTTCTTCCCAGAAGGCGAAGGGGGGGTCCATCTGAGGGGCGGGGCTTGGGCTTCACTCCCATTTCCCCTCCCTCACACATGGCCCAGGGCTCCTGTGGGGTGTTCGGGAGCCAGTTGCTAACATTTAGGGTCTGGTAGAAGGCTTCCTTCCCTGGTGTTCCTTTCAGAAGGAACCAGCTCCAGCTGCCTCCAGATGGTTCCAGAAGGAGCCGTCATCTACCAGCTCCAGATACGTGCTGGTTGTTTCTTACTGTTGGGGCACCCACCGCTGTCCTTGTCCAACAAGGGCAAAGGGCAGCCCCGGTTAGGGCTCCATCTGATGTGCAAAGTCCCTTCACCGTTCTCCAACAAGCTAGTCCTCGAGTTACCATGTGACCCAGCAATTCTATTCCTTGGCATGGACCCGAAAGAACTGAAAATGAGGTGTTTAAACAGATCTTTATACACACATGTCCATAGCGGCACGAGTCCCAATAGCCAGAAGGTAGAAACGGCCCATATGGTCCATCAGCTGATGAATGGGTCCCCATGAATGGGCATGGGATGAAATGCCATGTGCCCCCCCCCACATGCTAGGACATGGATGAACCTTGAAAACATGACGAGTGAGAGAGGCCAGACACAAAAGCCCGCCTAATGTGCGATTGCGTGTACACGAGACGCCCGGAACAGGCAGATCCCTAGAAAGCAGACCACGGGTTACCAGGGGCTGGGGCACAGAGGGCAGGGGGCGTGACGGCTCACGGAGATGGGGGTCTGCCTTCGGGGTGATGGAAATGTCCTGGAACCCGACGGTAGTGACGTTTGCACGATGTTGTAAATGGACCAAATGCCCCCGATCCACTCGTGTTAACGACGGTTTACTTCATGTTACAAGAATTCTCTGGACAGATGAAAAATCTCCCCTTGGTCAGGTCCATTGGCACCCCAGCTTGGTCTCACGCGTTTGCGGGGCCCGGGGATTCTGGGGGCTGCGCTGACCGCCCCCCCCACCCCATGCCCACACCCACCAGGTTTTCCTGAAGGAGACGGAGCGCCAGGCCCTGCAGGAGACGCTGCACCGGGAGGTTGTGCGGAAGATCCTGCTCCTACAGAGCTGGTTCCGGGGGGTTCTGGAACGCCGGCACTTCCTACAGATGAGACAGGCGGCCATCACCATCCAGGTATGGCAGGGGACAAGGACAGGGGCAGCTGGGGCCACAGAGGCCCCATCCCTGAACGCTTGCCCCACCTGCAGGCCTGCTGGCGCTCCTACCGCGTCCGACGGACCCTGGAGAGGACACAGGCCGCCGTGTACCTCCAGGCCGCGTGGAGGGGCTACCGGCAACGGGTGGCCTACCGGCGCCGTAGACAGAGCATCATCCGGCTGCAGAGCCTCTGCCGGGGTCACCTACAGCGCAAGAGGTGAGCAGAGCGAGGCCCCGCCTCCCGCCCCTCGCCCCCCACATCCCGCTCACCCAAGAGCCTGAGATGCCGCCTGGCCAGTGGAGCCATCCAGACGTCATTCTAGATGCAGGGAAGCTGGGAGGGGCTGTCAGGAATCTGGCCCTGGAGAGACGCTGCAGGGCTGGTGGGCAGCACCTGTAGACCATGACCGAGGTCACTGTTGGTGGGACTTGGTCTCCGCCAGGGACCTCCCCTCACTGTACCCGCCCACCCTGGGCCCTTTGATGAAGAGGTGGAGGGTTCAGGCTGCTAGGACCGGCCCATGGTGAGTTCCCTTAACCCTGTGCTTCTGGATGAAAACTCAGGCATCCACCTGGCCAGGGACCCCAGAGGAATTCAGGGGTTTCTTAACAGATCCCTCCCACAACAGGGCGACCTAGGGCAGAGGTGGCTGTGACAATAAGGGGCCACCTCCTGGATCTCCCTTTCCTAGCTGGGGCATTTCTACCTCTCCAGAAGCATCTCTCGAGGGCCGGGGTTACCCCACGTGGGAGGGGCAGAGCCTGGCCGCCAGCCCGTGGGTGGCACAGAGGTCCCTGACACCCTGGGTGGATTCTGGAGGTGGCACGTGCACATTTGTCCCTGAACCTGCCCCCTTTGCTCTTCTCACACCAGCTTCAGCCAGATGGTCGCAGAGAAGCAGAGGGCTGGAGAGGACAGGGCAGCCCAGCAAGCCTTGAGGGAAGAAAGGGCAGAGAGCGGGCCTGGCCAGGCAGCCCAACAGGAGCAGGTGCCCAGGCAGGACCCAGAACCATTGGAGGACAGGGAGCACTTGGCGTCCGAACCCGAGGTGTGGCCAAGCGAGGAGCTCCTGGCAGAGAGCTCCCAACCAGAGAAGGAGGTCCCCAGCCCAGAGAAGGCTCTCCCAGCCCAGAAAAATACAGCCGACAGTCACGAAAAAGTGCCCAGCAGCCGGGAGAAGCGCGAGTCACGGCGGCAGAGGGGGCTGGAGCACGTGAAGCTCCAAAACAAACACATACAGTCCTGTAAGGAAGAGCTCACCCTCAGAGAACCTTCTGGAAGGACTGTGCTAGAGCAAGAGGAGAGCCTCCCAGAAGACAGGAAGGAGAACAGAGAAGATGAAACACCTTCAGACTTGGGGACAGAGGCAGAGAATGCTTCTAAGAAGCAGCCCGAGGAGCCACTGCAGGCCACGCCGGCCAGCCAGCTCTCTGGAGAAACCCCGAAGATGCCGCAGGGCGGGGACCCAGCGCCTGGCCCCGTGGCACGGCCAACCAGCCTAGCCTTGGACAGTAGGGTCAGCGTGCCCACCCCCGGCACCACCCCTGAGACCCCCAAGGACAAGAGGAAGCTGGGGGGCGACCCGAGGGCACAGGACAGGTCTGAGAGCCCCGGAGGCTCCACCCAGATCCAGCGGTACCGGGACCCCGACTCTGAGCGGCTGGCCAGCGCCGTGGAGCTCTGGCGGGGCAGGAAGCTGCTGTCCTGTCCGAGCGCCATGCTGAGCCAGTCCCTGGACCTCAGCGAGCGGCACCGGGCCGTGGGGGCCGCTCTCACGCCCACAGAGTAAGCCCCGGGCCCTCCCTTGTCTGAACTCCATGGGTGCCAGGCTGGGCTGGGCGGGCAGGGTGGAGGCACAGACAGAGGCCTGGCTGCAGGTCCCAGGTGGTGCCACATACCCCAAAAACGTGAGTGGCCCTGTGCCTGCCCGAGAGCCAACACCAGGTGTGTGGGAGCCCTGAGGAAGGAGGAGGAAGGGACAGGGGAACGTGGAGAGTTGGCATCTGCCAGGAGCCACAGGACTCAGCTGGGACCCTGAGTCCTCTCCCTGACCCCCACCCCTGCCCCATAACGAGCTGTGTTCACACAGAATCCCCTGGCTTTGTGGGAGGCGACAGCCCACTCCCCGGTCTGTCTGGGTCCCCGTGTCCTCAGTAGGGGTGATTACCTTCACCCAGGAATTGAAGATGGGGCTCGGCTCTTGACCCACCCCGCCTGACCCTTAGCCACGTACTGCTGACCCCAGGTCCCCAGCCCCTCCTCCCAGAGGCCTGCCTGGCCAGGGGGAGGATGAGCTGGAAGAAGATGCGGGCCTCCTGCTAGGCCAGGCTTTCTCGGCCCGGCACGCCGACAGCCGGGGCCGGCTCGTTCCCCGGGGTGGGCTGCCCCGTGCCCCTCGGACCGTGGAGCAGTATCCCTGCGCTCCACCCCCCAGATGCCCGCACCCCTCCCACCCCAGTCGGGACAACCAAAAACGTCTCCTAACTCGCTCTCGTGAATAAAAGCCACGTTTCTGTGATCCTGCAGGGAGAGACGCATTTCCCTATCCACGAGCGACGTCTCCAAGCTCCTCCCGTCCCCATCCCAGACCAAGATGCAGGTAAAGCTTCAGGCTGCAGCTCCCACCCTGGCTGCCCCGGCTCTGCCAGAAATGCAGCTTAAAAGACAAGGGAAGTTGGTGGCTGGACGGCATGGTGAGCGGAGCGCCCCTGCCTTCCCTCCAGCCAGTCCCGCCTGCCTTTGCCCACCCGGCCCTGTTCCCTTGCAGCATTCTATGGAAACCGTGGACGGGGAGCCCAGCGCCAAGAAGCCGGCCGTCCAGAAGAAGAAATCGGGCGACGCGTCTGTCGGCACAGATTCTGGGCTGTCCCCCGGCCCCCCGGCCGACTCTAAGTAAGTGTGGGCTTTGGTGGTGGTTCAGGTCACCACCAGAGCATCCCCAGGGTCCCTGCCCCCCCCCGCCCCTCCCCCCCACTCCCGTCTCAGGGCAGTCTGGTCTAAAGTGATGGCATTTATGAAGCACATTCGGGCAATGTCTAGGATGTGTGGTCGTGACCTCCTCACGTGCCAGTGGGACGTGCCTGTGTCATGATTCCCACTGCGGCCTAGAGCCAGTCTGGGTCACCTCCTCTGGGTCCACGTAGACGGGGTCCGTATGGCTTTTTATGGGGCTCCCCCTACCTCATGGACCCTTCCTGGTCTGCGGATAGAAGAAACTGGGCCAGGCTCTGGCCCCAGAGAGCTCCTGCAGAAATGCTCCATATGGTTCCATCACAGAACGGAGAGGATGGGCCATGGGACAGGGGAGCTTTGATCCAAATGCAGGGACCGGAGGCCGAGGAAGGTCCAGAACGGGCTTGCAGAGTGCCCGCCGCTGCGGGGAACACCCCACCACCAAAACGAAGCCCCTCAAACCAGGGGTCTTCCAGTAACCGGAATTCACTTCTCACAGTCCTGGCGGCCAGTAGTCCGCAGTCAGGACATTGGCAGGGCCGCCCCCTCGGAAGGCTCTAGAAGGGCACTCCTCGCCTCTTCCGGTTTCTGGGGGCTCCGGGCAGCCTCGGCTTATGGCCGTACCCCCGTCATCTCCAGCCGCGTCTTCACATGACCTTCCCCATTCCTCTGTGTTTTCTCTTTCTCTGTCATAAGGATGATGACCTCATCTTGAGGTCTTTGTCCATTTGGGCTGCTGTAACAAAAACCACCAGACTAAGTGGCTTAAACTCTGGACATGTCTTTTGGGGGCTAGAAGGTCAAGGTCAAGGCACCAGCAGATGCACTGTGTTGGGGGCCACTTCCTGGTTCATAGATGACATCTTCTTGCTGGGGCATCACGTGGCAGGAATGTCCAGGGAGCTCCCCAGGGCCCCGTTGGTAAGGTTACCAGTCCCATTATAGGGGCTGCCCCCTCATGACCTCATCACCCCCTAATACCATCACACTGAGGGTACGACTTTGGCGTACAAATCTGGAGGGGAGACAGACATTCAGAGCATGACACACAGTACTTAGTCTCATCTGCAAAAACCCTTTTTCCAAATAAGATCACATTCATGGGTCCTGAGCTTGAGCACATGGACACAGCTTTTGGGGGGCACGCCATTCAGTGCACGATTTGGCGTTTGTTCCTTCTCATTTTCTTTCTTGAACCTCAGGCCCATAAACACACATAAGGGGGCAGAGGGTAGTTTTATGTCTTTTTTTTTTTTTTTTAAGATTTTATTTATTTATTTCACAGAGGGAGAGAGATCACAAGGAGGCAGAGAGGCAGGCAGAGCGGGGGGGGGGAAGCAGGCTCCCCGCCGAGCAGGGAGCCCGATGCGGGCCTCGATCCCAGGACCCTGAGATCATGACCTGAGCCGAAAGCAAAGGCTTTAACCCACTGAGCCACCCAGGCGCCCTCTTTTTTTTTTTTAATATGAAAATGGGATCATGCTGTGATGTCTACTCTGCATCTTGCCTTTTCGCCTGACTCCCCTGTCACTTTACACAAATCGATCTCATTTTTAGTAGCATCTCTTTCCCTGGATAACCAAGCAAAGGGTGATTTCTCTCTTTATAGTAAGTCGACCTTTCCTTCAGCCTCGCTTCTGTTGTCACTTCCCAAGGCTTAAGCAAAACTCCTTAACTTTCTCCTACAGATCCACTTTTAAAAGACTTTTCTTGCATAAGAATAAGGATAAAAAATCCAGCCTGGAGGGGCTGGAGGAAACGGAGAACACAGCAGCCAGGCACACCGTGCTGGAAGCCGCCACCACCAAAAAGAACCTAGAAGGTTGGTCGCCGGCAGCTTCAGGGATGGAGAGCAGAGCCACCCGGGTCCCTGGGGATGGGTACTGGGCACAGGGCTTCGGGGTTGGTCCCAGATACCACCCCCCAAGTCCAGGGTGCTCTCTGGCTGCAGACCCCAGCTTGCAACTAGAGCAGAGCCCTGGTTCTCTGTGTGGGGGACCGTGCATCCCACAGAACCCACCTCACCAGATGCCCCTTCTCCCACCAGCCTCCAACCACCAGCACCGCCACCCAGCAGGCGAGAAGCATGCCAAGGAGCCAGGAGGCAAAGGGAAAAAGAACCGAAACCTCAAGATCGGCAAAATCACGGTGTCAGAGAAGTGGCGAGAATCAGTGTTCCGCAAGATCACCAACGCCAACGAGCTCAAGTACCTGGATGAGTTCCTGCTGAACAAGGTGGGCCATCCAGGAGCAACTACGGGGTCGGGGGGACACACGCGGTCAACCCCGGGCCTCCCCAGAAGGGTGGTCACCACCCGGCAGTTTTCAAAGCCTCCACACCCCAGCCCTTAGTGTGCCAGGCACAGAGTGTCCAGGGGCACAGTTCCAACGCAGAAAGTTCCAGAAACCACATGCTTATTCCCAAACTTGATGTTAGCTCCTTTACTGCAAAATTCTACCCGGACTCATGGGAAAATGTTTGTAGGCTAACATTCCCATTGCTCACCAGGGATATTTACATTCTGTGTGAAAAGGCAGTGGGTCTTGGGGTGCCTGGCTGGCTCATTGGTAGAGCATGTGACTCTTGATCTCAGGGTCATGAGTTCAAGCCCCATGTCGGGTGTACAATTTATTTAAAAAAAAAAAAAAAGTCAGTGAGTCTGATTACAGGGGCTGCACAGAACTTGAGGAACAGTGTTACCCCCAGAGGGCCTGTTTCTGGGATAGCCTGTCCCGAGGGTCTCAGGCAAGGGTTGTGGCTTGGGCCAGCGTCCTCCCCTGCACTACCTGCCCAGGAAGTTCAGAATCTGCTGTTGGAAGACGCTTTGTGTGTTGTCCCCCCACACCCTTGGGGGTGATTGCCCTACTTCCTCTCACCCTGGAGGAAATGGAAGTGCCTAGAGCTAGGTGGGCACTGGACACACCTGCGTCCCCCGGGTGACCCCAAGGTCCTGCAGCCTCACGGTGGCTCAGCCCTGGCCATGAACTTATCTTGTTTAGAATACACTTTTACAAAACGCAATGATTGAGCGCTTAGTGTATACAGTGGAGATGAACCGGTCACCACGGCATGCACTTGAGGTGTGGCTTGGGGTTAAGTGCCTATGGTGACAGGAGGGGCCACAAGGATGACTGTGTCCCAGGAGACCACTGTTTACATCTGCAGACATTTTTGGTTGTCATGACTGGAGAGTGCCACTGGCATCTGGTGGGTGGGGGCCAGGGGTGCCATTCGACACCCCCACTGTGATCCAGCCCCAAATGTTAAACCCGGACTGAAGGGATTGGAAAGACCAAGATTAGCCAGAGGGCCTGGGCAGGATCCAGGGAAGGACTCAGGACAGAGCCCAGCATAAGCGATCAGATGCCAAGCCCAAGGTTACTCCGAGTCAGGGCATCTGTCTCTCCTTCTCCAGATAAATGACCTGCGTTCTCAGAAGACCCCCATCGAAAGCTTGTTCATCGAAGCCACCGAGAAGTTTAGGAGCAACCTCAAAACCATGTACTCTGTCCCTGTACGTGCAGCCCCGAGCCCTAGGGAGGGCCCCCATGGGGACCCCCATGCCCTCTCCAGGGCACACACCCCCCGTCTGTCCCACGGGGGTCACGCCTGCGTCCCCGCAGAACGGCAAGATCCACGTCGGCTACAAGGACCTGATGGAGAACTACCAGATTGTCGTGAACAACCTGGCAGCCGAGCGGGGCGAGAAGGACACCAACCTGGTCCTCAACCTCTTCCAGTCGCTGCTCGACGAGTTCACCCGCGGGCACACCAAGAATGACTTCGAGCCGCCCAAGGTCAGTGGTGCCGCTTCGGGGACGGTGGGGGGGTGGGCGGCAGGAGGCCGAGGTGCCCCCAGCGCCCTCACAGACTGCGCCTGTGTGCTCCCTCACAGCAGAGCAAAGCTCAGAAGAAGAAGCGGAAGCAGGATCGCGCTGTGAGTACCCGCGCGGGTGCAAGGGCGCGGGTGTAAGGGCGCGGGTGTGAGTGTGTTTTCCCGCCCAGCCCCAGGGCACCCTGGTCGTGAATGTGAATCTCAGGCCTGAGGTGCTGCAGGCTGCGGTGAGAGCGTGGCGGGTCCCCCCTCGCCGCTCAGCGCCCTCCCCCGTGGCCCCCCAGGTCCAGCAGCACAACGGGCACGTGTTTGCCAGCTACCAGGTAAGCATCCCGCAGTCATGCGAGCAGTGCCTCTCCTACATCTGGCTCATGGACAAGGCCCTGCTCTGCAGCGGTGAGTGTTCCTGACCCCCCGCCATGCCCCCTGGTGCTCCCCGACACCCCTTCACCCCCCACCAGGTCCCCAGACCCCTCACTGTGCACCAGGGCCTTCACGCAAGCCAAGGGGTGGATCTTTCTGGAACACTGCCCTGGCCACGCCTCGCCCACTCAGCCCTCCCATGGTCACCCCAGGGCAGATGCCAATTCTCAGCCGGCCCTGAGGCACCCCCGCCTCTGCAGCCTGCCCTCCACACGCCCGCCTCGGCAGCTTACCCCACATCCTCCCTCCCACCTTACGTGCACACTGCTCCTGCCTGATTGCCAGCACCTCCCCAGACTCCCTGAGTCCCCTGTGTGGCAGGCAAGGCCGGTCAGCCCCAGAGGAGCCCTGAGACACAGCCGCAGCCCAGGCTGACCCAGCCGGCAGGAGGGTCTGGCCCCGGGCGCGATCAGGCAGATCTCCGGCGTTCCTGCCGTGATCAGTCAGGCCTGTCTCTCTTATGCCCAGGGCCCCCTGTCCCCTCGGTCCCTATGTGTCCCCCTATGTCCATCACAAATACTCGGGCAGTTGTCACCGTCCTAAGTCAAGGACACTAGATGCTCCCTCCTTTTTGGTCTCAACTAGCTCACTCTGTCAAGCACGGCCCCCCAAACCCCTGCTCCCGTCCCACTGGCCAGGCTCTGAGGCCACTAGCAGTCACCAGCTATGAACGTCTGCCCACACAGTTTCCTTGCCTGGGAATTGGGGCAGTAATTCGTATGTCTCGTTTGGAAGCTGGTCGGTGGGAACCTGGGGCCCCTGAGGCACCCTCTGTGACCACACACCCCCCTTGACCTCCTAGTGTGCAAGATGACCTGCCATAAGAAGTGTGTGCACAAGATTCAGACCTACTGTTCCTACACATGCGGAAGCAAGGTGAGCGCCCCCCGGGGCCAGGAACTTTCCAGAACACCTGGGGGAGGCCATCCCAAGCGGTGGGAAGAGAAGGTGTGCTTGATGCGAGGCCAAGGTTGAGTGTCAGATGGGAGCAGGGAGCTGACAGGAGGGGCTGGTCCAGAGCAGAGCACACCCCAGTTCTGTCAGAGCCCCTTGAGGGTCCCCCCAGGCAGGACTGGGTTTCCTCAGTGTGCATCTCAGACCCCCAGCCCTGCTCCTCCGCCCTCCAGGTGGAGGGAAGCCTCCAGCTCTGTGCACAGGGGAGGCCAGGTCCCAAGCGCCGGGGCTGCAGCAGGAGCAGGACCAGCTGCCCTGAGGGAGCTGTGGCCGCTCCACAGGGGAACCCCTGCCCCTCCCCGCCCAGCGGCCAGCAAGCTCACCTCCCCAGCTGGGCGCCCCCAGTAGCCTGCGGCGAGGGGGGAGGGCTAGGGAGGGAGGGAGCCCACCGGGGAGGCCTGACCCCCACCCTCTGGTGTTGCAGAGCGAGCCAGGTGCCGAGCCAGGCCACTTTGGCGTGTGCGTGGACAGCCTGACCAGTGACAAGGCCTCCGTCCCCATTGTGCTGGAGAAGCTTCTGGAACACGTGGAGATGCACGGCCTGTACACCGAAGGCCTCTACCGCAAGTCAGGCGCTGCCAACCGCACACGGGAGCTACGACAGGCACTGCAGACAGGTGGGTGTCGGGGGCGGATGGGCATGGCCGGGTGGGAGGGGGGGGTTGGGCACCGCCCTCCTGCCCGCACTCACCAGCCCCTGGCCGGCCTCCCCGCAGACCCCGCAGCCGTCAAGCTGGAGAACTTCCCCATCCACGCCATCACCGGTGTGCTCAAGCAGTGGCTTCGAGAGCTGCCTGAGCCCCTCATGACTTTCGCCCAGTACGGCGACTTCCTCCGAGCCGTAGGTGAGGCCCACGGCAGCCGCGGTGAGGGTGGGCGGGCGGCCGGCCACGGTCGGGCCTGGAACCACGAGCGCTCGCCGGGGCCGATCGGGGAGGCCCTGCTGAGAAACCAGGGCTCGGAGCAGCTGGCCTGGCGCGGGCCCCTAGCCGAGGGCAGGGCCAGGACCCCGCGGTGGCCCCGCACCTTGCCGCGCGCCCGTCCCAGCCCCCACACAGTGGGCGGCTCCCTGCCCCCCGGGCACGTGTCAGGGCCGGGCCCACAGGGAGCTGATGGCCCGGGCCCTCCTAGAGCTACCAGAGAAGCAGGAGCAGCTGGCCGCCATCTACGCCGTGCTGGAGCACCTGCCGGAGGCCAACCACAACTCACTGGAGCGGCTCATCTTCCACCTGGTCAAGCAAGTGCCCGCCGCCTGCTCCCCGGGGGGGAGGCGGGAGGGTCCCCATCAAGAGCCCCGCCACGGTGTGCCCCGGGTGCGGCCCCAAGACCTAGGCCTGTGCTGGGGGAGGGGGGGTCTGGGAGGGGTGCCCCCCCAGGCTCTCCCGTGATGATGCCTCTCCGGCCCTGTCCCAGCTCCAGGGGGCCGGCGGCCCCTTCCCTGGGGCTCCACCCGCGGGTCCGGGGGCTCCCTGGCCACCCCTAACTGCCACGCACCACGCAGGGTGGCTTTGCTCGAGGACGTGAACCGCATGTCACCCAGCGCTCTGGCCATCATCTTCGCTCCCTGCCTCCTGCGCTGCCCCGACAACTCAGACCCGCTGACCAGCATGAAGGACGTCCTCAAGGTCACCACGTGAGTGCTAGCTGCCGCCTCCCCTCACCCCTGCATCTGCTCCAGCAGCTAGGGCGTCCCTCCCAAGTGCTTTTGAGGCTGAAGAATGCAGAGAAAAGGAGAAAGCCCTCCACTCCAGTTGTGGGGCGAGGGGCAGACGGGGAAGATGGACGTCCTTGGCCTCTGGTAGCAGCAAGGGCTGTCGGGAAAGCAGCAGCCGTCTGAGGGTCTCTCCTGACCCCTGCGCCGTCTTCAGAAGTTTTCAGAGAGTTCTTCAGAAGAACTCGAAGTCGTCAGACGTCAATGACTGAGAGGACACTGTTTAGGCTTCAGGCTGTGAAAATAAGAACGTGCCCCCCTAAGTGGCTTCTCGTGTGGCCCTGACAGATTTGCTCCGAGCTTCTTCCAGCACTTTCTTTGCTCCTTTTCTCCTTGTGTGGTTGCGATGATGGAAAATGCTGAGTCGTGCCTGCCTCTCGCCCCCCACACTTACGACTCACAGCGCACCTTCCGGACCCCCAGGGGTGGGTCACCTGCAGCCCCTGCGACAGCTCACCCAGCCTCCCTGTTCTTCACACTTCCGTGTTACCCGGCTCTGCAGGGGGACTGTGAGGGGCTGGCTCGCTCTGGTCCACCGTGCCTATGCCTCTTCCTTCAAACCAGGAGGCCTGGTGAGATGGGGCCTCAGGCTCAGAAAGGTGGAGTGAACCGCACGAGGTCACACAGTGCGCCACCACGGAGATGGGAGCCACAGCCCACGGCTGTGTCCGTGGCCCTGCCTGGTCCCAGGGTCTCCATCTCGGCCCCCGTGCCCAGACTGCGGCCAGTGCCTCTCCAGACGCCAGGCCCTGCCGCCGGCCATCCTGTGGGCGGTAACTGAGTCCCCTTCTCTGCAGCTGCGTGGAGATGCTCATCAAGGAACAGATGAGGAAGTATAAGGTGAAGATGGAGGAGATCAACCAGCTGGAAGCTGCGGAGAGCATTGCCTTCCGCCGCCTCTCCCTCCTGCGACAGAACGCTGTGAGCACACGGGCCTTGGGGGGCGGGGTGGGGTCTCCCCTTTCCTCCCCTCGCACGCCCTGCACACCCTTGGCCCCAAGCCACCTGGCCAGGGGCCTCCTGGGAGCCCAGTCGGGAGCCAGTTCCCCCACATCGGCTGAATGACCGACCGCCTTCCTCGCTCAGCCTCGTGCCAACTGCCCCTCGAAAGGCAGCAGGGGACCTGTCATCCACTCGGTGATGGGTCAGGTCCTCCTCTGGCCCCTGCTACAGGGAAGAGTCCCCACCGCAGAAGTGGACCCGCAGTGGGGCTGGGGACTTAGGCGGGCAGGTCCTGGGCTCCCACAGGAGGACCCTGTCCTTGTCCCCGCAACCCAATGTGGCTCGGTGCCCTTGTGGTGGTCGTGGCCCTGCGTGGTCACGCTCTGTTCATCTCTTCCCCAGCCATGGCCTCTCAAACTGGGGTTTTCATCTCCCTATGAGGGGGTCCTGGTATGTACACGTTCCGCGGGCCCGCCCTGCATGTCTCCGGGCGCCGTGCATGCCGGGTTCCCCGCGCACCCGTGGTCTCCTGGGGTAGAGCGAGCCTGTCCTAACCTCCTGGACGTGCATGCGGGGGGAGGCCCGCTGCCTGCTGACCACCTGCGCTGAGGATGACTAATCAGCCGAGCACCAGCCCCTCGGTCCCCACGAGATCCACATCAGAACTAACCTCTCCCCGAGCCCTGGACGGCACCCTCGCCCCTGCCTGGAGCACCGGGCCCCACCCTCCCAGGGGGGACCAGCCACACACCGGCCGCTTCTCTGTCCTAGAACAAGAGCCCCAAGGCCCGGGCAAGCAGCGCCGGCGGCCCGGAGGAGCTCGGGGTGCTGCCGGAGGAGGAGGTGCCTGGCGCCGACGAGGACCGCGAAAAGGAGATCCTCATTGAGCGGATCCAGTCCATCAAGGAGGAGAAGCAAGTGTCTCTGTCCCCTTTCTGGTCCCAGCGCTGCCGTCCGGCCCCCTCCCCGGGCCCCTGTGCCGTTAGAGGAGGCTGACGGGCTAGACTCATTCCCGTCGTCCGGCACCTCCATCACGGCAGGGGTGGGGCGGGGGGGTGCTGTCCTACAACAGGGCCGAGGGCTCTGTTTAAACCCCCTGCTTGACCCCCCGGGAGCCACAGGGGATAAAAGGGGGCAGAAGAGGGGTCATGCCCAGACTTGGTCTCAAGGTCGGTTTTAGCTAGGGTGACCAATTAACTTGTCACCCAGTCAAGATGTGAGCGTGCGGAGGGGCGCCATTAACATGATGCCCAGAGGACAGGTGTGACCTAGGCCCCTCCCTTGGCCTCCCTAGCCCGACGATCAGGGTAGAGCACTCCAGGCAGAGGGCCCGACACTGGCAAAGGCCCTGAGGCAGGAGCCTATCACCAGCTCCGTACGGGGCCGGCTGGCTGGCGTCCCTCGGCATCCTGACACAGCCGTCCCTGGGGTTTCTCTGGGTCACGTGTGACTGGGGCAGGGGTGCTGGGGGCGCTGAGGGGCTCCCATCCAGGACCAGCAAGGCCCGTTCCGCCCCCCTCCCCCCGGCCGGCCTGGCCCCCTTGTTGGGAGGTCTTTCACCCCGGGAACAGCCTTGGACACCACGACCCCCTCCCCCGCCCCCAGGGAGGACATCACCTACCGGCTGCCGGAGCTGGACCCTCGGGGCTCCGACGAGGAGAACCTGGACTCGGAAACGTCGGCCAGCACGGAGAGCCTGTTGGAAGAGCGGGCCGGGCGGGGGGCCTCGGAAGGTCAGTATTAAGGCAGCGTCTGCTTCTCTCCTTCCCGTGTCCACCACCGGCAGGCCCTGGGGCAAGGGTCCGTCTGCTGGCCCCGAAGCTGCAGTAACCCTGCCGTCTGTCTCTCAAAAGGGCCCCCCGCGCCTGCTCTCCCCAGCCCCGGCGCGCCCGCCCTGAGCCCCCTCCCCGTGGCGGCCGCCCCTCCACGACGAAGGCCGTCGTCCTTCGTGACGGTCCGAGTGAAGACCCCCCGGCGGACCCCCATCATGCCCACAGCCAACATCAAGCTCCCACCCGGCCTGCCCTCCCACCTCCCCAGCCGGGCACCGGGTGCCCCCGAGGCTGCTGCCCCCGTGAGGCGCCGAGAGCCGCCCGCCCGACGCCCAGACCAGGTACACTCTGTGTATATCACACCCAGCGCCCACCTGCCCGCGCCGGGCACGCGGGAGCCGCCGGACGAGGACGACCGGCCTCCTGGGGCCAAGCGGAGGTACTCAGACCCCCCGACCTACTGCCTGCCCCCCACCTCGGGCCAGGCCAACGGCTGAGGGCCCCCAGCGCCCGAGTCCCCGCGAGTCTGAGGACCAGCCCGTGCCGGAGCTGGGCCCTGAGCTGCAGAGCCAGCATCTGGCTGAGAAGGATCCCGAATGAGAAGCTCCAAGACAATGTGAGGCGGGCACCAGCCCCACGTGCAGAGTCCAAGCAGGGAGAGGCCAGCCAGGCCCGGTCGCCCTTGCTGAGCCCCCACACCACGTAGACGCGCCCACCCAGAGCACCAAATCACGGTGGGCGGCCTGGCATCTGGCATCTCCCACCTCCCTTTTTGTTTTGTATGGTAACTGTTTCTTTGTGCGTGGTTTACATAACTTTAAACTGTAACAGCCTTAACAAGAGACCAAACTGTTTTTTATACGTGTATGTACAAACTTTTGTATTAACGCCCTGCATCTCCCATATAACCTGGACTTGAGACTTCAGAGCAAAGCCTGCGTGGCTGCCGTATGTCAGGGGCTCAGACCCGCACTGAGGACGGCCTGGGGCCCACGGTCTGAGGGCCGGGGCCTTGCACAGGGGATTTGGACCCCGGGGGGCCCCTGACTGCCCCAGGTGTGTCTCAGGACGCATCCTCCGGCCTGGCTGGCCTGCATCTGAAGGACTATTGGAGCCTCTCGGGATCAAGGCTGGTGGCTGGAGTCAGGACACAAGGTGGCTGGCAGCCTCCACCTGCAGCACCGCAGACCTCACACTCCAGAGAGACATGAATGTGGCCGTCACTCTTCCGTCCACCGAGCCCTGGACTCGGGAGGCCGGAGGAGGCCACCCTCGGCACACTGCCCACTCCGCGTGGCCAACAGGAGCTGCGACTCAGGACCACTCGCAGGCAGGGAAGGCAAGGCCTGGGGTTGGACATTCCTGCTGGTCATCGGTGACAGCCTGGGGATCTCTGGAGTTGGGCTCCCCGCTTCTCAGGCTCGGCTCACTCCCCAGACACACAGCCATGGGTCTGGGATGAGAGGTGCCCCAGGTGCTCCGGAAGCCATGCAAAATAAAAAGTGCCTGAAAGGTGTGTGCCTGCAATTCCTGCTCAGACCGGGTTCAGAGTCTGTTGGAGGAGGAGGGGCTGGCAGGTGGGGGTCCACCCTGTGGCCTCAGGCAAGAGGGGTGCAAGGCGGGGGGCTGTGGCCCTTGTCTGGGAGGACCTGCCTTGATCTTGCAGCAAATGCTGCTGTTGGGATTTCACATGTACTCCTCACACCTGAGTGGTGCGCCTGCTGGAGGTGCTTGTTTATTGATCTGGAAATCAGGGGAGAGGGCGCAGGGCAAAGAGCCTGTTGTCCTGGGAGCTGCTCCTGTTGGCACCCAGCTTCTCCCCACAGCTGGGGCTTCAATGTCAGCTACAAGGGCCATCTCCCTGTGAAGGGATCAGTTCCTGGGGGGCCCAACGAAGCGAGAAGCCACATACCCCCACTACCCCCTCTCAGACCAGCTCCCAGGCTACAGTCAGATGGGCAGTTGTGGGAGCCTGGTGGCAGGCAGAGCCCATGGGGCAGGAGTTGGGGGACAGGGAAGAACCCTAGTCCAGCCGGCACATGAGAACTGGGAGGCTCGTCCGAGGCCACACGTTGGGGATGGGGGTAGGGCTGGGATTCAGAGCCTGCCCCATCTGCCTCTCATGCTCCCCTTCATCCGCTTGGGTTTAGTCTCCTACATAGTACTTTGCAAGGACACGAGGCCACATGGGCCCAGGGCACAGGTGACGTGAGGGGTGGGTAGATGGATGAGTGCCACAAGCTAGGCTCCAGTCCCTCTGAAGCTCAGATCCTTACCCTGCCCTCCGCAGGCCTAGGGGGAGGGGGGAGGTCGCAGGATGGACCTCAACTGCCTGGAGACTCAGGTGGGGCTCTCTCCATGGGGGCCTGGGCGTTAGGGATGACCCTGTCCCACCTCTCAGCCCCAGAGCTAGCTAATATCCGCCTCCCCCCACCTCTCTCCAGGCAGGCTTTGTCACACCACCCGTTTCCCAAGGAAGGAACGGGACCCAGAAATGTTAAACTTCCTCAGGGCCACTGCGGGGGGTGGAGTCGAGTGTCAGACCCGGAAGCTCATAACCACAAACTTTGGATGGGCCCCTAAACCCATCCTTAGTCCCATTCCTTAGCTCCAGGCCCGTACCCCGGGAAGAACCAGGGAAGGCTGCCTGGATACGTTAGAGTTCACCGTGGGAAGAACCCAAGCAGGAGTGGGCGCGGGAGAGGAATTTTGAGCAGGAGGAAAGGAATAAGCCGAGGACGTATTGCACGTGGCCCTGACACCGTAGGACCGGTCCTTTTAACCCTTCCGAAAGGGTTAAGACACTTAAGAGGGTAAAACGCGATTCAGCCCTGAATAAATACAGACAGGATAGTGCCTCTCCTTGAAACAAAACGTTAGTTCCGCCCCAAAGACACAACAGCGAACGAGTGGCGGACGCGCCCGGAAGAAGCCCAAATGAGGGCACTTCCGCCCTTCTCCAAGATGGCGCCGGCGGAAGGGGCCGGGTACCGCCGAGAGATGATGGCAGCGTCGAGGCTGGAGCTGAACCTGGTGCGGTTGCTGTGCCGCTGCGAGGCGATGGCAGCGGAGAAGCGGGACCCCGAGGAGTGGCGTCTGGAGAAGGTGAGGGAATTCTGTACTGTCAAGCAGGGCCGACTCCCGGACGGCGCCTTCCGCAACTGGACGCCACAGGGCCCTACCCCCCACGTCCCAACGGCCGCTCTCGACCACGCCCCTTCCGGCCGGCTCCGCCACGTTCACCTGCAGCTCCCGCCCCATTCCCTGGAGTTCAGCTAGCTCCGCCTCCCTGCAACGTGGCCCCTCCTCTTTCAGCCCAGCCCCCGCCCCGCGCTCCGTCCTGGCTCCGCCCCTTGCTGGCCCCGACGCCCCCACCCCCTACCCCCACCCCCACTTTAAGCAGGACAGGGAGGGGTGGGAGGGCTTGGAAGACCAGGCTTACACCCCCACTTTCCCTTCCCAGTACGTGGGAGCCCTCGAGGACATGCTGCAGGCCCTGAAAGCCCAGGCAAGGTGAGTGCAGGTGGCTACAGGGGCTCCAAATCTGGGGTGGGACTTGGAGCCAGGGCGGGTTCCTGCTGGGGAATCCCTGGGCTCCAGCCCTTGCTGAGACCCTTCCCGGAACTAGGGACAGTGGGCCGGTTTTCTTTTTCCTCTTCTCACCTTCCAGCAAACCAGCCTCCGAGGTGATCAATGAATATTCCCGCAAGGTGGATTTCCTGAAGGGGATGCTGCAGGCAGAGAAGCTGGTGAGCCGGGGTGCTCTAATTCCTCAGCCCTCATCACGCTCACCTGCCCAGGACCTGCCCCTCTGGTGACCCCTTTTCCCTCTTCTGCAGACCTCCGCCTCAGAGAAGGCACTCGCCAACCAGTTTCTGGCCCCTGGCCGTGTACCAACTACAGCCAGGGAGCGGGTACCCGCCACGAAGACGGTGCATTTGCAGTCGCGGGCTCGGTACACCAGCGAAATGAGGAGTGAGCTGCTAGGCACGGTAGGGCTTCCTCCCTGTACCTTGCAAACCCTTTGGTTAGGGACAGTTTCCCACCTGGGTGTGGCAAAACAACAAATGCTGGCAGGTGCAGGGACCCTAAGGGGCCCAACAACCTCTGCCCTGGGCCGGCAGTTGGCTTCCAGACAGAAAGGCCAAGCCAGGACTTTGCTAGATGTGTTGGAGTTTGGTCCAAGGCAAAAATGGTACCTATCTAGTTAAGTCCTAGAATTTACCTGAAGCAACAGAGACGAGTTTGCCACAGATAGATGACTTTATCTCATCTTACCACAAATAAACAAGTTTTTCCATCTGTAAAATGGGGCAGCATCTTTGAGCCGTCTCTTTTTGAGCATTTTATGTGGATCATAATCGAAATATGAAAAAACTGAGGTCCAGAGGTCATTCATGGGACTTGCCCGGGGCCCTGAATGAGTGTGGCGGGGGCATGGTTTCTGAGAGCAAAAAGGGCAGTTCTGGGGGCAGGACAGGTAGGTGACTTCATGCCTCTCTCTTTTTCCCACAGGACTCTGCTGGAGGTGAGCTGTCCTAAATGAAACAGGACTTGAGGCTTAACTGTTGTGCTGCCTCACATCACTCGCCTGGCTCCCCCAGGGTCTTCCACAGCCCAGGGAGCGTAGCCCCAGGGGCGGCACTTAGTTATGCCTGATGGGGGTGCCAGGACAGAGGAGCTGGCCCCCAGAGGAAATAAAGCTGGATACTCCCAGGCCACAGGCCCAAGGTTAGGCCAGCAGAAGGGACCTGGGGCCTGGGGGAGCCCAGATAGGGGTAAGGGAAAAGTTCTTAAAAGAGAGGGCTTTTGAGCTAGGGCTTTGAAGCATGATCAGGAGCTCACCAGGCAGCAGACTAGACAAGAAACGACAGTATTAGTAGCAGACACAGCAGAGGCAATGATCAGGAAGCCGGAAAATAGGAAACCGATCCTCTCTTTCTTCTTGCTTGGCCTTTTTCACTTCTAGAGCCCCAGCTGGATGTGAGGAAGAGAACGTGAGTGTCTTCGGCCCCTGGGTGGCACTGGGGGGTGGGGGTGGGGCAAGAGGCTGTACGAACCTTGGGCCACTGAGGCACCAACCATGAGGGCCCCCACAAGCCTCTGAACCACTGATCAGAAGCCACTTTTGGGGCAGCTCTTCCTAAAAGCCAAAGTGAAAAAGGGGAAACGGAGCCCCCGGCAGGGCAGCAGCTGGAGCCATAACCTCCGGGTTGCTTGGGAACATGTTGGTCTCTTCCCCTCCCCCACCTCATCTCATGCCCTGCACCCCCGGCCACCCACGTGTGAGGTCAGCGGGGTGACAGGGCCCAGACCAGGGGATGAGAAACAGTCAGCAGCCGAGCTAGACCTCGTCCTGCAGCGACATCAGAACCTCCAGGAGAAGCTGGCAGAAGAGATGCTAGGCCTGGCCCGGAGCCTCAAGACCAACACACTGGCCGCCCAGAGCGTCATTAAGAAGGACAACCAGGTGTGAGGACAGTGGGAACTGCCCAACCTCTGCCCTGGGACATCAGAGAAGGCTTCCCGGCAGAGGGGCATTGTGGCCAGGGCTTTGTTGCATAATAGAAGTTTGACAGAAGGCAAAGGTGGAATTCCCAGCCGAGGGCACAGTACCAGTCAGGGCCTAGAGAGCAGACTTGCCCCCAGGTGGCGGGGAGAGGCCACACCTGGCCGCAGTCCTGCTGACACTGTCCCCGCCTCACCCACAGACCCTGTCACACTCCCTCAAGATGGCCGACCAGAACCTGGAGAAGCTGAAGACCGAATCGGAGCGGCTGGAGCAGCACACACAGAAGTCGGTCAACTGGCTGCTCTGGGCCATGCTTATCATCGTCTGCTTCATCTTCATCAGCATGATCCTCTTCATCCGCATCATGCCCAAACTCAAATAAAGACCCGTCCTGGCCCACATGGGCTGTCCTCTGTCTGCCCTCCATCTGTGTCCAGGGGCGCCCTTTGGCAACAACACGGGAGGGTCTTCGGATGTTCCTGAGAGCCACGGAAAACACATGAGCAGGAGAGGAAGGTCAGTCTTGGGCGGGCAGTGACCCAGCGAACTCCCCCTTCAATTCCCCCCCACCCCCCACCGGCAAAGGCCAGGGCCCCAGAAGCCACAGGAGCCCCCAGGCTGGTCGAGTCAGAGCCAAACTCAGTGCCTTCAGCCCTGTGCGGTTGGGGTGAGGCTAGAGGGTGGGGGTTGAAAGGGGGCTGTGTCTGGAGGTCAGCCTGGAGGAGGGACCATCAGGGCTGGGCCTTCCTTGAGACTGAAAGTGATAGTTCAGAGATAGTACTTAGTCCAGCTGCGACCTGAGCTCTCAGGAAACTAAAAGCTTCACCAAGTCATTCAACAAACATATGAGGGTCTGTGGAAACTCTGCCCTGCCAAGGTCATACATAGCCTGATCATCTCAGATGGGAACTGCGTGAGCACTACTCCCGATTTGGGACCCTGGAAGAGGTCATAGCCTGGGAGTCCTGGGAGAATCAGTGGTCCTGGAATCTGCTCACCCTCACTCCAGATGATGAAGCCTATGAGGAGGGGTGAGCAAGGGAGCTCAGTAAGGGAGGCTGGGCAGGTAACAGGTGCACAAGGGTGTCTGTCCCAGACCCTTGGGAGTGTTACTGGGCAACATGGGGACCCTCGTCAACATAGGTGTAAAAACACCAAGTAAAGCTTTTTGTAAGCTCTAATGGCAGCTTTTAAGAAAAAGATCTTACAGGGCATCTGGCTGGCTCAGTCAGTACAGCATGCAACTCTTGATCTCAGGGATGTAAGTTAGAGCCCCACTTTGGGTGTAGAGATTACTTAAAATCTTTGAAGAAAAGAGAAGTAGATCTTAAGGCTCACACTTAAGATGCAGAGATGGTTCAACAGGAAGTTTGTTAATAGGCACACGAATGCATCAGGAAACAAAATCACAGGGTGAAATGGCACATTGTACTGTTTAGTATCTATTGCTCAACATCTCAATAAACAATACTAAGATAGGTATTTTTCTCAACTGCAAAATCTAAAGCCAAAGACAGCATTGAATTTAATGTACAACTACCGGCAATTTTGCCATCAAAGAGAGGAAGGTAGAGGCCAATGCCCACAGTCCACCCAACTCCCCCAAAGACTGAACATTATCTGGAAGTGCTGGTCAAAACAACTGGACAAGAAAGAAGAGATCAGATTGAGAAACGAAAAAGGAAAAGGCAAAGTTATTTGCAGATGATATGATTATATATATGAGAAACCCAAACTAAAAGAAGCTATGTAAACAAGAGAATTCAGTAAAATAGCAAGGGACTTAATGAATATTTTCGTTTCGTCCATGGGAAAAAAAAAACAAACCTGCAAAGTGTATTGGACGATCTCTCCTATAATAGTAAAAGAAGATACATTACTTGGTTAAACTACAACCTTGGCATACAAAGAGCTCCCAAAAATCAACAAGAAAAAGAAAATGTGCAGGAAAAGAAAGACAAATCGTTTCTGAACTTTTTCTCTCATCAGATTAGCCAAGACTTAAAACTTTGAAAATACACTTGTGGGAAACCGTATTAGCACTGGAAGTAACAGAAGTTGTGGGGAAACCAGCGTCTCTCACAGCTAGTCAGAGTATAATAATCTAATGATTAAAGAAATATTTTTAAAATATAATTTCTGAGTAAATAAGTACAAGTTAGCCAAAACCACCGGTTTTTCAGGCCAAAAAAACCCGAAGGTGAGAGAAGGTAAGTCCCCAGCTCAAAACACACAACAAACAGGTCAGTCTCTGTCACACTCGAACCTGTGCTTCAAAAGTGGATCCACTGCCCTTAACGCTGGGTCCCGCCCCTTCACCGCAAACCCCGCCCAATTTCCCTAGGCCCCGCCCCTCCCTGTGGGGCGACCCCGCCAGTTGGGTCCAGCCTTTGAAGTTAATACACAACCCAGACTCAGGCGCCTCTCCGGCAGCGGACCCAGGCTCGGAGACCCGGACGCTGGGACAGGTAACCCCGGACGGGAGCTGTCCGTGCGGCCCGCAGTTGGGGTGGAGGTCCCGGGGGACTTCTCAGGGGCGGTGTCCGTGGGCTTCCCGAGCTCTAGCAGGCGAGGCTGCAGCAGCGCGGGGGTTAACTAGAGGCGGGCCCACCCAGGATACGCGGTGGCGTCACGGGCGTCGCGCCCTTCCGGGTTACGCAGCCAGGGGCGGGCTGCTCTGAGAGCCAATCGGGTGCGCCTATGCAAATAGCGGCGGGGCTGGAGATCCCGCCAGTCGGCGGACAGCTGGCCGCTGCGGGGTCCGCCTTCCGGGGCGTCCCCCAGCTTTCCCCGCCTCCAGGCGCGCCCCTCTCTGGTGCCCGCAGGCAGCTCGCCGACCACGCCCCCCACGCGGGGGCCACGGCGCCCCCCGCAGGACCCGCCCGCCGCCCCGGGGACGCCAAAGCGGCGCTTCCCTGAGGCCGATGCCCACCCGGGAGTCTTCCAAGACCCGCGGCTACCGGGGGGACCTGCAGACCCGCCCGCCTGGCCCTGGGCCCCCGGTGAGTCCAAATGGGAGGAGGGTCCCCAGGTCGAGCCTAGGCAGAAGATTCATTTCTCCCAATTTGAGGGATTCTGGCTTCCCCTACCCTGGTTAACTCCAAACCAACCACGATTCCTGCTGCACCCGCAGCGATTGGTGCCCCCAGGCCCGGACACCAGCGCCCCCCGCGCTCTGCGCGAGCGTCAACCAGGAGCACACAGGGCAAGGACCAAGAAGATTGTATTTGAGGATGAGCTGCCCTCCCGGGCCCTCTTGAGCACCAAGAAGCCTATTGAAGCCATCCCCAGGGGGCATATGCCAAGGCCCAACCCAGTGCCTGACTATGAGCTGTGAGTGTCGTCCCCCATGCTGTTCCTGATGTCCGGGAACAGGGAAGGGGCACTGAGGCTGGGGCTTTGACAGATGAATAAGAGTTTACTAAATAATAAAAAGAAAAGGGGCGTTTGGGGCAGGGAGTCCAACATGGGCAAAGAAGAACAAATTAAACTGATCAGGGGAAAGGGATGGGTTCTTTCCACTCACACTCTGCCCCACTTTAACCCCACAGTAAGTACCCACAAGTGAGCAGTGAGAGGGAGCGGGGCCGCTATGCTGCCGTGTTCCAGGACCAGTACACAGAGTTCTTGGAGCTCCAGCAGGAGGTGGGCTCTGCACTGGCAAAGCTCCAACAGCTAGAGACTTTGCTGAACTCACTGCCCAAGCCCCGAAGCCAGGTCAGCCCCAGCAGAAACTCCTGTCCCACAGCCCTTCCAGGTGGTGGACTCTGGCCTCTGGGACACCATCTGGGGCCAAGGTCAGCCCCTGAAGTCCTCACTAGATGGGTCACTTTGTCTGAGTCTCAGTTTCCCCATCCCTCCTTGGCTTCAGCATTCTCTGAGCAACTCCCCCTCCCTCATTTCTTCACTTGCAGAAAGAAGCCCAAGTTGCCGCCCGTGTCTGGAGAGAATTTGAGAAGAAGCAGATGGTGAGTCATGTCCCCTGAGTCCCACAGGCTGGCCTTTGCACCCCTGACCCTCCTACAAGGCTCACTGTGCCCGTTTCAAGGAAAGAGAACTGAGGCCTAGAGAGAAAGAGGCAAAGGGTTGAGCTGCTGAGGGCCAAAGGCCAGAGTAGCACATGGACTTTCCTGGGTCTTGCCCTGCCCAGGACCCCAGCTTCCTGGACAAGCAGGCTCGCTGCCACTACCTGAAGGGCAAACTGAGGCACCTCAAGATGCAGATTCAGAAGTTCGATGAGCAAGGAGACTGCGAGAGCTCTGTGTACTTCTGAGTTCCCTGGCAGACAGGCAGAGGGACACATCGAGGCGGTGGTCCCACCCTGCGCTCGCCTCTCCTCCCACCTCCCAGCTTTAGCTCCTGCTTTTACCCCCTCCTGGGATAGTTTGGCAAGTGCCTCAGCCTTTGAGACCCAGCTCTGATGGTGCCTCCTCCAGGAATCTGTCTCAAACCCTCCTCAGGGACCAGGGGACCTGGGCCCAGATCTCAGCCCATCCCCTGGAAGCAGGTCTCGCCTAAGTCTCTATCTAAGTATAATAAACATTTATGAAATGCCTACTGTGTACAGCTGCTCAACACTCCTGGGTTCACTCTGTTGTCACCGAAAAATCGAGAGGATTTTTCCACCTTCCAGAGTTAAAAATTGAAGTTCCGAGATAGGGACTTGTCCCAGCAGGGTGTGAACTCTTGTTTGTCCAGAGGGCTCTGCCTCCACCCAGAGCCTCACATGGCCTTCTGGTGGGAAGCTGAGGGGCCAACATCATTCATTACTTGCTCAGTCAGGCTTGGGCTGGGGGAGCTCCAGGAGCCAAAAATTTCCAGTAACTGGGGCGCCTGGGTGGCTCAGTTGGTTGAACACCCATCCGATTTCAGCTCAGGTCATGGTCTCCGGGGCCCTGCCTCAGACACCAGGCTCAGTGGGGAGTCTGCTTCTTCCTCTTCCTGTGCCCCTTCCCCTGCTCTTTCGCTTTCTCTAAAATAATTAAATAAATCTTAAAAAAAAGCTTCCAGTAACAGAGGGAGGACTAGCTGAGGACCCTCCCTAGTCTTGGTTAGTGGGCCTCCTACAGAATTCATGGGCCAGAATGCCGGGGACGTCCTGAAGGGGGCACACTCAGCCAGGGAGTCCTGCTGGAGTCCCTGATGCCGACCCAGACCCGCGAGGCTTAAAAATCACTTCTCCCGGGGCAGGGCAGGCTGAACGGTGGCTGACTCCAGGCAGCGTGTGAGTCCGGCTTCAGGGCCTGGCTCTGGAGGACAGTCCCGTGGTGCCCACCCCATGCCTGGCCCACGGGAGGGCCTGGTAGGGCCGGGCTCCCTGTGGGGGGCCTTGTGATGATTCGTTAAAGATTTTACTTATTGGGATGCCTAGGTGGTTCAGACGTCGTTAAACGTCTGCCCTCAGCTTCATGGGATCGAGCCCCGCATCGGGCTCCCTGCTCCGTGGGAACCCTGCTTCTCCCTCTCCCACTCCCCCTGCTTATTTTCCCTCTCGCTGTGTCTCTCTGTCAAGTAAATAAATAAAATCTTAATAAATAAATAAAGATTTTATTTATTTATTTGAGCGAGAGAGCAAGAACACAAGTCAGGGGAAGGGCCAGAGGGCAAGAGAGAGAGAAACAGGCTCCTTGCTGAGCGCGGAGCCTGAGGCAGGGCTCCATCCCAGGACCCTGGGATCATGACCCGAGCCAAAGGAAGCCGCTTAACAAACTGAGCCACCCAGGCGCCCCTGGGTAGCATTTTATAGGAGTTCTGCAGTCAGACCTAGACAGACGTTCATGTCTCTGGCCTGGGGGCTGGACAGCAGGACAGACAGAATGGTCTCACTCAGTTCTCAGATGTCCTGTGAACCTAGTAGATCGTTGCTGTCTGGCCCAGTTGGAGGGCGCCTACATTTGCTTACCTGCAGGACATCGTGGGAGATGTGGACCCCGGGCAGAAACTGTCCACCCTGCAATGGGAGCCCAGCATCCTCTCCATCTCATTCCTCCTCAGTCCTCTCTGGGGGCAGAGCATACGCACGACACCCCCATTCATCCCCCAGGAAATGGATTCAAACACTGCATCTTCCTGCTCAGGCCTCTTCCAAGGACATGGAGGATGGCTGCAAATGGGAAGCGTTTTGGAGGAGGTTTAAGGGTTGAGCATGGGCCCAGCCTGCAGAGCAAGACCAGCGTTCTTCCCCGTTTTCAAAGGGGCATATTCAATGGAGGGCTTGTCTTCCTGGCCTGCCCTCTAGAGCCACAGTCATGACAATCAGTCCTACAGGTGCCCTTCCCACCACAGAGCTGGGCCACAAGCCTCTGAGGCCAGGGTGGCAAGGTCCCTGGTGCCCTGCATCACCTCACATCAACTTAAGTCCACTTTTCAGTTTGTCCTTCAATAGCCCACCTTCCAGATGCCACTCTCTCAAGAGTTTTTTTTTAGTTACATGTGAGAAGAAACCGAACTCAGACGGGCTCAGGCACAAAAGCGTAAATCAGGGATTATGGAACTGAAGCACCAAAAGGTTTCAGGTATGGCTTGATCCAGGGGCTCCAAAGGCACCCTGGAAAGTTGGTCTTCCTCTTTTGGCTCTGCTTTTAATTACATCCTACTTCCAAATCCTGCCATCAAATCTCAGTGGCCAGATCTGGACCACATGCCCTCCCTGAACCAATTGCTGTGGCCAGGGGAATAGAGGGCTCTCTCTGGGTTGAGATCATGTGGCAGGACTACCCCAAATGTTTTTCCCAAGGACACTGGGGCCCAGATGTCAGGATGAAGGGCTGACCAAAGGAAACAACGGATGTTTGGTGCCCGGCTTGTGTGAATCAGTGAGGCCCACCTTCACAGGCCAAAGTCTGAACCTGAACCATCTGCAGGACTCCCCCAGACTCACTAGCTGACTGCAGGACCCCCACCCCCACCCCCAGCTGCTTCCTCACAAAGACAGCAAGTAGGGTTGCTGCTAGGTTGTGGGCGTTCCAGATGGCCATGGTGGGGTGCACCCCCCCATTCTACCCTTCCCTCACAAAGATGATGGAGGCCATGCAGGTAGGAAACATCTTTATTATTGGCCTTGATTCATTCATCATGTAGTGTCCAACGTGGATTACGTGTCCAGATGATCTGCCTGGCGCATTACTATCCCGCCCCTCTAGTCCAGACGCCAGGCCTCTGTCCATCACACAAGGGAAGCCAACCCCACCGGCCCCAAAAGTTCACGCTTGGGGTGCTGAGCGCCAGGCTGTCCCAGGAATGAACCCTCGGCCCCTCGCCCTCTATTCTGGCCAGGAGTTCTGGGGAGGCCGAGGCCGGAGCCTGGACAAGCACTCTCTTTTTGGTTTCGTGATCATTTAAAAAACAGAGGAGACAAACATTTCACAGTCTTTAAAAAATAGGAGTCTGAGGAGAGAAGCCAAGGTCCTCTGCTTGGGGGCCGCGCGTGAGGCCCAAGCATCTGTGTCCCTTGAGGTGTGCAGACCCAGCCGCCGCGCGGCCGGCCCTGTGCAGTCACTGGCCGGAGCCGTAGGGCCAGTTGAAGGTACTTCCTGACAGCAGCATGTCGCGGATCAGCGTCTCGATGGGCGTCTTGCCCACCAGGCGCATGAAGAACAGCTGGGAGATGAGGGAGGCGGGTACAGCGCGCAGGGCCGGGAGCCGCAGCAGCAGACGCCCGAAGCGCTGGGGCTGGGACGGGTACTGAGCCCGCACGTACTCCGTGAGGGCCACCTGCGCCTTCTCCTGCAGGCTCTCCACGTGCGCTGGGTCGGAGAGGCCACAGGCGTCTGGGGAGACAAGGGCAAGGTCGATCGGATGGGAAGTGGCAGGAGGACTTGAGGCTCCAGGGGTGACAGAGGGCACCACTCAGGGTTGTGGGGAGGGAGGGAGGGGGGCAGCTCAGGTGGGAAGTGGAGGCACAAATGGGGGGGTATCGGGCAGTGCCAGTCCTCAAGAGAGGTTGGGGTGGCCTCCACGGAGGCCAGTAACACAGCAGTGTGGACAGTGGTGTCTCAAGGACAGAGGAGTCCCGACAGAGGCCTCTGGAAGGGTGACGAGTTCTAATCCAGCTCAAGGGGAAGAGGAGCTAGGGAGGGGACTTGGGAGGGAAGGCCAACCCCAGAGGGGGTATTCAGATGGAATGGCCTAGGGTGTCAGTGAACATGACAGCATCTAAACTGGGGACCCATGATGGGTAAGGTCGAGAAAGAATCTTCTGGGGAAAGAGGGGCGAAGCCACATTTATCAAGTGAAAGCCACCTCTCAGAGTGGCCTGGGTCTGGTGCTTGGGTCCCTGACCCCATGAAGACACCCAGTGGGATCTGGAACCTTCCAGAGTGCAGAACCAGCTGTGCCACCAGTCTCTGGAATAAGGAAGGGCTTTCGGTTGCTAGATGGTTAACTAAGGACCAGGAAGGTACTGGGACAGCCCCGCCCTAGCCCCGCCCACAGCGGGAGGCCTCCAAGACACGCCCCTGCCCAGTCCCAGCCTGATCGCCCCGGGCCCCGCCGCCAGGAGGCCCCCTTGGGGGCAGTTGGGGGGCCCTGAGTCAGAAGCCCGAGGGCCCAGGAATCAGGGAGTGGAAAGCGCAGGGGAGGCCAGATCCGGGCGTCCGGGCGCCGCCCTCCCTAAATGCACAGTGGGCAGGAAGAAGCACCTGATTTGGCGGATGAGGGTCCGGGGTGCTAGGGAAGACAAAGGTCAGGGACCCAGGGCCAGAACCAGGTGTCCGGGACCTCCCTCCCTCATCCTCCCACCTCTCAATCTGCCCACGGGGCGCTAACGGCCCCCTGATGAGGGAGTGGACGTGGGGAGAGGGTCTCAGGGAGTCTGGGAATCACGGAGAGGGGCTGGTGGGGCCTGAGTCACAGGTCCGGGCCCAGCTCCGGGTCTGGGGAGCCTGCTCAAGGGATCTCAGGAAGACCTGGGCTCAAGGGGTGGGGACATCAGGGTGTCACACGGCCCGTGTCTCCTCCACTGTCTCCCCCCCCCCCAATCAGCGCTCAGGCACGTGCAGGGCGCCAGGGCCGGCGGGCTGAGGGTCAGGGAGTGGAAGGCTCTGGGCCCGGGGTCAGGGTGCAGGTCGCCCCCACCCCCCGCGCCCAAGCGCATCTCACCAGGCGTGAAGAGCGCGATGGCCTTGAGGCAGCCGTACTCGGCCGAGTCCACCTGCAGGCGGCCCAGCTTGTCCACCTGCTCCTGGAAGGCGCGCACCTGGTCCATGAAGGCCACGGCGCGCTCGGCGGCCATGGGCGCGGCGTGCAGGCCGGCGGCGGCCAGGAGCGGCGCCGTGTGCAGGGGCAGCGCCGCCTGCGCCGCGTTCAGCACGAAGAGCTCGCTCCAGCTGAGGCGCAGCAGCGCCACCTGGTCGGCCA
>LNAC01000008.1:9269616-9292348 GCA_002007465.1 Ailurus styani | reverse complement strand
CGCCCTCGCCCGACTCCAGCCTTAACCCCTACCGGGCCGCGGCGGGAGCCCGGGCCGCCGCTGCCCTCTGCCCTTACACAGCCTCCCCAAGATGTCTCTGCAAGGCCCTCCCCTCCACCTCCGGCCTTGGACGATGCCTCGCTCAACCGCCCTCGAGGCGCACCTCGGAACCCTCTCCCTGCGTTCCCCGCAGAAGCAATAATGGGGGGCCGGTTGCCCCCGGGGGGCACGCCCCTGCGCAGTACACACACACACACCCCGGGGCATTTCTTTGCACAGTTGCATGATGGATTGTGTTTGCTTCCTCTTCCAGAAAGTCGCCGCGTCCGACCCCCACCCCTCCCTTTCTCAGCTGGGGCTAACACCTGGTGCTGGGAATCTCCAGGGCCAGGGGATGTTGTGGTCTGTGGCCCACGGGGGCGCGAGGTCAGGGGCCCCCTCGCCAGGATTTTAGGCTTCTGGGGGCAGGGCACCCACCCGCCCAGCTAGCTAGAGGCAGCAGGAATGCCCAGCATCCCTACTGGGGCCTGCCCCTTTTCCTCTTTAATTTCCTTTCCTTTCTGTGCTTCACATAAAGGGCTTGGCCAGGCCACCGGCTGGACTGCAGATGTCTCTTCCAGGCTCCCTGGAGCCTCTCAGTTGCTGCTGGCTTACAGCTTCCCCCTGCCCTCCTTGACCCCCCCTCGACCCCGATGGGGTCGACCAGCATTTATTAAGCACCCTTTGTTTGTCACACACACCCCCCAACCTCCCGCCCAGGCAGCCCTGGGCTGGGCACGCCTGAGCCCCTAGCTCTGGGCCTGTTAACATTTAACCAGCTGGAAAAGCCCTTCCTACGGTGACCTTTCACCTTGGAGTCCTGCAGGTCCCGTCGCGGGCCTTCTCTCCTGCCCCACCCAGGGCCCTGGGCCCAGAGCTGGACACCCGGGCACGTGGTTGGGCCTCTGAGAGCTGCCGGCAGGAAAAACACTGCTCTCTTCCCCCACCGCCCCACCCCCTTGCAGGAAGGGGCCTTGGGAAAAGGTATCCCCTTCTCCAGGTTACATCTGAGTGGGGCACCTTGGCCGGGGCAGGGGTAGGGGGTGCTAGAGAACTTGGAGATCATGCAACATTTAAGAGGATACCAAGGTTCTCGAAAAACCAGGCACCGCACACCCAGCCCTGGGCCTCTGGGCCTCCCAGGGAGAATCTGGGTTGGTGGGAGTTGGAGGAGGTTTTAGCAAGTACAGGAAGCAAGAAGGACGGGGGTTAGACATGAGCAAGGACTTTCCCTGAGACTGACTAGAGTGGAATTCCCTGGCCTATAAGCCCTGCTGCCGAAGGGGGGCCTGGATGGTTAGAAAAAACCATTTTGTTCCGGGGCTGCCTGGGAATGTGGAGGTTCTGGCTGATTATTTGGGGGTAAGGACAGGGGTCCCAGGGGCCCTGGACGGGGCTTTTCGGCAGTCTTGGGAAGGGGGCATCTCCAAAGGGAGACAAGGTTCAGGGGAGGGGTACTGGAGAGGGGAGGGGGCAGGGACCTGGGGCTTGAGGGACACAAGTTCCGGGAGGGGGGGCTCAGAAGTGGCAGTCTGGGGCGGTTTGGAGACTAGGGAAATATACGCCGCAGAGGCTAGAACCTCCGGTAGGTCCAACCCCTCGGCGGTCGCCCCGCCCCCTCCCCGTAGCACCGCGGTCCCCCGGAACCCCCTGAGGCCCTCCTGGGGGGGGGTGGATCGAGGTCCGGCCCCGCCCCCTTGACCCCTGCCCGCGGCCCCGCGGTGACATTTGACCTTGCGGCGGCTGCGGACCGGGGACAAAGAGCCCCGGGCCCATCTGCCGAGGGGGCACCCGTGGGAACGGCCAGACCCCGCTCCCGGCGGCCTGGGAACCGGCCCCTGCCCCCTCCAACAGCGAGAGCTCATTCCCAACCCTTCAACAGGTGACCTTGTCTCCTTCTGCCCGCCCCGCCGCAGGCAAACTGGTGGGACTGGGGTGCTTGAAGCAGTCTTGTACTCTTGGCAAGAGGAGATAAGGTCGGCTCCTCCGACCCTCCTCAGGACCTTGCCCTCCTCAGTTTCCCTGCTTTTTTCAAAGCTGGCTTTTGTCCAGAGAGATTGCACCGTCCGAAGGTCACCCGCCCCAGCGATCTCTGAGGAGTTGCGGGTCAGGAGGGCCAGGTTGAGCCCAGGCCCCTTACCGGCCGGACCTCAGGCCACCTGGCTGCAGGCAGCCACCGCACACACCTGCGCAGGTGTGGGCTGGAAATCACCCCGCACCATCACCACCACCAGGCTGGGGATGAAAACCTTTCTAATCCCCGTCTTGGATTTCAGCCATCACAGAGAGGAGGGGAGAGCCGGCCCATAATCCGGCTGGGCGGGTCCCACCTGGTCCCCCTTGCCGGGAGGTGTGGTGTATGCAAATGACATGCTAATTAGATGCCTGCTATTAACCTGACACTAACGTCTCCCTGGCCCTGCAGGTGAAAGCTGGAATTTAGCCTGGCAAGGGGCCATCCAGACCCTCTGACCAGAATAGCATTACCCAGGAGTAAACGCTTGCAGATTTCTTACCTTTGCTCGGCCCCCCACCCAGAAGCCCTCTACCTTAGCTCCACCTTTGAATCCAAGGCTTCTCAATTGAAAGCTTCTCACCTTTGTTTGTTGTTGTTGTTGTTTTTAAGATTTTATTTATTGGGCGCCTGGGTGGCTCAGTGGGTTAATGCCTCTGCTTTCGGCTCAGGTCATGATCTCAGGGTCCTGGGATCGAAACCCGCATCGGGCTCCCTGCTCAGCGGGGAACCTGCTTCCCCCTCTCTCTCTCTGCCTGCCTCTCTGCCGCCTTGTGATCTCTCTCCCTCTGTGAAATAAATAAATAAAATCTTAAAAAAAAAGATTTTATTTATTTATCTGACACAGAGAGAGAGATTACAAGTAGGCAGAGAGGCAGGCAGAGAGACAGGGAGAGGAGGAAGCAGGCTCCCTGCTGAGCAGAGAGCCCGATGTGGGCCTCGATCCCAGGACACTGAGATCATGACCTGAGCCGAAAGCAGAGGCTTTAACCCACTGGGCCACCCAGGCGCCCGAAAGCTTCTCACCTTTGAATACAAGTGCCAAAGCCCTCTGATTTCTCTTCTCCCCGACCTCTACCTTGGGAGTGATTGGTCTTCTGGCTAATTTTCCACACCCTGAATCGTTAAGCCCTCAGTCTTCCTTCTGGGAAATAGGCATTTTCCTCTTGGGAGCATCTACCAGGCCAAACCCAGCTTCTCCCTGGGAAGAGGATAGACAAGGGAAGGTGTCCCCTGTCCCTTTGGACCCCTCCCAGGGCTTCTGGAGACAGATGAGTGTTGGAATATTAGTTCTAGCCATATAACCTCACTGACCCTGAATCCTTCAGCCCATCCTAGATTTGGCATGACCTCTGGGATGATCCAGCTGGCATCACATTCACATTCCACAGGGTGCCAGGTCAAAGCCAGGGAGCCTTTCTCAAATGCCCAGCCACCCCTCCATCAGGTCCCAGACCCCCAGATCCCAACATCAAGGTCACACATGATATAACATCACTCCAGAACAGTTTATGATGGGGCCCTCCATAACAGTCTGGCGTGTCCAGACACGGCCAGAATGGGACCTACAGAAAGGTCTCTCCCAGCCGGGAAGGCTGGCAGGGTGGTCTGGGCCTCCCCAGTGCCCTCGCGGTGGCTTCTAACACCTCCAGCTCCTCTGCCTGTTGAGCCTCCATGAGGGCCACCTGCTGCTCCAGCTTCCTCCGTTGCTCTTCCTGCTTCCGGTGGGCACCTCGGAAGGCCAGGACCAGAGCACTAGAGGGAGTGGGAGGGGCGCACTGAGCCAGGAAACAGAACCCCCTCCCACCCAAGTAGGTACTCCCAGCGCCAGACAGGAGCTCTTTGAGATTGAATCTTCCTAGGGTTCCACTCAGGAAGGGGAGGTATGGGGTTGAACTCACCACCTACCTTACAGGGGAAACCTGAGGCCCAGAGAGAGTCAGGGCCACTTCTGAGGTCCCCCAGGGAGACCCGGGGAAGGGGGACCCACCTGTGAGCTTTGCATAAATCGCTGTTCAGTTCAGCACTCTGAGCACGTCTGGCTCGCCCCTTCTGAGCCACCTGTTCCAGTTCCTCCCGCAGAGACTGCAGCTGCTCCCGCAGGCCCATGGCCCTGGTGCAGGGGTGTGGAGAGAGGAGCTCATCGCTATAGCCAATCCTTCCTTCCCTCCTCCCACCGCACCTGTCCATGGTATTTCCCTGCGACACAGCTGTACGCAGACACCCACCAAGCCCTCTGCTGCACACAGTGCCTGCATGGAATCTTGAATGTACCCGTCCAGCCCATCCACCCCCAATCCAGGACCCAGACACACACCGGTTAAGTGATGCTGCCAGTTCCTGGGCTAGAGTCTCCGGGCCCTGTGCTTTGCCCGTCTGACCTCCATCAATGCCCCTGCTGCCACCAAGGATAGCAGGAGGGCCCTGTGGGAGGCAGAAGGGAGGGAAGTGACATTGGCCTAGGTGGAGGGTGTACTCAGACCAAGCTGGACGTTGAAGACACCCAGACTGTGGGCAGCCACAGCCCCTGCCCTCACAGAGCCCCCAGTCTGGTGAGATACCCCAATGAGGGTAAAATTCCTTCATAACTAGAGAAATAAACAACAGGGGATCTCATCTGGAGGCAGGTGAGGTCTGAGCTCAGACTTGCAAGAGATCATGGGCTCAATCAGACAAAGAGGTAAGGGACCAGTGTTCTTGGCAGGGGCACAGCACCTACAAAGGCTCGGAGGTGAGAGAGATGATTCAAAGGAGGGTTCCAGAAGATGCCAAAGGCTTTAAGCAGAGGACAGACCTGATTAGATGGGAAGGGGCAAAAGGGAAGGCCTCAGGGGGCAAGCTCGAGCCAAAATTTAGGAAGAGATGAAGCATGGGCTGGGGCTATTGGAGGGGAGAAGGAATAAGCCTATGGGTGGGAAGGAGACACAGGTTTGAGTGGAAGATGCCAAACTCCTTAGGGCTTAGTGGGCTCAATAGCCTCAAAGAAAAAAAAAAAAAGCCCAAAGTACAGGTATGAACTTTGACATGCGGTCCTTTGACATTTAACTCATCTCTTTGTGCAGAAATGCCCACGGAGGCTCAGAGGGGGGCTGTGATCGACCAGGGCCCCAGGGCCCATAATATACTACCTACCAGGTCCAGGAAGAACCACTCACCTGGGACACCTCCTCTTCATCCCCACTGCTCCCGCCTCCACTGCTGTCGCCGCCACTACTGCTGGCCCCACCAGTCCCGAGCTGGGCCCGCTCCCACCGCAGCTGCTCCAGCAGGAGCATGTGAGCTGGGCCCTGGGCTCGGAGGGCAGCCTCCCGCAGCTCCAGACCCCACTTCTCCCGCCGCACCAACTGAAGCCGCAGCATCAGGTCTGCCAGAGTCTCCTGAGGGACCAAGGAGTAGGAAGACGATTGGGGCCTCTAGGATCTGGGGAAACTGAGGCCCCAGGAGGGCCCCCTATCCAGTGAGGACCAGTCGGGCAAGAACTCAAACCCTCACCATGATTTTGTATGATGGGAAAGGATCATCTCCTAAAAATGACCACTGTAGGAATGGCAGTTCAGAGGGTACAAATATCCCAGACAAGGTCAAGTAGCATCTCAGTGGAAGTGACTGGGGTTTCTCCAACTCTAGAACCTCAGGGCTTTCATGCCGGGGATAAACCACAGATTACGTCCCCTGCCTCCATCTCCTTTCCATAGGAAGGAAATTTTGGAAAGCCAGATTCAGAATCTTAGGAGAAACTGAATTCCAGAAGACAAACTCCTATTCATCCCTCAAAATCCCACGTCCAATGTTCCTCCCTCCAGGAAGTCTGCCCCCAGCCACGTAGTACTCTCCTTTGTTACCAGGTCCCCCAGTCGCATCTCTCTCAGCTACAGCAAAGGGTTTTGTCCCAGCAGAAAAGACCAACACAGTGACCACTGCCCATGTATACCCGTGTGGCTGCCAAGTCCTGCTGGATCTGGATCTTCTCCAACCGGGGTAGGGCCGGGCCAGGCTGGGTCCCCAGAATGGCCTGCACCATGGCTTCTGCATGGGGCACAGTGGGCATGGGTCCCAAGGTCGGGCCAGGCTCTGGGGGAATCTTCACCAGAGCACGGCGTGCCCGGAGACACTGGACATAGCCCCAGAGCTGGGTAGCCACCTCCTGCGGTGTGGGCCGATCCACACTACTGCCCTCGGGGCTGTAGAAAACAGAAGAGGGGTCTAATGTCAACACTGGTGGCCACAGTTGTGCTAACTTCATGCCAACTCTGGTGGGCTCTATCATCTTCCATCTTACTGACCACGATGGATTCCATGATGTTGGTGGTGAGTGCCATCATACCAATGTGGTGGACACCATAACATCAACCCCAATGGGCACCACTATTCATCAAGACAACATAGTGAACACTGTCATGTCAACAATGACTGTGGTTCATGCCATCCCAGCGGAAGCCATCACACCAACTTAGCAGGTGCTGTCACTTAGGCCAACACGATGGATGCCATCGCACCAACACAATGGGCACCACCGCTCAGCCTGCCGACCCCATGCATGCCAACATCAGGCTAACCCCATTCAACACTATCATGCCAGTTCTAATCAGTGGGTACCACCATCATCTGTCTTCGTGCCAACCCTGGTGGGCCCTATACCACTCCCAGTGGCCGTCAACCACCATCCCAACTTCGTTGAGTCGCAACCAGACAACTCAAGTCAGGCCTCATGCCTACAAACCATGGAGCATCCTACAGCGACCTTGCTGGGCACAGCCATGCCAAACCCCAACGCAGAGCCAGCTGTGGGAGCCCCATTCTCTAATAAGGACCCCACTCACTGGCCCTCCCAGCTCTCAAGGTTCCCAGAGGTACCTTGGCTGTGGATCCCGTGGTGTCTCTCCATCCATGGCAGTGTCCTCTTGTGCCAGGAGCCTCTGGGCTTCCTTCTCTGCCACCTCCAGGTCCCCCTTCGGGGCCCCCTCTCTTGCTCCTGAGTCGGCCTCCCGGAGAGTGAGCAGAACTCTGTACACCTCCTCGCAGTGCTCGCTGTGAGACACTGATTTTGAGTGCTCCAGGGCGGCTGGCTCCATCTCATCTTGTGGGTGACATACTTGTCCTTGGACCCTTCACTCCATCCCCCACCCCCACCGCTAGGAGCAGCACATAAACTCCTTCAGCACCCCTGGGCTAAAATTACCTTAAAATAATTTTCGGATGGGAAAGTGCTTTCCTGCGAGGGCCCTGACTCTCCCTGAGGATCATCCTCTGAGCGTACCCATTCCCTTCCATGCTAGTCATATTGTGGGTGGGAGGCACCGACCTGTACTGCAAGGCCAGACGCAGGGCTGTGGCTTCCGCCTCCCGCTGGCCCAGCTGCATGCTCAGGCCTTCACACCGGCCCTTGTACCCCTGCAGCACAGCTGACAGCAGACGGTTGAAACATTTGAGCTTCTCAATGCTCCTGCCTCCGCAGTTAGGGGAGAGGGAAAATGAGCGGCGCTCCCAGGCCGGTCAGGCCCCAGCCGATTTCCGCCCTCCTCCCCACTCCAGCTCCAGACTCCTCGGCCGGCCCGGTAGTCCAGCTAGGAAGGCTCCAGCGCCCTTATGAGCCCAGCACGTGTGGCCCTTACCCCCGGAGCTGCTCCATCTGCGCTTCCATGATGTGGATCTCGGGGGCGAGGGGTTGAGTGGGGAGAGATCCAAGCATCTGGGTGCTGGAATCGCTCCGGACGCGCCGGAGCAGGGGGTGAGCCAGGGAGAAGGGGTCCTGCCAGAAAGAGGGGACTTGAGTCACCCAGATTGTCACTGAGAGCCTAGTATCATGGGGTTAAGCCTTTTCCAACCCCCAGAAGCAGCTGGATCGTAGGACCAGGATTTGAGTCTCACAGCCCAGAATCCTGAAAATCTCAAGATTGTGGTTTTAAGCTTCCCGTGCTCACCTGAGTCCCCCAGGGTTCCTCATCTACACCAGAACTGCTGGAGCCACTGCCTGAGCCCCCTGTGTGGCCCCGGGAAGGAGGTGGGAAAGGTTCCAGCCTCAGCAGGGAATCCTGCAGCTCCTGCACCTGGGGTGGTGGGAAAGGAAGACGGAGCAGTTCAGGCCTGGGAGCTCCAGCCACCCACCAGCCCTCCTGCAGACCTGTGCCTGGGACAGTGGCAAGAACCCGGCTGGGAAGCAGGAAGTTAGCCCCTCACCCCACCAAACTCCCCACTACTGAGTCTTGGCCAACTCACTTAGCCACTCAAGAATCTTCTTTCTTTAAACATATACAGGGGTGCCTGGGTGGCTCCGTGGGTTAAAACCTCTGCCTTCAGCTCAGGTCATGATCTCAGGGTCCTGGGATCGAGCCCCACATCGGGCTCCCTGCTCAGCGGGGAACCCTGCTTCTCTCTCTCTCTGCCTGCCTCTCTGCCTACTTGTGATCTCTCTCTCTCTCTGTGTCAAATAAATAAATAAAATCTTAAAAAAAAAAAGAAAGAAAGAAAACTAGAACTATCACACAATTCAGCCATTCCGCTTCTGGGTATTTAGGCAAAGGAAAGGAAAGAAGTAACTTGAAAGGATATCCACAGCCCTACATTCTTTGCAGCATTACTTGCAATAACTAAGACATAGAAGCAACCTAAGTGATCACTGTGGATGAATGGCTAAGGAAGATCTGGGGTATAAACGACGGAATATTATTTGGCCTTAAAAAAGAGGGGGGTGCCTGGCTGGCTCAGTCAGGGGAGCCTGAGACAATCTCAGGGTTGTGAGCTCCAGTCCCACATTCCATGCAGAGACTACTTAAAAATAAAATCTTAAAAAAAAAAAAAAAAGGAATCCTGCCATTTCCCACATGGATGGACTCCCCCCCCAATATTTTATTTATTTATTTATTTATTTGACAGAGAGAGAGAGAGACAGAGAGCACAAGCAGGGAGAGCAGCAGGCAGAGGGAGAGGGAGAAGTTGACTCCCCACTGAGCAGGGAGCCTGAGGCGGCACTCGATTTCAGGACCCTGGGATCATGACCTGAGCTGAAGGCAGACACCGAGCCAAATGAGCCACCCAGGGATCCCCAACATGGATGGACCTTGAGGGCATTATCCTAAGTGAAATAAGTCAGAGAAAGACAAACACATTGTGATCTCACTTATGCTTGGAATCTAAAACAAAATAAAACAAAGCAAAAAATTGAACTCAGAGACGTAGAGAACAGAGTGGTGGTTGCCAGAGGTGGTGGGGGTGAGGAGAGGAATGCGGAGGGGGGATTTCCTTTCCCAGCCGGGAAGTGGGCCCCACCCCCCAGGCTGGGCCTTGGCAGCCCCCTTGTCCTGCCCAAGATGAGGGCCTGTGCCCCACCATCTTCTTCAGCCACATGGCTTTAGATTCCGTCCACATGCCAAAGAGGTCCAAATGTGTTTCTCCTATCCTGACACCACCCCTGAGCTCGGGACTCGGACACAGAGCCGTCTCTCTGATGGTCCCACATGGGTGGCTCATGGGTTGAATCATGAGCTCATTAGGGCCCAAACAGCCTCCGGTCTCCCTCCCACCGAAACCACTCCTCCTGGGGCCTCCGCGTTTCTCCCTTCCACTCCCGCAGGCCCCCAAATCAGGACTTGTCCTCAACGCTTCTCTGGCTTTCACACCCAACCTGCCAGCTCCACCTTCCACATCACCCAGAATCTGCCCACTTCGTGCCACCTCCACAATTTCCACCATCTGGTGTCTGGACCAATGCCTCCTGGTCTGCAGGATCCCGCCCCCCCCATAGGCTGTTCCTCCCAGGGCCGCCAGAGGGCGCCCGTGAACGCTGCCTCAGGCCCCGCCCCTTTTTGCTCCGGGGCAACCCTCCAGAACCCCACCAGGCTCAGGGCAAAAAGCCCAGCTCCCAGCAGGCCACGGGACCCTGTAAATCTGCCCCCATCACCAACCTGCCCTCCCTTCACCGCCACACTGGCCCCCTCACTGTTCCCCGAATCACACTCCCACCTCGGGGAGGGAGTTCCTTCTCTGCCTGACATGCTCTTCCCTTAGATCCTTGCATGGCTCCTTCCTTACCTCCTCATTCAAGTGTCACCTCCTCCGGCCACCTTAACTAAGGTGACAACGGACCTTTGTTCAGGGCTCAGCAGTCAATACTCCAAAGAAGTTTTTCTAATGAACGCATGATTGAACGTTGCCTATGCCAGGCCTGCCTCCCCCTTAGAGCACTGCCCCACTCACCTCTCTCTGCAGCATCTCCTTCTCAGCCTGCATGGCCTGCAGGGAGGTCCGCAGGCGAATCAGCTCCTCCTCTCGGCTGCCCAAGGCCAGTCGCAGCCAGTCATTCCTTTCTGCCAGGCGGGCTGCCTCCCTCTGGCAAGCCCCTGCCCCCTCCTGCTCCAAACAGGGCCTGGGTCCCACCTCGCTTCTGTCCCCTGCCTCCATGGGCCCAGGACAGCTTGTGGGTTGGTGGCGCCAGGCGGCAGCCGCTGCCTCCAGTGAGCTCAGAGCATGCTGAAGAATCTGAAACATGTCAGAGGCTTCAGGCCTGGGGGGGACAGTCTCCCCGCCCCGTGGGGGTACATCTGCGGCCTGCTGGCCTTCTTCTGCAGGCTTGCAGGGTCCCTCGGGAGATGGGGCCAGTCCTCTGCTAGAGTCCCCTTCAGCCTCTGTGTTGGTCCTGTGGTGAGGTGAGAGATGGAAGGCTCTGGAAATGGGGCCTTTGGGGGTGTCTGGCTCACAGGGGCTGCATTATCCAGGGTCTTGAAAGTTGGGGTGAGGAGGGCAATGGGAAGCTATGGCATGTGTGTGAACAAGGGAGGAACACGGGTGCATCTGTGGGTAGGAAAGATACACCGGGGCTGGCGTGGGGAGGACATACCAAGTGGGCCCTACCTGTTCCCCAGGTCCTGCCCACTGGCCTCCGCCTCTGGGCCCAACAGCTTCAGCTTGCAGCTCCCCAGAGATGGCACAGGGCCCAGCTCAGAACTCCCACCAGCTGCCTCAGCCTCCTCGGAACTTTCTGCCACAGGATCGAGCTCCCCCTGAAAATGACCCACAGCGCCAAGCTCTCAGCCCAGTAGGGCTGAGTGGCCCCAAAGAGCGGGGTGTGGCAGGGAGGGGGGCACTTACAGGCGGAGCGTGCCTCCCTCGCCGGCTTCGGGGGCGTGTGGCCCGAGTACTCATTGCTGTCCAGAAATTAGTCTTCTGAATCTTCCTCCTAAAACCACAGCCTGATCGCAGAACTCGTCTCTGTTGTCTTTGCTGTCCTGGGCAAATGACAGCCTTAATATCTTCTTCTGTGAAATGGGCATTGGTCTCCTCCCTCTGGAAGGGATCTTGAGTTATCAGTGTTGATTCGACACATTTGAATGCCCCTCTTGACAGGCAGATCACTATCTATAAAAATTGTTCTGATCTCTCCTTCTCCTCTGCCTCCTTTATCTTTCGCTACCTCTGTGCTCCCCTCTGTCCCTAGTCTGGGCCTGGCTCGAGGACTTCAAGAGTCACCTCTCCTCCCCAGGGTCCTCTTGAGTCAGAGGCCCCAATCTTGGGGTTGGGTCCCCCAACCTTCTCTACTTCTATTCCTCTGTGCCTCTAGGAGCACCTTGGTCAGCGGCCCAAATCCCTGGACACTCTTGGGGTAGCTCTGGCCACTGCCTGCTTAGGCCTGGGCTGGCCAAGGCTGGCTTGGGAGGGGCCAGGAAACAGGAAGCCCCCCTCCCCTGGTCATGTGACTTGTTATTGTGCTGTTTCCTCCTCAAGGACATCAGCTTCTTCCAGTCCCAGTGGGGAACATGTGTCCAGCTCCTGAGATGTCAGTCCTTCCTCACCTCAGCCTCTGATCTCATGTCTCTTCCACCTCTGAGCCTCAGTTTCCTTATCTGTAAAATGGGGGGGAGGGGTAATTATAACATTTTTCTACAGTGTCATGGGAATTTCAACAAGCAATTTATTAATATCCATCCAGGAAGTGAATTATAACACGCCCCTCCTTGTTCCCTACCTCCTGACCCCCCACCCCCAATCTCTGCTTCCTCTACCAGCTGCTATTTCTCCTGTGTAAATGCTGGATTCCTCAGAGCCCAGATCGTCCCTACATCCTGCCCATTTTTCCTCCAGCCATCTCTAAAGGGCCTCCTCAACTCCATCCATAATAACAGCCCAAGCCTCTCCCCTCCCACCTGGACGCCAGCCCAGCTCTCCCTGGACTCTGAAGGCACCCTTTTACTCTCTTCCCCACCCAGGCCCCAGAGACAGAGACCTCACTGTTCACCTCTTCTGCTCACGCACCCTCCATGACTCCCCATTGCCCTTGGGAAACATTTCAAGCACCTGGCATTCAAAGCCCTTAAAAATTATGCCTGCTGCCTGCACCCATGTATACACCTTGCTTTAGCCACGATGACCCCCTCATGAACAGTTGAAGGTTCACAGTTCTCACACCCAGGGCCTTCCGTTATGCTGTAACCTTTGCCTGGAACACCCTTTCCTTGTTTCTGTGCTTGGTTTAAACTGCGCAGAGTCTGGAGTAGCCTGAATCTTCCTCATTCCACTGTCAGACACTAGGAGGCTGAATCTTCCTGCTTCTGTGTCCCCAAAGGCGGTAAGGAAAGAAGTTGCAATTCTCTGACTTGGGGGCACCCAGGCACATTGAAATCTGCACTCTTAGCCTCTGCTGCAGCCATATTAACCTGTTAAAGGCTCCACCACTCCAAGGCTCTTGCAAGCCTTCAGACCTTTGCCAAGGCGGTTCCTTCTTTCTGGAATGCCTTTCAATCTCTTGTTTTTCTGGCAAGTTTTCCATCCTTGAAGACTCAGCTTACATAGCTCCTCCTGGCTGTCAATGACCAGAGCCTGGCTTCTGAGGGCTGGTTTAATTTGACCCTCTTACACATAAAGAAACTGAGGCTCGACGTGGGTTTTAAATGATTAGGGGGTGAGAGGAGAAGGGCGCATGAAAAAGAAAACGTGGTCTGAAATGGTTTTGGCTTAGTCTTTTTGGTTTTTGCAAATACGTGTAAAATAGGGAGCTGAATTAAGTAACTGGGCAGGGCCTGGGGCGCGGGCCACGCCCACCTCCGCCCGCAAAACCCGCCCTTCGTTGAGGGCCAGGTCAGCTCCACCAATCACCAATCAGCCCTACCTCTTCTTCTAAATCCCGCCCAAGTCACTCGCGTCCAGTTTATCACATTGCAAGTGAGGCCTTCTCCATCCCTTTAAGCCTATTCCATAGAAAGGTCCACTCCGCTAGGCCTCGTGCCAGCCTATCAGGGTTAAAGCACTGACCGGCGTAGCCTGATTCGGCCAGAAACCTCAAAGATCCGACTATTCTTGCTTTAACGAATCACCTTCCAAACCCCACCCCCTAGCACAGTCCCAGCCTATCAGCTTCCAAGGCTCTCCAGCCGTCCTCTGTTCGGCGGTCGACCTGCCTTACGGCTCGCTGAACTACATTTCCCAGGAGGCATCGCGGCCTTGCCGCACTACTTCCGGGCTGCGAAAGATGGCGGCTTCCTAGTCAGTTCTCGGCTGAGTTGGAGGGAGGCTCAGGCTACGGTGAGAAGAGGTTGGGTGATTGCGGTCCCGTCCCTAGAGGTCCAGCCCCTCGCCTTCCCTGAGGCTTCCGCTTTCCACTCTGGTTTCTCCTGCAGTCTAGCCTTCATCCCTCTTGCTGAAGCCAAAGCATTGTTTTCCTTAGAGATTGAGGGGGTCACAAGCCGCTCAGAGACCATCCCCCGAAGCCCACACCCCAGCCCACACCCCAGCAAACTGGTGGCGTCCCATCTTTCTCAAAGGGACCTTTAACACCTAGATTCGTGCCCCTCCTTTGCGCAGACACCTTCTAGGCAGCCCAGTGACCCGCTGGGGAGAATCCCAGAGCTAATTAGTCTTATTTTTTTATTTTTAAGCAGTCCCCACACCCACGGTGGGGTTCGAACTCACAACCCCAAGAACAAGAGTCGCATGCTCTACGACTGAACCAGCCAGGCACCCCAGCTAATTACTCTGTTAACCTTAAGACTAAAACTGTCAGTTATTTTTACGAGCAAAAAAGAGGTTTGTTTGGGAATAGCAGAGAATTACAATTCAGGACACACAAGCTTTATAACAAAACCTTAGGCAACTTCAGAACAAAGGACAGGAGTAGTCTTTTATAGAGGAAGGGGAGTTGGGACAAGCTGTTATAAACCTAAAGTCTGTTGGGGTAAATTGGGAATTGAAGTCTAGTGGCTTTTCACGGGCTGCGTTGTGACAGTTGGTCATTGGCTGGGCTGTTGCCAGGCAAGGAGAAAATCTTTCATTTTCTTGCTGGGTTAGTATAGTCTTCTTTCTGTTGGGAATGCAAGGTCTGTTTTCCTGTTGGGCTCTGCCATTGTGGTAGGGGGTGAGCGCTCCCCTTTTGGCCTCCCGGTTCCATTTTAAATGAGGTTTCCTTTATTGGTTTCAGGCATAGCTGGATCCAGGTGCATAAAGGTCTAGCTGCTGTTTTCTGGGTAAGCATCACTTCAAGCAGGTTTTCTTGCCCCTCTTAGAGGTAAAAGAGACTCCTGACAGCTCTTGACTTCTATCCTCCCAGCTTTGCAACTCTAACGAGACCTTCTTCCCTAATGGTACTATTGGAAGCCCGAGAACTGCCCCTCACTGACCTGTATTGGGTCATGCCCCATCTCTGAGCCATTCCTGGTGGCCAGATTTGTTCATTGGCCAAGGAAAGGGGCGGGGTTAGCGCTACAGGAAAAATGGAAAGCCAGGCACCCATTCAGCAGATAAGGAAACAGGGCGGTAAAGAAGTGATTTTTACGGTCATTAAGCCATTCGTGCTCTGTCCTGTCCAGTAACCAAATGTTTTTAAAACCCTTAAGGGGAGGATCCTGGCTTCCCCCAACCCTGCTCCATCCAGCCACTTAGGGGCCATGGAGGTGGCAGAGCCCAGCAGCCCCACTGAAGAAGAGGAGGAGGAGGAGGAAGAAGAAGAGGAAGAGGAGCAGTCAGCTGAGCCCAGGCCCCGAACACGCTCCAACCCCGAGGGAGCTGAGGACCGGGCACTGGGGGCCCAGGCCAGTGTGGGCAGCCGCAGCGAGGGTGAAGGCGAGGCGGCCAGTGCTGACGATGGGACCCCCAATCCTCCAGGAGCTGGCCCCAAGCCCTGGCAGGTGCCTCCAACAGCTCCTGAAGTCCAGGTGCGGACACCGAGGGTCAACTGTCCAGAGAAGGTGGTAAGTGAGGGGCTTGGCCTGTGGCCATGAGGTGCTAGGGAAACTTAGGTTTAACATTCTTGCTTTTTGAGATTCATTCTGCAATCACTTCATAGGGGTTTTCTAGGGCTACCACAACAAATTACCACAAACCCGGTGGCATAAAACAACAGAAATTCATTGTCTCACTCTTCTGGAGGCCAGAAGTCTGAAATCAAAGTATAGGCAGGGCTGTGGTTCCTCTGGAGGCTGTAGGGAAAGATCCTTCCTCGAATCTTCTGGCCCGAGGCAGGTACCATGTATTTTTTGGCTTGTAGCTGCATCACCCGGGTCTCTGCCTCTGTCTTCACATGGCCTTCCTGCCTGTGTCTCTGAGTCTTCTTTCTCTTGTAAGGACACTTGTCATTGGATCAGGTTTTCTTTTTTTTTTTTTTTTTTTTTTTAAGATTTTATTTATTTGACAGAGAGAGAGAGAGAGATCAGATCACAAGTAGGCAGAGAGGCAGGCAGAGAGAGAGGAGGAAGCAGGCTTCCCACGAGCAGAGAGCCCGATGCGGGCCTCGATCCCAGGACCCTGAGATCATGACCGGAGCCGAAGGCAGAGGCTTTAACCCACTGAGCCACTCAGGCGCCCTCAGGTTTTCTTTTTTAAGGTTTGTTTATTTACTTGAGAGAGAGCATGAGCCGGCTGGGGTGGGGGGGTACTGGGGAGGGGCAGAGGGAGAGGGAGAATATCAAGCTGATTCCCCGCTGAGCGGGGAACCCGATGGAGGGCTGTATCTCATGACGCGGAGACCATGACACCAACTGAAATCCAGAGTTGAATGTTGGGGTATCTGGGTGGCTCAGTTGGTTAAGCATCTGCCTTCAGCTTAGGTAATGATCCCAGGGTCCTGGGATTGAGTCCCGCATCGGGCTCCCTGATCAGCAGGGAGCCAGCTTCTTCCTGTCCCTCTGCCTCCTGCTTCCACTACTTGTGCTCACGCACTCTTTCTCTCTCTGACAAATAAGTAAATAAAATCTTAGAAAAAACAAAAAAGAGTAGGATTCTCCCGTTGACTGAGCCACCCAGGCATCCTCAGATCAGGATCTTTATATTATGTCAAGATCTTTCTTTTAAGTCTATCACCAAATAACCTAATTTCAAAAAAAGTCACATTCTGAGGTTCCCGGTGGGCATGTCTGTGTGGGGGCCGGGGCACAGTTCAACGCACTCTACCTTTGTGTTCTTGTTTTTGTGTCAGATATTCTCTGGTTCCTTTATTCACTTATAAACCTGGACTTCTGATCTAGTGCTCTTTTCCCTGGACCACTGTCTTCCGAAGTAGGTTCTTGACTGGGAATCAGAGGTCACCCCGATACCACCTTTTCAGACAGAGCTGCTTGGAGAGGGCCACCAGAGTGCAGTGGGGGCCTGTGTTAGTTGGTTAGCTAGGCGCTGCCAAGCACAGTGCCCTCACCTCCCTCGGACCTTCTTGCAGATCATCTGCCTGGACCTGTCAGAGGAAATGTCCCTGTCAAAGCTGGAATCATTCAATGGGTGAGAGGAACATTTGAGAGCTTGAATATGCAGCCACGGCTTGGGGTGGGGGGTGGGGTGGGGAGGCAGCTTAAAAAACTCAGGACTCTCTCTCTGAGACTCCCAGTGCTTGGCCTGGCCTGGGGCCTGGGGCTGATGCTGTCAGAGTAGCAATGGCATCCAACCCTGAAAAAGCTGTGACCCACCAAGGCTCCGATCCAAGCCTGTGAGAGCTGCCATGTCCCACCCACGGCACAGCAGTGACTCAGAAACTCTTGAGAGGTGAAGTGACTTGCCCAAGGCCTCACAGCAGATAGGCAGAGCCAGGACTCAGACCCAGGCCTAGCTGACCTTGAAGCCCCTGCCCTGAACAGCTGGGTCTCTGTGGGTTTGGTGACCGGGCCTGGATAGGGTCCAGGGGGCTCTGGGGGATGCTGAGGACAAGCCCGCCTTCCCCTCACTGCCACCTCTAGCCATCCGTGGCTGAGTGAAGGCCTGGGGGAGACCTCGTGGGGATCAGTTGTGAGATCCAGGCTGGCCAGAGGAATGCCATTTGGAGAAGGCCAAAGCTGGGGGGTGCTAGACTCTACCACCTCCCTGCTGCATGACCTGACCTGGGCCTCCAGTGCCTAATCATCAGGCTGACGGAGGGCTCCCCGGGATTGGCAGATGAGGAGATACCTTCCAGGCCGGGAGGCCTTGCCTTAACCACCCCCTTCACCCTCTGTCCCTCCCCAGCTCTAAAACCAACGCCCTCAACGTCTCCCAGAAGATGATCGAGATGTTTGTGCGGACAAAACATAAGATCGACAAGAGCCACGAGTTCGCGCTGGTGGTGGTGAATGATGACATCGCCTGGGTGAGGCTGGGGCAGGGCCCGGGGGCCGAGGGGTTCCGTGGGGGCAGGTAGGTGCCTCGCTGAGGCCTGTGCTTCCCTGCAGCTGTCCGGCCTGACCTCTGATCCCCGCGAACTCTGCAGCTGCCTCTATGACCTGGAGACTGCTTCCTGCTCTACCTTCAGTATCCTTCCAGGCAGGGGTGCCGTGTGGAGGGGCCTGGGCTCTCCTGCTGTCCTGGCACCCCAGAAGTCTGAGCCGTGGAGGGGGCTGGCTGAGACTGGCTCAGGTCCAGATCCCGGTTCTGCTGCCACAAGCATGTGCAGGTCCCCTCTTTGAACCTGTTTCTTCATCTGTGAAAGGGGAGGCACAAAACCTCCTTCCCCAGGGGGTTGCTGTTAAGATAAAGTCATGGTACAGAAACACAACCAGCTGATTTGGACTCCAGATGTCAAAACCGCACACATGGGGAGCATTCTGTGCAGGGCCAAGTATACAGTTGGTGCTCAATAAATGGAGACACGGGACTGAGGAGCCAACAATCACTGCTACAGCCCCTGCTGCCTGGGCGCAGCGCATTCTATGCTAATTTGAATACAAAAGGCTCACCTGTGGCCCAAAACTTCAATAGAAAATGATCCTCGTGAGTTACAAAANGGGGGGGGGGATAGGGGATGGGGACACCCGTGGCTCTTGCACTGTGAGGACAGCTGCCCTGACTTGAGGGAAAGGGGAGCTTTGAGCCACCAAGGGTTTTCAGGGCATCCAGGGCCGGCCCCCTGTTTTGTGATCTATGCTGAAGGAAAACAGGCTCAGACAGGGCAAGTGACTGGGCCAGGGTCACACAGCACCTCTCCTGCACAGTGGTTCCTGGCACCGGGCCTGAAGGTGCCCGAACTCTCCCGGCGTCAGGATGAGGGAAGCCACCTGTCGCTTCCTACCCGTGCTCTGCCACCAGCCTTCTCCTTAGCATCTCTGCCAGATCTGGAAGGTCTCTTCAGCCTCATGTAAGTACCGCCTTCACCACAACTCCCCTTCTGTGTCAGTCCTGTGACGGCCCTAAGATCCCCCACTCCATTGTTTTAACCCATGGGGCAGCACGCTTTTTTCTGTAAAGGGCTGGGCAGTAAATATTTTCGGCTTTGCAGGCCATCTGGCCCCTGTCTTGATGCCTGGATCCTGCCCCGAGTCACCTGAAGGCACTCACAAACCATCCCTGTGCACGGGGCTGTGTCCCAGCAAAACGTTCTTGAAAAACACAGAAATTTGAATTTCATCTCCTTTCCATATGTCACAGAATGTTCTTTTGTTATTCTTCCCCCAACCATTTTAAAAATGTAAGAACCAGTCTTAACTTCTGGGCCCTAGTAGCCCAACCTCTGTTTTTACCTGCCCCCTAGTGGTGGACACGGATCCTGTCTTGCCTTTTCCATCGTGGGTAACCTGGTACAGCAGTCCTGGCAGATACTGCAAGTAAACCCATGCTGTAAATTCCCAGTGGAAGACGTGCTGGCCCAAAGGGGTGTGTGTTTTTAATCTGCTAGAGTTTGGCAGAATGCTGTCCCAGGAAACCAACCTTGCATACCTCCCCCGACACCCGGGTTCTTTTTTTTTTTTTTAAAGATTTTATTTATTTATGTGACAGAGAGAGAGATTACAAGTAGGCAGAGAGCAGGCAGAGAGAGAGGAGGAAGCAGGCTCCCTGCGGAGCAGAGAGCCCGATGCGGGGCTCGATCCCAGGACCCCGAGATCATGACCTGAGCTGAAGGCAGAGGCTTCAACCCACTGAGCCACCCAGGTGCCCAACACCCGGGTTCTTCATGCTAACGAAGGTTCTGCCTGTCTGATAGAGGCTAGCGGCCACCTGTTACTTTCACTGTGCTTTTCTTTGAGCCTTTTTCATTCATTTGCAAACCACTCAGTATTCCTGCAGTGGTTTGTCCGTTTGTCCCCTTTTGCCTATGTTTATAGGAAGATGTTGGTTTTTTTCTTACTGATGATCAGATTTGCTTTTCACACATTAAAGACCTTAGCTCTCTGTCTGTCCAGTGCTCTCTGACAATGTGAGATCCAGCCATGGCCAGTTGGGGACGTGGGTATTAACTTATCAAATAAGATCAGGTTCCAGCCTTAGACTCTTCTGGCCTGGTGGACGTGTCCAACTCAAGTCAATGATGGGGGATATTCAGGATGGTGAGGGTGGTCAGAGCGGGCTCCAGCTTTGGGGTCAGCAGAGTCTCCCTGATAGGGCAGGAGAGGTCAGGCAGAAGGGTGAGGCTGGGGAGGCAGTCTGGGCAGAGGGAACAGCATATAGGGAGGCTCAGAGGCAGCAGTCGTCTGGGCTTTGGATGCCCAGTGAAGGCCCAGGCTCTCCCAGGGTGACAAGAGGGGCGGATTCCCAGAGTGTGTTCTGACCTGTCCCCCACCCTCCGCTACGCAGCCAGCAGAAGACTGAGCTGCCCGTCACCGAGAATGTGCAGACGATTCCACCCCCATACGTGGTCCGCACCATCCTTGTTTATAGCCGTCCACCCTGCCAACCCCAGTTCTCCCTGACGGAGCCCATGAAGGTGAGTGAGGCTGGGAAAGGAGGGATATCTGCAGCCAGCAGAATGGTTGGTTAGACACCAGGATGGACTTCCTGATCACAAGGGCTGGGGTGCCTATGGGCAGAGTCCCAGACTCCAAGGCAGAAGCTGGGGAATTATGGTCATGGGGGCGTGGGGTGACTCACGCCCCAGAGGCTGACCTTCTTCTGCTGCAGAAAATGTTCCAGTGCCCATACTTTTTCTTCGATGTTGTTTACATCCACAATGGCGCTGATGAGAAGGAAGAGGAAATGAGCTGGAAGGTGAGAGGCTGCCGTGTGTGTGGGTGGCAGGTGGTACAGGTGGGGTGTCTCAGAATCCACCGCCATTTCGCAGCCCTGGAGCCCTGGCCCTGCTGGATTATGGTCCTTAGGTCATTCAACAACCATTTCTACGTGTCTGCTGTGAGCCAGTGCAGCCTTCTCTCGGTCTGCCTTTGCCCTCCCAGCGCCCTCCGCTTGGAGCGCCCTTTTTACCCTGCCTCCCCAGGCCCTGCTGGTCTCTCACATCCCAGCCCAGACTTAGCTAAAGACCCTCGATTAGGCCACTTCCCTCTGAGCCTCAGTTTACCCAACTGTGGACAGAGGGAGTTGAGACTGGCTCTTACTCATACCTCAGCACCCAAACCATCCACCCCACGTCATCCTCAGGGATGGTTAGCGTGGGCGCCGGGCGGTAGTCTGCATCTAACTCTGTCTCTCCAAAGTAGGGGCTCCAGGACTGAGATTTCTTGGGGTCCCTGCCACTGGGTGGGTGGTGGGAAATATTTGCTGAACGTGGGAATGTTTCCTTTCTGGCAAAATCCTCTTCATCCTTCAGAACCCATCCCTGGTTTCCCCTCCTCTGGGAAGCCCTCCAGGGGCCAAGAGGGTTCATCAGGGGACCCTCTGCCTGAACAGCCCCTCCCCGGCCCCCACAGGACATGTTTGCCTTCATGGGCAGCCTGGATACCAAGGGCACCAGCTACAAGTACGAGGTGGCGCTGGCTGGGCCGGCCCTTGAGCTACACAACTGTATGGCCAAGCTGCTGGCCCACCCACTGCAGCGGCCCTGCCAGAGTCACGCCTCCTATAGCCTGCTGGAGGAGGACGACGAAGCCACCGAGGTCGAAGCCACTGTTTGAACCATCCCTACACATCTCCACCTTCATGGGCAGTGAAGCCCTTGGCTTAGAGAATGGTTCTCAAACTGGGCTCTGTGGCACCCTGATGGGGAAGGTTCCAGGAGGCTCCTGGGACCCAGGGCGCCCATTCCCTCTGTTTTCCAGCCTGCCTCCTACTACTGGTTTGTTGGCTGTAAGTTTTGTTCTTTCTTTCTGTGTGCTTTTTGTCATCAAAATAAAAATCTGAGAATCCCTGACCCAGGTCGACAACAGTTACCTTGTGTTAATTAGGATCTTTCTGGTTGCAAGTGACAGAAAACCTACCAACCGAACAGAAAGGGGAATGGTTTGGTTCTTGTGGATGAAGAGCCAAGGGCAGCCTCAGGCTTGGCTGTACTCAGTTGCCTAGACAAAAAGGCCGTTGGGGTGGGCTGAAATATCTGGCGTGGTCAGTGTTCAGTGTGCCCTGCTTTTCTCCCAAACCATGGAAAGGGCTGTGATCGTTCCTCAAACTACAGCCCAGGTGGAGAGAGGTTTAGTCCCCCCACACCTCTATGGGACTGGCCTCGCCCGGTCCCAGAGTTAACATTGGACCAGTCGTGGGCCAGAGTTGTGGGATGCTCTGATCCGCCAGGACTTGACCAAGCCTCTCCTCCCGGAAGGGATTACAGCTCTTTCAGGAAACAGTATGGGTTTTCCCCGGAGGAAGGGAGACCAGAGACAGGTACAACAGGTGTACCATTCAGCTATCTTCCTGCATAATGAGTGATGGTGCAAAAAGTTTAGCAAACATTCTCATAAAACGGAAACAGCTTTATCTCCCCATGAGCATTTACTGGGCACTTATGTGCCAGGCCCTTGTGGTGAAACTCGTTCCATTTAACACCAGCCCGGAAGAGATTATTCTCCCATTTTGCAGATGGGAAAACTAAGGCCCTCAGGGGCCCAGCGCTCCAAAGTAGTGGACTCCCGTGTCCCCGGGAGTGAAAACGGGCCCCACGGAGATGGAGGCGGGAGCTGTTGACTGAAGCCTTACACAGTATCCAGGCTGTGCGCGTCCACGGAGGGCCCCTGGGCAAAACGTTCCGGGAGATAGTACCCTGTGGGCACCTCGGGTCCCGGGAGGCAGCTCTACCCGCTCCTTCGGGGCGAGTTCGCATTTCCCCGCTTTTGAGATAATGACACACTCGGCGGCCTCCACCCGCCCGGGTCCTTATCGGCGGCCCCAGGCCCTGCTTGAGCGCCACTCGGTGTCACGGCCCCCCGCAAGCGCTCGAGCTCCCGAACCCCGATGTGGACGCGGCTGCGCCGTCGGTCGGCTCGGCTGGGGACCCCGCGCGGCGCCGGCCCGCGGGGACCCGAGGCCGGGGGTGGGGCGGCGCGTGCGCACAAGGGCGCGGCGGGAACTTGGAACTCGGCGGCCGGGGCCGGGGGGCCGCGGGACGTCCCCGGCATGGATGCGGCGACCGGCCTGGCGCAGCGG
>LNAC01000008.1:9245666-9269481 GCA_002007465.1 Ailurus styani | reverse complement strand
GGCGCAGCGGCTTCGGGCAGCGTTGCGGGAGACTGAGCCGCGGTGAGGGCGGGGGCCGGGCCGGGGGCGGGGCGAGGGTCGCGGTCCACTCTGACCTCCCACTCCCTAGGGCGGTGGAGGAGCTGCTGAGCCGCGGCGCCGACCCCAACCTGCTGCTGGCGGATGGCGCGGCAGCCGTGCACCTGGCGGCCGGGGCCCGGCACCCGCGCGGGCTGCGCTGTCTCCAAGCCCTGCTGCGCCGAGGCGGGGACGCCAACGCTCGGTGAGCGGGGGCCTGGACCCGGGCCGGGTTAGCCGCACAGGGGAGGGGCGTCCCGAGTCCGAGGGCCTCGGCCGCCCACTGGGAGAGGGCATCCCACAGCCGGAGAGATCCGGGTATGGTGTCTCAGGCTGGGGCGGGGCGACAGGGGCCCGAGAGCCAAGATTCCGGGGTGCGGAGGCGGAGATCACATTCCCTCTTCCGCTGACCCCTCCTCCGCTCCTCCCCCAGTTCGGTCGAGGCACTGACGCCGCTGCACGTGGCTGCCGCCTGGGGCTGTCACCGTGGCCTGGAGCTACTGCTGGGCCACGGAGCGGACCCCGCGCTGCGAGACCAGGTGGGAGCCCAGCGCCTGCAGTAGCAGGACGAACCCGGAGGGAGCCCCGGAGGGAGGGAAGAAGGGCGGGAAGAGGGCCTCGGGTGCCCCCTGCTGACCGCGCCGCTGCAGGACGGGCTGCGGCCGCTGGACCTGGCCGAACAGCAGGGGCACCAGGATTGCGCGCGTGTCCTTCGGGAGTTCCAGACTCGGACCCAGACCTCGACCCCGACCTGGGCAGAGAGCCAGGAGCCTGAGCCTGAGCCCGAGCCTGACGGTAAGTGGGGCCTGCGCGTCCTCGGGGGCTTAACCTCTGATCTAGATTTGCCTGTCCCTCTGATGTCCACTCTCTGGGTCTGTCTTATGTGCATTGTCTCCGGTAAGCTGTCTGCCTCCGACTCTTTCCCTCCTCCCTGAGATTCCAGCTGCCTCCTTCTGTCTGATCCAACCCCCATCTCTGTCTCTGGCTCTCTTCACTCCTCTCTGACTCAACTCTCATCCCTTACTTTAGGCCCAGACCCCTGGGGAGAGGGGTTGGACGCCAGGCCCTCTGGACCTCGCGATGTGACACCGGGCTCCCCAGCACTGAGCAGAAGTGATGGCAGGGACATGGGCCTGGAGGCCAGCCCCAGAATCCCCAGCCTCCCTGCCCACCCTGAGATTGCTGACAAGGATAGAGGCTTGGAGTCGCCCCCAGGACAATGGGACTACAGCTCAGATAGCTCCTTTGTCACTGCGATTGAAGCTTCTGGAACTGAAGACCCAGCCCCACATACCTCCTCCCGGGCTGGGTCATTACCCCGGGCCAAGCAGGGACTCCTGCCTCGTATTCGACCTTCCCGGAGGATGCCAAGGTCTCCAGGTACCCCACCGCTGGTGCATCGAGCTGCCAGGGCAGACAGGGAAGCAGAACTAAATACCCGACTGCGGGCCCTGACTCTGACCTCTCCAGATGCCTCCCCCTCCCGCGTATCCCTGCCTGATGGGAGCCCTGCCCCAAGCCCCCCTCAGGAATCACCACCGGGACTCCCCGACTCCCCCTTCCTAAAAGACGAAGAGGTGTCCTTCGACAGTGATGTGGCTGCCCTCTGGCTGACGGAGGATGAGGCGAGCTCCACAGGTGGCAGGGACCCCGTCCCCTCTTGCTGGTGCCCTCCAGTCCCTGCCGTGTCTGACCTGGATTTGCTGCGAGGGCTCCGAGCACTTGGAGAGAGCCCCGGCCCCATCACACCCTTCACTGGGCCATACCACCTCCGGCGGCTGGAGGAAACCCATGCTGCTGCTCCCGGTTAGTCTGTTCGGGGCATCCAGAGTGCAAGGAGCCTCTGGGAATTCCTGGACACCCCTGTCTCCCCTGTCTCTTAGCCCTGCCTCTTTTACTCTTTGTGTCTGGGAACAGCCCCCTCTCTGACTCTGTCCTCTCCCCTCCCCCACCCGGGGCTCAGGCTTTGCAGGGCACAGCCCAGAGCTGGCCGAGGCCCTGCAGACAGGCAATATCCCAGATGCCCAGGCAGATGAAGATATACTGGCCCAGCAATTTGAGCGGCCAGATCCCAAGATCAGGTGGCGGGAGGGGCTCGCGAAGTCCAGTTTCACATATCTACTGTTGGACCCCAGGTACTCGGGGCAGGGATGACTCAGAGGTGGGAGCTGGAAAATCCGGGAATTGGTTCTTATTTGCTTTATCTTTAAAAGGGGGCATCAGCGGGCGCCTGGGTGGCTCCGTGGGTTAAAGCCGCTGCCTTCGGCTCAGGTCATGATCCCAGGGTCCTGGGATCGAGGCCCGCATCGGGCTCTCTGCTCAGCGGGGAGCCTGCTTCCTCCTCTCTCCTCTCTCTCTGCCTGCCTCTTTGCCTACTTGTAATCTCTCTCTCTGTGTCAAATGAATAAATAAAATCTTTAAAAATAAAATAAAATAAAATAAAAAAATAAAAGGGGGCATCAGCTTCTGTATCTAGAAAAGGTTGGTTAGACCCCGTTCAAGCTGCTGAGTGTCCCTCGGGGGCATCGCCACTCTCTGCCTTAGAAAATGGGGCTCACTGGACATGGATTCAGGTTGCTCTGAGCTTAGAAACTGTCTCCGGGGCAACAGTCATGGCTCCTTCCTCTCTGAGCAACTCCCCTCATCCAGGGAGACTCAGGACCTGCCAGCTCGCGCCTTCTCACTGACCCCGGCTGAACGCCTTCGGACTTTTGTCCGTGCCATCTTCTACGTGGGGAAGGGGACGCGGACCCGGCCAGATGTCCACCTCAGGGAGGCCCTCAGGCTCCATCGGCAGCCAGGAAAGCAGGTGTGGGGCTAAGGATCAAGGTCACAGCAGGGGCAGCTGGGCCACAGGGAGGTGAAGGGAGGAGGGGATTGGATGGCAGACCCCTGACCCCACCTGGCCCCCTAGGCCGGCCCCAAAGTGCGCCAGATCTTGGACATTTGGGCCAGTGGTCATGGTGTGGTCTCCCTGCACTGCTTCCAACACGTGGTTGCTGTGGAGGCTTATACTCGAGAGGCCTGTCTTGTGGCTGCTCTAGGTAGGTGCCTGGCCCATGGAGTGGAGGGAGGGCTGATGAGAGGGACCCTTGATCTACTGATTACCTCACCCCTCTCCTCTCAGAGCTGCTCGTTCATTCATCCCATGAGCAATTATTGAGTACCAACTACGTACCTGCGCACGTACATATTTTGCTCTATTGCTTTGTCCCTGCTTAAGAGCAATATGCAGTGGGCTCGCTGTCACACCTGCCAGCGGTTTCCACGGATGCCTGACCCCTCATCTCTCCAGGGATCCAGACACTGACCAACCAGAAACAAGGACACTGCTACGGAGTCGTGGCGGGCTGGCCAGCCACCCGGCGCCGCCGCTTGGGGGTACATCTGCTGCACCGCGCCCTCCTTGTCTTCTTGGCCGAGGGTGAGCGAGAGCTGCGGCCCCAGGACATCCAGGCACGTGGCTGAGTCCCAGGGCGTTGGCCATCCTGCCTAGGTAGAGATCGGGGTGTTTGAATGTCCGTCCCGTGCTGACGGCAGCCGCCCATCTCCAGAAGGCTGCCAGGGGTACGGGGGCGGCGGGCAGCGGGGTGTATCTCCCTCCCCAGCTGAGGGAGGACTTTGTTACAGATGGAACTTCTGGAGCTTCCCGTCACGGGAGGACAAGTAGGGAACCTGAGGATCTCTGGAACATTCCAGTGCTTCAGAACGTGCTAGTGCTTTGGCAGTTTGGTCCTGTCTGTGTGATCCACTTTTATCTCCCAGACACGGGGACTCACATGTGGGATGAGCTGGGGGAATCCGCCAAGCTCAAGAGCCAGATTTCTCTGCTTCCCAGCTATGGGACCTCGGGCCAATAACTTGTCTCTCTGAGACTCAGTTTCCTCAGTTGGACAGCGGGGACAGTGACAAGTCCTACCTCGGGGGTCATGGTGGAGATGGGAGTAAACAAAGGCAGGAAATAATACAGTGTGTGGCTCAGAGCCCAGCAGGTGGAAAATCTCTCGGGGAAGGGAGGCGCCTTGATGCTGTCGAGGAGCCGATTGTGTTGTGGCGACTTGTGGGCAGAGCCCGGGAGGCCGACAGGGGTGTGGGTGAGCGAGCAGCCCCCCTTCTGGGTAGCTCGGCTACTCGGTCTCCCCTGCCTGAGACTCTTTCTTCCACTGTAAGAGGCAATAAATAACCGCGATTTCCTGGTGATGTTATGCGATTTCAGACTTCGCATATGTCAAGAGCTTTAGTAAATGCCAAGCTGCCATCCTGGTGAGGTGTTGACGGTATCGTTTTATTTTCTGGAAGTTGCTTCTTCAAAGCATTTAGCGTACTTAGGGATTTGGGAGGATCCGCCGCCTCATTGGGTTGACCATCTGCCCATCATTGTGGCTCAGCCAACCAGGTCCTGCAGGGGGCGGGATGTAACCCTGGCGTGCCACCTGCTTCAGTTCCTGCAGGCTGAACCCCTGGCTACTCCTGGGGAATGGCTGGTATGGTCATTAGGGGCCAGGCCTCTGGAGTGGGTCTGGGCTCTACCGTTTTATTTATTTATTTATTTATTTATTTATTTATTTATTTATTTATTTATTTATTTATTTATTTTAAGATTTTATTTATTTGGAGAGAGAGAGCGCGCACTAGCTGGGGGAGGGACAGAGGGAGAGAGAGAATCTCAAACAGACTCTGCCGTTGATCGGGGGCCTCCCAAGGGGCCTGATCCCACGACCCTGAGATGACCATGAGCTGAAATGAAAAGTCTGACGCTTTACCGACAGATCCACCCAGGAGCCCCTGGGTTCTACCATTTTGACCAAACTGAGGAAACTTCTCTGAACTTCCCTTTCCTCGGGTATAAGAGTGGGAGACCTCCCAGACACCAAATCTCTTGATAAAGTGATAGCACTTAAAAGTGCCACATGCCCAGGAATTCCCAAAGAGGTCATTGGGAAAGAATCCAGAGAACCCCCGCCAAAAGCCCCAGAAAAGATGAGATTTGTCTAACAGGATTTCCCGGGGTGGACCCTAATGATGTTCGAGGCCAGATTATTCTTCGCGGTGGGGGCTGTCCTGTGCGTTGTAGGCTGTCAAGGCAGCACCCCTGGGCTCCACCCACTTCCTCCCGCCCCCAGTAGCTGCAATTAAAAATGTCTCCAGAATTTGCTGATGAAGGGCATCTGGGTGGCTCAGTCCGTTAAGCATCTGCCTTCGTCTTAGGTCTTGATCTGAGGGACCAGGGATAGAGGCCACTTCCGGGGCTACCTGCTCAGCGGGGAGCCTGCTTCTCCTGCCCCTCCCCCACTCATGCGCCGCACTCTCAAATAAACAAACACAATATTCTTTAAAAAAGGAATTTGCTAGTGGAAGACGTGCTGCCACGAGGACTCCAGCCTGAACTAAAGGTGGGCTTACAAACCAGTGGGGAAAGGACCAAAGAGGCAGTCCCTTAAAGGGACGATGCTCTCCCCAACCATTCACACAAGCCAGAGGTGTACCTTGAGATACGTACATTAGAAAATATAGAGGAGTAAGAGCATGGCCGTAGGGCAGGAGATCCTTCTGCCAGACAAGACAGGCAGACTCATTGGCTTCAAAAAACCGAATCAAAACAAAACAAAAAACCCCAAAAACTACCTTCATGGCAAAAGCGACCTTAAACCAGGTTGAAAGATTCAATGAGATAGTGAGAGGTACTGACTTGCTGAGTGGCGTGGGATAAAAGGGATTCAATGAACCGATGGCATCAGGCACTTGGCACAGGGCTTTGTATACAGGTGGCCCTCCGTTATGGCTGCTCCGACCCATGCAACGTCTACTGATCCTCACCTTAACCCCTGTATGAACCTCAGTTGGACGGCCTCCTGCCTTCCAGGGACCGGGAGCTCACCATCTGCCTCTGTTCTGGGAATACTGCCCAAGCAGCCCCTGCGTTCTGAGGAGGGAGGGAGAACTCAGGAAGCCAGCCTGGACGGCCAACGCCCTCACTTCTCTGCAAGTCAGCCCTGAGGGGGTGGCGCCCGCACCAGCCCAGTCTGCAGACCGGGAAACAGGCTCCGGACGACCCTGCCCTGCAGTCACCCAGCTCAGGTCCGGAGACTCAGATTGTCACTTCTTTTTATTGAGTTACAAGTTGAGATGTGCAGGTTCGGTGGCGCCAGCCCCCCTCTCCCTCCCCCCCACTTGGGCAACAACAGCTCCCAGCGCCAAGAAATGGGGGGTGGGGAGGGTCTCGGGCAATGAGGCGGGGCCCCGAGGGTCCCAGGATCAAGCACGGCTGACACGGAAGACAGAGAGCGGGATGGGGGGCCTGCCTCGGCCGTGGCGTTCAGGGGCAGGGACTTCTGTACAAGGTCATCCTCCACGGGGGTTCCGGCTCCGGCCCCAAAACACCGATGGGTCCGGCAGGATGGAAGCGGAGAGCGGCGAATCCACTTGGCTCCCGAGAATGCCATGCCCTACCCAGCTGGCCTGGGGCCCTGGGGGCGTCTCCCTGACCTGACTCCGCCCACCGGAGCGAACAGCCCGCCCAGGTGGTCCGCGCTGCGGACGTGGGGCGGCCCCTGGCTTCCTCCTGCTGCTCCTCGGCTTACCAAGCGATGCCCGGCCGGCCCAGCGGCTACTTCTTCTCTTCTGGGGGCGCGGCCAGGGGCTCGGGCAGGGCCTTGGGCGAGGGCTCGGGCTCCCAGAGCAGGAATTCGTGGAGCAGCGTGTTGACCGTCTCTGGACACTCCAGCATCACCATGTGGCTGCCTTCATCAATGAGCTTCAGGAAGGCCAGCAGCAGGATCTGCGCGGGGGTGGGGAGCACAGGTTCAAAGGCAGGCTTCCCTGGGACACCCAAGCCCATCCACACCAGGCCTGCAGCCTTAGGAAGTCCCTCCTGTGGTCTACCCTTCATCCCTCTACTTCCACCCAAGGCAGAGCTGGAGGATAGCCTGCTGCCCCAGTGGAGCTCAACTCAATCTTCATTCAACATTTATGACGTGGCTACAATACGTCCAGAGCAGAATTTCTCAACCCCAGCACTACTGACACATAGGACGGGACGATTCTCTGCGGTGGGGGCTGTCCCGTGTACTGCAGGATGTTGGGCAGCCTCACTGGCCCGGACCCACCAGACGCCAGCAGCAGTGTCCCACTCCCCCCACCGCACAGTGTGACAGCTTAGAATGTCTCCAGACATTGCCAAATAACCCCGGGGAGCACATTCACCCCTGGGTGAGAATCACGGAGACAGAAAGACCAGGTCTCTCAAGCCGAGACAAGGTCTCATGCCAGGCTTCTCAACCTTGGCATCCCTGACACTTGGGGTGGAACATTCTTTGCTGTGCAGCCATTCTGTTCGCCACAGGGCACTGAACTGCATCCTCGGCCTCCCCCCACCAGACATCAGATGCCCCTCCTCCCCATTTATGACAACCAAAAAGGTCTGTAGACATTTCCAATGTCCCCCGGGACTCAGAATCCTTGCTGGTTAAGGACTGCTGGTCCAGAGCTAGTCCAAGTGCTGAGATCCCTAGACACTTTCTCGGTAGGCTCTGATCTAAAGATTCCCCGGCCCAACCTCTCCCAGAATTACATATGGGGTCTCTGGTCACTTATGCAAATCCCAGCTGGGCAGGGCACCTTTTATGTGAAGTGGGGAAAGCACCCAATCCTAACACCTGTCCAGGGCAGCCCCATGTTCTGGGTTCACTCTCAATCAAACCTCTCCCTTCCCTGGGGCTAGAGCACGAGGCAGAATCCCCCCGGGGTGCGTGTGGTGGCTCGGGTGCCCTACCTCGGCCATGCGCTGGTCTTCCTCCACCGGCACAAACTTGTCATGCATGCCGTGAACGAGCAGGACGGGCACAGTGAGCTCAGCATGGTAGACCTCGTCCCCTTCAGGCCAGTACTGGCCACTCATCATGGCTCGCAGGACGAAGGACGACACGTTGAACGCATTGCCTTCCTTCAGCAGCTGCTTCTCTTTGGCTCCTTGGCGGGCGAAGCCAGCCCTGGTGGTGGGGACGCACTCCTGGAGGCCCCGTGCCAGCTCGGCCACCAGGGGCACCTCCGATGCCCGTCCCAGCAGCGACACAGCCTCCCCTCCCACCCAACTCAAGAGAGATGCCAGGGTCCGCCGGGGCTGGGGTGACTCACTTGAGAAAGCTCCAAGCCAGGCAGGGTGACAGGCAGTGCAGGACACACGTGGGCATGTTGAAGATGGAACAGAAGCTGGGTTCCAAGGCTGTGGGGCCCCCGCCGTTGATCATGATGACCTTGTGCACCAGGTCTGGGTACTCATGGGCCAGGAATGTGCAGAAGGAGACACTGCAGGTGGGTAGGTGAGTAGGTGGGTGGCGGGGAGGGTTGGAGGGGGGTGGTCAGCAGCATACAGGCAGCGAGGGAGTAAATGCCCTCCCTTCACCCAGAGACAGGTCCTTGAAGGCCAACATTCTTCCTCTGGGGCCCACAGGCACTGGATTGGAGGGAGGGAGGGGTGGGGGGGCAGCATCTTGACTTCCTCTAAACTATAAGACTATGCGTGTGTTGAGAATGAGTTTTTTCACTTCTTCTTGGAGAGAAGATCCAAATCTAGAACTTTCATCAGATCCTCAAAGCCACCATGACCCCCACAGGGGTAAGAATGACTTACTGCCAAGTGTTAAGAAAGCACCCTGATTACGCCACTACTCTTTGGTTTCCGCAGAAGGTCCCTGTTCCTGTCCTTTCCCTGTGAGGATCCTCTGTGCATGGCCTCTGGGCATGGCACATTGGCCTGCCTCATGCAGGCCGGAAAGGTACAGCCTGAAGGGCCCCCACAGTCCAGCTCCTCACTCCCCCAAAACCCCAAAACCCAGGTTCACTTGGCAAATGATGGCCTGTGGGCTAGCCATTGTTTTGATAAACTAAGTTTACCATTTTGTAAATTTGTAAGTTATTTAGTAAATAAAGTTTTATTGGAACACAGCCACACCCATTTGTTTACCATTATGGCTGCTTTTTTGCTCTGACGGTAGAGTTGTGAGGCTCCAACAGAGATGACCGTATGTCCTAGGAACCTAAGATATTTAATAGCTGGCCCATTAAGAAAAAATCTGCCGAGGGCACCTGGGTGGCTCAGTGGGTTAAAGCCTCTGCCTTCGGCTCAGGTCATGATCTCAGAGTCCTGGGATCGAGGCCCGCATCGGGCTCTCTCCTCAGCAGAGAGCCTGCTTCCTCCTCTCTCTCTGGCTGCCTGTCTGCCTACTTGTGATCTCTCTCTGTCAAAATAAATAAATAAAATCTTAAAGAAAAAAAAGAAAAAAGAAAAAATCTGCCAACCCTAGTTGTAAAGAGGAACAGGATACAAGCAAGAGTCAGTTGGACTTAACTGTACCCGTGACTCCCTATGTGCCCTTGGGCAGATTGCCTAACCTCTCTGAACTTCCATCTCCACATCTGTGAAATAGTAACTGGGCTGTCCTCATAGCATCGTTACGAGGTCACAGGAACTACCACAGATGGTGCTCATTTAATCGAAGGAAACATTTAGCATAAGCATCCACTTTTGGGGGTGTTCTCATATAAACAATAGGAGCTATGTTACTTCCCAGCCTGGCTTCCTTTTGTTCAGAAACATATGTAACGTTTCTTTGTCTTGTCTCATTGCATGGGGCACACCGCTAAAACAGTGGTTCTCAAACCAGCTGGCTGATCAGATCCTGCCTTTCCTCCTGGGTAAAAGGCAAGTGGCACCACTTGCAAGTGGTACTACTTCAATGAGTGGGCACTCACCTTGATGCTAGATGGTATTATGTGTCACACTTCAAGTGGGAGTGAATTACAGCAACCTGGGCCCTTGTAAAAAGACTTTACAGGATTCTAATTAGCCCTTCCTTGGAAGGGATTTCCAGAGCAACTGATCTTTGAACTTAAAGACAGTGGTACTCAGCCATGGATGATTCTGACTGCCAGGGAACCTGTTATTTGAAGACACTTTTTTTTGGAAGACACTTTTGATTGTCATGAGCATCACTAGGCCACTGTGTCAGTGGCAGCCAGTGGGTAGGGGCTAGGGAAGGCTGCAAAACACCCTACAGTGCAATGGAAGCCCCTCAAAGAGAGAAACGACCTGATCCAAAAGTCGGGAGGGCTGGGACTGCGCAACACCGCTTTCAAGGGATAGGAAGCAAGAGCAGTGGTGCCGGGCACCCCTATCTTGTTATAGACCTTGGTGAGCGTCTTCAGGGAGAGCACTCAGCACTGGGCAGGTGGGTGTCCAGTCCCTGTGACCTCCCCCACCTCTTCTCCCCATCCCCACCCTAGCATCGGCTCACCCGTAGGAATGCCCGATGAGCACATTTCGCTTCTTGGCGTAACGCTTGAAGATGGCACGCATGTCCTCTGCCAGAGCATAGAAGGTGTAGGCCGCGGCCACCTGGGGTGCCGAGCTGGCCCCGTGACCCGCCAGGTCGGGTGCCACCACCTCATAGCCCAGGCGCACAAAGAAGTCCAGCTGCTCCTTCCAGATGGCCAGGGAGCCGCCCACACCGTGGATAAAGAAGAGCACCACGTCGGCCTGAGCACCTTTGCAGCTTGTGATGCGCTTCTCACAGTCAATGTGGATGGTGCGCTTGGGGCGCCGGGCTCGCCGCCGGCGCCCGCCACCGCCACTCCCGGCGCTGCCTGAGCCCGAGCGGCCGTCGCTGCCTGCTGGGTCGGCCAGCTCCACCTCTAGGGCAGCTGGAGGCTCCCCGGAACCATTCTGCCCATGCAGGAGGTCAGCTCGAGGTGCCCGGCCCAGGTTCTCCACCAGTAACCGCCCATTGCGGTACACGGTAATTCGGCGCTGGCAGCGGACCAAGCCAGACCGGTCCCCCTGGGCAGCATCTGGCAGTGGTGGAGGCGGGTTGGGGGCTGGAGCTGGCCCAGCGTGCTTCACCCGCAGCACACGGCCCGGCTTGACCTCCACAAAGGTGTAGCCATCACTGGACTCGACGCTCTCCAGTGGCCCCACGGCGTTGGGCGGTGCGCCTAGCAGGCAGCAGAAGATCCCATCGGTCACCCCCGTCAGCATGGTGTGTCCTGCAAGTGGGGGCACAGCCGTCTCAGGGGCCGTCTGAACAGGGAGTCCTCCACCCCCACAGCACCCAGTCCCTGCCCCAGGGTCCAGTGAGCTTCTGGGTTCCAGTTCTTGGAGGGCCAGAGCTAGCCAAGCACCAAGATGTTTTGTCTGTCTAGTTAGTGCCTGCATGGGGGTTGACCACCCTCCTGGGCTAGCCTAGGCTATCCTAGAGAGAAGGACCTGGCCATGGCTGACCCCAAGAGGTGTCCATAGGGAAGGTGGTATAATCCAGGGCTGCTTCTTGGAGGAGGGGACATTGTGGCAAATGAGGAACCCCCCCCCCCCCCCGCCGCCACCAGCTCAGGGTTATAGCAGCTATGGCTTCCATAACCCATTCATTCATCCATCCATCCATCCACCCATTGATGCACACATTCTCATTAACTTACTTTCACCAAATGGACACATTCTGACTACCTCTGAAGGCATCTAAAACGGTGCAGATTCCAGCGAGCCCCCATCCAGGCCTCTGAACCTGGCTCCTGAAAGGTGAGGTGCTGGTGGGGGAGGGGGTTAGGGACTGAGCTCCAGAAGGCCTTGTCCAGCTCTGCAAGCCCCAGACTGGGTCTGTATCGCAGACGGACAAGCCGAAGCCCAGTCTGTACCCCCATCAGTATCCTGGCTTCTGGGGGGTCTGACACACAATCCCCGAAGGTGGAGATGAGGATGGACAAAGTAAAGCCCTCTCTGGGGGCCTCCGGTCCTCTATCCTGCTCCCTGGGCCACCCCCCCCCGCCGTGTCCATGGCAACTACAGGCAGTTACATAACTCAAGGGGGATACCCGTGCAGCGCACCCCCATTGTCTAGGGCCTGGAGATGGGACCAACCCCTCCCCCGTCTCCATCCTGGGCGCCGCGGGGATAAGACGCGCCGAAGGCACAGCCTCCGATGGCCCATACTTGCTGATAGAGGGGAAGTAGGTCGTGCCCCCCCCCCCAGTGGGATCCTAACCCCGGATTGCGGAGGGGGACGCAGATGCGCCACGCCAGGTCCCCTCCCCAGAGCCAGGTCCCTGCCTCTAAGGTGCTAGTAAGCCCTACGGTGGGGTCGAAGCCACTGGGGCTCCGCGGCTTCCTAAGAGCCCGAGTGCTGGCTTTGTGCACACCCCCTTCCGAAGTGGAAGCCCTAGGGACCTCGATGTCCCCCTCCCAGAGCCCACTCCCCGCTCACCTCATCGAGGGCCCTGTAGCCCGGGGCAGGGCGGAGGGGTCCCGGACGGAGAAGCCAGCGTCCGCCTGCGGCGCCGTTTTACATGGTGGCACGGGGGTCGGCCCAGGCGCGTCTACGCGGGCGGGCTCGGGCCCACGGCGGTCAGCGCGGGGGCATCCCGCGACCGCCGAGAGAGCCGGCCCTTTAAGTCTCTCCCCAGGGGGAGGGCCGTATGCCGATGGACGGGGGTTTAGACCAATCAAAGCTATGAATTGACCTGGCCTAGTTAGACTACCAATCATAGGCAGTAGCTTTGGGATGAAGGCGGGCTCAGGAAACAGCAGCCCCACCCCCTTAAGGAGCTTACCGAGGAGGGAGGGAGGGATCGGGCCTGGCCCAGGGCCGAGAAGGGGTCCCAATCTGGGGTCTGCGGAACTCCCGGGAGGTAGCCGCCAGAGCCTCTTACTGCGAATAAGATCCCCTCGTCTAGCCCCTGCCTCTGAACAGCCTGTGGCCTCCACATGGGGTCCCCGTGGTCCTTTCTCTGCACTGACCTTTCCATTCTAGAGACTCCCAGATCTTTCCAATTCCGGGTGGGGAAACTGAGGCTTATAAAGGGCACAGAGTCACAAAGCAAGCTGGGGCGCTGTGGGGCAGAGGTGGTATTTAAAACCACGGCTGGGGCGCCTGGGTGGCTCAGTGGGTTAAAGCCTCTGCCTTCGGCTCAGGTCATAATCTCAGGGTCCTGGGATCGAGGCCCGCATCGGGCTCTCTGCTCTGCAGGGAGCCTGCTTCCTCCTCTCTCTCTGCCTGCCTCTCTGCCTGCTTGTGATCTCTCTCTCTGTCAAATAAATAAATAAAATCTTTAAAAAAACAAACAAACCACGGCTGTGTGGTATCAAGTCCTGGAAATTGTTATTCGTTAAACCTTTAAACAGACGACTAGAAGCTATGAATAATTAGGGAATTGGAGTTTCACACACAGGCCAGTTTAACCATTGGTCAATCTAAACGGTGACTCTGTGGTCCCAGCTGGAGGCAAATATCCCAGGGTTCAAATCCAGCCTCTGCCCTTTGTTGATATCTGACCTTGGGCAAGCCACTTCTCTGAGACTCCACTCATATCTCTATCCATATCATATCTCTAAATCAATCCCCTCATGAGTTTGCTATGCAGGTAAAAACACCCAGAATGATAAGTGTTCAATACGTCATTGACATTATTGTACTGGTTTAGTAGTATAATACTGGACAGATTTGCTAAGTGATGGTGCGGGTAGGATGGGCTTCAGAGGACAAGGGGTTAACCATTCCTTGCCCACTCCCATCTCCTGGAATTTGCTGCCAGAGCTGGATAAGGTCCTCCCTCCCACTCTTGCCCACTCAGGGTGCTCCTGGGAGACTACAGTCGATTCATGCAGTAAACAGTCCCCTGCCCCCTCCTCCAAGCTGGGAGATTCTGGGGTGCCTGCAGGGACTCAGTCAGAAGCCTGGCCCTTGAGGAACCGTTGGGCTTTTGGGAGAGTCTGGGGAGAGTCATATGGGGACGTGGTTGGGCCAAAGGGAGGAATGGGGCTGGGGGAAGAGGCAAATATCTGAGGATTTTCAAAGTGAATTGGGGGGGGGGGAGGGAATGAATAGAACTTCAGGCATAGATGGGTGTGGCTGAAATTTAGAGTGAGAGAGAGAGAGTGTAGGGCTTCATTTGCTTGCCAGAGGAGCTGAATATTTTCCCTGGGGCAACGAGCACCATACAGGCTGTGAGAGAAGGGAAGGGACTCAGATCTGAGTATAGAAAAATTTTTCTTGGCTCAGAATGGAGGTACCACCACGGGCAAGCCTGAAACACAGGAGCTTTAGATTGAGAAACTGAATCCCGTAGAGGAGCAGGGACCACCCCAAGGACATCCAGGCAACTCCAACTTAGGTCTTCTGGGCTCCCCGCCAAGGAACAGAGACTTGGCTCTGCCCAGAGAAAAGCTGCCAGGCAGCTGTGTGCCATCTGCCTGCCTCCTGCTGGGGGAAGGAGGATGGACCAGCCGTTTCTGAGGCTGCCACCAGCTGCGCCACGGTCACCTCCGGGCACCCTCTGCCGGTCGGCAAGAGAAGGAACCACAGCTCCCAGCGGACCCCAGGACACGTCTCGTACGCACGCTCATGCCAAAGAGGTGACGTTCGCCCGCCACCTGCTGGTCGATGTGAGGAACTACACCCCCTTGCCGGTAAGGACGCTCTCGCGGATGGGACGCAGGCGCAGAACTACCACCCCAGGAGAACCGCGAGGCCACGCGGCCTCGGCGGTAGGAGAAACTACATTTCCCAGAAGTTTTCGTTCCGGGTTGCAGAGCCTAGTCGCTTTGGAATAGCCGGCGTGGGGACGTCGCGACCGGCGGCTGGACATGGCTTTCTTGATCGGATCCGTAGGTCGCCAGTTGGGTCGCGTCAGGTGAGTCCTCACGGGGACCCTTCCCCAAATCTGGAAATAAGGGCGGTGTCGGGGGCTGGTGTCAGTAGTTTAGTGACAACACGACTTGCCAACGCCTTGCGCCTTGATGGAGCGCTTCTTGCAACCAGGCTCCGTCCCGGCACGGGTAGGGGAGCCGAGGCTCAGAGTGGTTGAGCGTCACGCCGAAGTCACAGAGCACCCCCTCTGACCGTCCTCGCCATGTCTCTTCCCCCCGCAGGTGGCTCCAGCCCCGGCCCTGGCTGGGGCTCCCCGACGCCTGGGGACTCCTAGCCACACAGCAGAACCGGGGAAAGGCGCGTGGAAATGAATATCAGCCGAGCAACATCAAACGCAAGCACAAACACGGCTGGATCCGGCGCCTGAGCACACCGTCCGGCGTCCAGGTCATCCTTCGCCGCATGCACAAAGGTCGCAAGTCGCTGAGCCATTGAGGAGCGTGAAGCTGCCAGCATGACCCCCATTAGATCATTTCTCTGACCTGGGACCTCTCCTGCGGTTGTTTTTTATGGGGACAATTCAGACATGAGCACTCCTCAAATTATGGAACCGGCCCCGGGAAGGGGGAAGCCTGTGGTTGGACCGAGAGTGGGAGTAGGAAGTCAAACCTCACCTAGTCCATTTCTACAATATTGAATTAGGAAGAATTTCGAACATAGGGCAATAGTCCACAGTGAACCCTGTGTCTCAGTACACAGCTCTGACCACCAATTACCCGCAACCCACCTGCCCCCTCCTGCATTATTTGGGATTAAATCTCAGGCATTGGGTTATTTCATCTTATTTCAGAATACATCTCTCCAAGAAAAGGGCTCTTTAAAACATAATCACAAAACTCGTTACACCTAAAAAATGGTTAACAATTCCTTAGTATTGTCTAATAAATGTTCACATTTCTCCTATGAAATGAGGTGTTTATTTCTCCTTTGCTGCACTGTTGGAATAATAATACTCAGTAGCTTCCCTTAGTACTATTGAGCACTTCTTTGTACTGGGTGCCAAGTCCTTGTCTGGTGGGCAGGGTAGGGGCACTTGATTTGTACCCAGGCAATCTGGAGACAGCGGAGTCAGGGCTGAGAGGAGGGTCGTAAGGGCTGTGGGAGCCCGGAGTTTTGCCTGGCTTGGACTTGGGAAGAATGTAGTCAGAGGAGTCTTCCTGAAAGATAGCAGGGCCTGGGAGGGCCCAAAGGGAGAAAGGATTAGACCCAGGGGTCAGGATAAAAGGTGGATGAGAGAGGCCCGAGGGTCTCAAAATTCGGGGCCAAGGGGCTGGGACTGGATCTTTGGGGGACTGGGGAGCCACAGGGGCATATGAATGAGAGAATCTGAGCTGTCAGTTCAAAGATAGGAAGCAGCAAGTGCAGAGCAGTTTAGGTATGCCGAAACCTAAGGTTAGGACCCTGGAGAGGATGCTGGGTGTGTTACGGTAGGTCCATCTCTTCCGGGGCTGCTGTGGAAACTCCATGAGACACCATATTAAAAAGTGAAGTGAACACTTGAAAAAGGAGAGATCTGCGGAACCTCCCGGAGTTGTGGACTACAAATCCCAAGAGGCTTCGAGGGCACGGCCTCCGCCCACTTCCGGATTTGGCTGCCTTCGCTTCCAATTCCCGGGCGGGGTTTTGCTTTCTCAACCAAACTTGACCACGAAAGGAGGAGGTGTGTTGGCCAATGGACGCGTGACTCAGCGGCGTCTGGCCAGTGGGAGCGCGCAGAGGCCGCTATTCTGGGGGTGGGGCTAGGGGGCAGGCCAATGAGCGGGGGGCGGCGGCGCCATCAGTGTGGGCTGTGCCGTGGCTGGAAGTTACTGTGCGGCGGCGGCTAAGAAGGCGGCTCTGGTGGCGGCGGCGGTGGCCGAGGCGGTGGCTGAGGCAGCGACGGAGGAGACAGAAGATGGTGAGAGAGGCTGCCGGGCCCCTACTCCCCCTCCGTTCGACAAAATGGCGCCGCGGGCCCACCCACCTCTAGTAATCCCCGAAGCCCCTCACCTCCCTGCCCGGCCCCCGCTGGCCCCGCCCCGCCCCTCGCTCTGCCCTGTAACCTTCAACCTCGGGGCCCTGCTGTGAGCTTCCTGCTGACCCCGCCCCGGCGCCTTCTCTCCGACCCCTGACCCCATCTAGGCTTCCAGGCCCTGACAACCCATTCATTTCCGGGTCGCTGCTCCCCCGGAAATGGGTGGGGGCGGGGGTGGGGTCCCCCGAGACCCCCATTTCAGGCCTCGTTCTCGGCTTGCCGGGCCTGGGTCTCTCCAGTTCAGGAGGGTTTGGGAGCCCGGCTTGGGCGTTGGGGCGGGGGAGGGGGCTCGACATCGTGACATGTGGGGCTTTGTCGCCAAAGGAAGTGCGACATCACAGACTGCCCAGGGATCCCAGAGCCGTGATCCCACCCCCAGCATTCCGGGTCCCGACTGCCCCTAGCACAGAGCAACTTCATCTCCCGTATCCCCAACCCCCCTTCCCTGTTAAAATGAAGGTAGCAATAGCCCAGACCTGTTAGGGTTGTAGCAATTCAGAGAACTGATGTCATGAAGGGCTTAGGACAGTGAACGCTCAACAGATGAGCTGGGTGACTTGGGGCTGGTGGCATATTTTCCCAGCTGGCTTCTCAGCTTTAAGTGGGAATAATGCCAACTGGTTGGGCCACTTGCTCATCCTGGGATTCGGCTGTAATGGTTCTTTGGGGTTCTGTTCCCAACCCTGTAAAGTGGGATGGTGACTTGGCATCAGAATTGTGCTCAAGGCTCCCCATCCCCCACTATTTGGCATTCCCAGAACGGACAGGGGTGATGCAAGCTTTTGTCAGGGCAGTTCAAAACCCCATTGTCGCTGGACCTAAGGTCCCAGCCCACCACAACCCGTAGCTCACAGGATGTGGTGGGGGGTAGGCAAAAGAAGAAGGAGATGAGAAAGTGGGTTCTTAGCAGGTGGGTCCCTAAGCCTGGGTGTTGTCTTTGATTCATGGCTCCATTCTCATCCCCCATGTCCCGTCCATAAGAAGTTCTGATGGCTTTGCCTCTAGAATGCATGGGGAATTCATCCACAGTTGCCTACCCTGGTCGAGGCACTGCCACCTCCTGCCTGGATGCCTGCCCCAACTACCTCCCTGGTCTCCTTACCTCTGTCCTGCCCTGCTGGCAGTCTGTAATTCACCCGGGACCAGAGGGAGCCTGTAATTTAAAGTGTAATCTCATTATACCACTTTCTAGCGTACAGAATACTCTAGGGGCTTTTTGTAACCCAGATGAAACCCTACCTTCCTCCTGAGCCCCCACAGCCCCTGTCCACCTCTGTGACCTCATCTCTACCCTCTTCACTCCTCCCTCTGCAAGCTTCAGCCATACTTGCCTTGTTTTCATGTCCTCACACTCTTAAGTCCCCACCACCCAGGGCCTTTGCGCCTGCTGCTCCTTCTGCCTGGAATGTTCTTCCTGTGAACATCACCTCCTCAGAGGAGCCCTTCCTGACTTCAGGAGGCCCTTTGTCTCTTCTCTCTTGGCACACCTTATCTTTTCATCTCCTTATGGATGGGTCACCTGTGGGCTGCCTGCGCAGGGATGGCACACACTTGTTCAGTGAGTGTTTGCTGAGGCAGTGGACAGCTTCTGGGCCCAGCTGTGGCTAGGATTTGTCTGGCTGGAGGGAGGATTTCTCCCCTGTGACTCAGGCCTTGTTTTCCTGCTTAGCTGACAGGAAGTACTGGTCATATCGTCTTCATTCATTTATCAGCACGAACGCATTGATGCTAACAGCTGGCCTTCAGGGGAGCTCTGTGAGAAGCTCCTTCCAGGCTGGGAGGTCCCTTGCCCAGGTCACACAGCCAGTGAGGGGCCCCGCCAGGATTGAGTGCAGGTGTGGGTCTTCCGCACCTCTCACCACTGTGCCTCCTGGCTCCATGGGAGCCCTGCCAGGGGTCCAGGATTGACTCAGCCCTGCCCTGCCCTCTGCCCTCAGGGAAGAGCCAGGCCAGCAAGGGAGGTGGACGTGTAAACAGGTGACCTCTCTGGGGTGTGAGCTTGGTTCTGACAGAGGTTTCCAAGGTGTGGAGAGAGGAAAAGGGCAGGGGGGATTTTGAGCTGGGTGGAGAGGTTGGTGGGTGTTTCCCACAGGGAAAGAAGAGGGGCATTCTGGGAGGATGGCACAGCACCAGCAGAGACAGAGGGGGTTCGTGGCAGGAGGACAGTGTGAGCCAAGTTGAGCTGGGTCTGTGGAGGGGTTTGAGCAGGGACAGGGTGAGCGAGCCCCTCCTCACCCTTCAGGTCTCTGTGCCTGCAGCACTGCCTCTGCGCAGCCCTTCCTGGTCCTCCCAATCAGCCACTCCTTTCCCCAGTGCTGTCCTGGGTCTCACGGCACCTCACGGCACCCTGTCTTCGTGGTCACTCTGCATTCACTGCACAGCTCTTGGATGCACACCTGTGTCCTTGTGTACAGGGTGCTTCCCGGGGCCAAGAGCAGCTCCGCCGTGGCTTACCCCAGTGCCCTGGCGCCTGGTGCCAGGCCTGTGACATAGTAGGAGCCTGAGGAAAGCCTCGCTGGGTGGGCGAACCTGGCCCCGTAGTCAGGTGGAGTTGGGGCAGGGGGTCCTGGGTTGGAGGAGGCAAGTTGGAGGGGCTTTGAGCTGGCTCCAGGGCAGTAGGTCACCCAGATGTGAGGGCCGCTTCCTGGGTGGAAGTGGGAGGCCCATCCACATTCTAGCTCCCCTTGCTGGTCCACACTGCCAAGGTCTTGCTAGGGCCTGGTAGAGGGCGGGCTGGGCCCCACATGAGGACACCTGTTTTCACCTGCCCTGGAGGGGTGGGGGTGGGGAGCACCTGAAGGGCTGCTTCCCTGAGGTTGCTTAGCTTGGGCTCAGGTGTGCGCATGGGTCTCCCAAAGCAGGGTTACTGTAGCCTGTAGGGGCTCTGGGCCCTTGGTTTTCAGGCAGGGAAACTGAGGCCCTGGCATGGCATGTAACATAAAGAGCTTGGCCTCTGAGGTTGGGTGAACTTGGGTTCAGTCTGCTTCCTTGTTTTCTTGTTGGGGTTGGGTGATATCAGACAAGTGACCCTTCTGCCTCAACTTCCTCGTCTCTATTATGAGGTGACTCCACCCCTGGTGGGCCATGTGGGGGACCCCTCCCCAGCTGGCCCACTCCAGGCCTGATGACAGCATTGTCCTCCTGCTCTGCTGACAAGTCACTCCCTACCCCAGGCTCTCAGCCATCATCCGTCCCTGAGCATCTCTCAGGCTCTCGTGCCTCAGTTTCTGGAGGTGGGCATGGCTCTCATTGGCCTTTCTTGCCCCCATCTTATGGCTGAGAGTCACCTCCTTCCTAGAGTGGGGGCCTTTCCCCTCCAGAAACCTCGCCCTTTCTTGCCCAGCTCATGCCAGAGTGTCAGGGAGAAAGGACTTTCGACGAGTCAGGGCTGTGAATGTTCTGTTGGTGGCTCCCGGCAGCCGCGTGGGCCTGCAAAACCCAGCCCTCCCCTGTGCACAGGGCATTCTCCTTTCGCAGCGCAGCCTCCGTGTCACTGGGCCCCAAGAGCAGCCCCTGAGCGGACCTCTGTTCACAGTCCTGTTTGCTTTGGTCCACGCAGCATTTTCTAAAATGCCCAGCCAACTTGAAAAACCTGGCGACGGCACATTAAGACTTGGATTTCTGAGTTTTCTTAGAACTTGGGAGCTCAAAAAAAAAAAAAAAAAAAAAAGAACTTGGTTGTTTAGTTGCCCCTGGGTTCCAGTTTCTGTAGAGCGGCAGCCTATGTCCCGGCCACCCTCTCCCCTTCACCCAGGCCCCTGCTCCCTCACCCCTGTTTCTTGTCATTCTGGCCCACAGGGTTTTGGGGGTAGATGAGTCTTTCCCCCGTGCCAGGTCTCCGTCAAGGTGGATAAATGGAAATGGACCAGGAGTTTAATATTCAGCTAGCATAGAGGGCAGGGCTGGGCTGGGATCTGACTTCCCACCCTGCTGCTTGCTCCTGACTTTAACCAGATGGCCTGTTCTCACTGAGCCTCAGTTGTCCCACCTCTTACCTGGTGACAGGGCTGTTGGGGAGGACCCCAGAAGAGAATGCTCACTTCTCCCAGGGCTAGTTACTCTTCCCTGGTCATCCTGGTGTGCACATCAGGTAGCCAGCTTACAAGTGCATCCTGGAGAAATTAACAGAAGAACCCAAAGAGGGAAGCTGGACATCGCACGGAAGCCCGGTCTCACAGGAACTCCGGGGGTGACCCGGTCAACTGCCTGGTCTCACCTACCATCTTCCCTGTCTTCTAGGCAGATTTTTTGAAAGGACTGCCTGTCTACAACAAAAGCAATTTTAGTCGATTTCATGCTGACTCTGTGTGCAAAGCTTCGGTGAGTGCGTGCTCCGGGTACTGGACGTGGCTGGGGAGCTGCCAAGGGGAAGGGGGTGATATGTACACCCCAGTGGGGTCTTGCCAGGAACAGAGGCTGGTCTTTAAGCCCGGCCCCACCCAACACCTTTGCATGCTGTTCTATCTTCTTTGCAGGGTGGGTGCCCAGTTGAGGGGTGAGGGGGGGGCCCTGTCAGCCTACTGGCTCTCCTAACCCATGTCTTCCCAACTCCCCTGCAGAACCGACGTCCCTCAGTCTACCTGCCCACGCGGGAGTACCCATCTGAACAGAGTAAGTGGCCTTGTCAGTCTCTCTCAACCTGGCTACTGAGGGGAAGGGCCACAGGGCAGTGTGGGTGGTGACCAGCAGGGTAGTGGGAAGCCCACGTGCTGGTGTCCACATCCAGCCCCGGGGGGGTCCTCCGTAGCCCTCAGCTGCTGCTCACCAGCCCTCTCCCCTTCGTCTCCTGTAAGTTTGGGTGTCTCCTGCCAGCACCATGTCACAGACCCCAAGACGACTGTACTGTGGTTGGGGATCCTGCCTAGGCTCGAGTAGGCCGCTCAGGGAGCTTGGGGCGTCCAGGGGGAGGGGCCTGCTGAGAAAAGCACAGAGCCGGCAGAGCAGGAGGACCCCAGCATTATGGTGGTTGTGATGTTTTATTTTAATGGTGATAAAGAAGCTACCTGGACCCTGCATGGTGGGTTCTGTGGTCACTGGGGCACAGCTGTATAGATCTGTGTTCCTGGTCTGCTTGGACCTGTATGCTGGGGCTCAGTCACCCACCAGGGATGGACTTCCACATACAGCAGAAGCTCTGGTCTCTCCCAAGAAAGCAGGGGCCCAAGTGGAGCAGCCGGCTCAGGCCCCGGTAGTAGCTGTGTATTTGGGAGCAGAAACACGAGGCTTCCCGAAATCCCCTGTGGCTGGGGGTGCAGACTTGGAGCCCCAGCCAGGCCACTGAGGGCAGAGACTGGTGGGAGACCAGGGAGGGGTGAGCGCCTGTCTTGGGAGGAGCAGTGCGGGCTGGGGTGGGGGCGGGGTCACCTGCAGCCTCTGCCTGCAACTCTCTCTGGTTTCTCTTCTCAGTCATTGTGACAGAAAAGACAAACATCCTTTTGCGCTATTTACATCAGCAATGGGACAAAAAGGTAAGGCACGTGGGGTCAGGTGCTAGAGCTCTCTGGGGGACTGTGGTGGCCAGCAGGGGGGGCGCTAAGTGGGGGAAGGACACAGGTGGCTGGGAGATCAGGTGTTTGATGGCGGAATTGGAGCTGGCCAGGCCACCCAGGGGAAGTAAGAGCGTTTCAGAGGAGTGCACGGCCGGGCGGAGGCCGTAGGGTTCCGGAGCTCAGGGATGGGCCAGGGTTTGTCAGGCGGCACTGAGGCCCGGGTAGCACGGAGGCCTGGCTGCCCACAGCCTGCCGTGTGGCCCGCATGTTATTACCTGCAGTCTTTGTTCAATGCTGAAATGTCCATGCGGTGACAATTCTAGGGGATACAAGTGAGTGTATTTGCAGTGAGAAACCACACGCCCATCTCCCCTCCAAGGCTGCCTTTCTGACATAGGACATTTTTTCATTTTCTTTCTATTTCCTTTTTAAAGATTTTATGTATTTATTTGAGAGAGAGGGAAAGTGGGAGCCAGAGCATGATGGGGGTGGGGGCAGTGGGAAAGGAAGAAGCAGGCTCCCTGCTGAGCAGAGAGCCAGGTGCAGGGCTTGATCCCAGGACCCTGGGGTCATGACCTGAGCCGAAGGCAGATGATTAACTGACTGAGCCACCCAGGCGCCCCCATTTCTCTTTCTTGAATGCAGATGTGCATATGTTCTGCATCATAGTCAGTTTGGGGCTTTTTTGCCTAACATTGAACATCAGATAGTGGCCTGCTCTGGGCCAGGCTGGAGGAGGACCCCATGATGAAGTGACTGCTCAGAAAATCTAAAACTGCTGAGCCCACCTTGTCCTTCTGCCTCCCCCCCACAGACCTTGCTTCCCACCAGGGAAAGGAAAGTTTCCCACACAGGCCCACTTTCCTCTTCGGTGGCAATGCACGTCCCCCCTGATGGCTCCCGAGTGCTCTCTACCCTTCCCACCCCCCCCTGCCCCCGGCTGGGCAGCTTTCTTCTCCAGGCCTTCTGTATGGTGTGTGCATCCTTGCCAGGGGTGGGGACTCCTCACAGTGCCCAGGAAATACCTGGCGGTCCCAGGCCGGCGGCCCCGAAGACTGTGGCTGAGCCAGGGAGGGCTGGAGGGCAGGGGGTGCCTGGGTTGACTGCCCCTCTCCAGGCCCAGCAGCAGGATTTCAGGGGCTCCCCCAAGTGAAGACTTACACCCTCTCTCCTTCCCCCTCCTCACAGAATGCCGCCAAGAAGAGAGATCAGGAGCAAGTGGACCTTGAGGGTGAGAGCTCGGCGCCCCCCCGCAAGGTCGCACGGACCGACAGCCCAGACATGCACGAGGACACTTAAGACTCTCACTCCCCCACAGGCGCCTCCTGTCTTGTCTGCTCCTCGCCCGCCCGCCTTGTGTAAGCGCCCCCCGCCCTGCCCCCACCGGCCCACCCACACCCGACCATCCATGCCACTTCCATCCTCATAGGAGCCGATGTATTTATTTTCCTTGAGTTTTTATTTATGCTGTAAAATGTACCAAGCGATGGTTAAAGGGGACGTCAGACCCAGTAGTGTGATGTTGGTAGATGCTTTTTAAAAAACATTGTTATTCACACACC
>LNAC01000008.1:9229053-9242263 GCA_002007465.1 Ailurus styani | reverse complement strand
GGAGGCGAGAGGGGCCGTTCCGGGGGGGTGCCGCCCCCGCCGCCGGACCCCACTCAGACCCTGCCCGCGCTCCCTCCCGGGCTTCCAGGCACATCGAGGGCCTTATTGCTTCTGATCAGTGCCAAGGGGTGGGCGTCTTCGGGTGCATCCCCTGCCTCTGGGCACTGGGCCCCTCCCCATCACGGGGAGAGGACAGTCTGAGGAAGTCCCTCTGATTTCTGACCTGCGTCCCTGGTGCTGCAGCTGCCACCTCTTGGGCTCCCTGGGGGATGAGCTGCTGGAGCCTGGGGCTGGGTGGGGCTGGGGTGGGGACCCGCAAGGTGGGGGTGGGGGCGTGAGGCTGGCACCTCTGCTCAGCACGGATGTCGGTGCAGCCTCTGGCTGAGCACCCCGACCTCCCCAGGGGGCAGCTCCAGCCCCCACCTCCAAGGAAGGCCTTGAACAGCTGGGCTACAGGGTGGGGACTTGCATAGAGGCCTGGGGGGGGAGTCCGGTCCCCCCCAGAGTGAGCTGGGTGTGGGGGTCTCATAAGGGCAGGAGAGGCTGGGCCAGGTGGTGAAGAATGCCCCCTTCACTTCTCCTGGCCCCAGAGCGTGGTGGGCAGGGTGCCCTGGGAGGGGCACGGGGCCAGGAGGCTTTGGCTGTGGGGGTCCTGGAGACACTGAGCAGGCTTTGACTGAGAGGCTCCATGTACCACATACCCAGGTTCCCAACCGGTACCAGAGACCGGGCCTCCTCTGTCCCCTTCAGCCCCTCTCCCCAGGCCTGGCCACCCCATCCCTTCCCGCAAAGCCCGGCCCAGAGTCCCCACCCCCGAGTTAAAGCCTGTGACCTGAGCCTTCCTCTTCAGGCCGGGGGGCGTCCGGCTCCTCAGCCGCAGCCTCGTCCGCCGGCCCACTCCGCTGGGCTCGGCCTCCTCCGCTGCCGCCGGGGGTCCCGTCCAGCCGGGCCTGCCCACCTGCCCCGTTGGACCCGGTGTCGGCCCGGGCCCCACCGAAAGGGAAGAGCTTGCCGGCGTGGAAGGCCTTGGGCGGTGAGTGGCTGCGCTCTGGGTCTCGCCGGGTCTCAGGCGACTTGAGGAACTTGAAGCTGAGGAAGGCTGGCAGGCGGGTGTCGCTCCCCGTGGGTGACTGGGCAGGGGGTGGCCGGGCGGCAGGGCCGGCCCCCGTGCTGGCCAGTGAGGATGTCGCCCCCGAGGACAGGAACTTGCCCTGCAGCGGGATGATCTGCTTCAGCTTCATGACGTTGTTGGGCGCCAGCAAGGACCCCGGGCGCTTGGGCCGCTCTTGCCCGTGGCCACCTGCCCCGCTGCCCTTGGCCTTGGCGGGGGCCTTCTCAGGGGCAGCGGGGTCCAGCCCGGAGCCTTCAGGCCGAGCCTCCTCCCGGCCACTGGCATCACGCTCCCGCCGGGCATGGTGCTCCGCGTGGCGCTGGCGCTCCTCCTCTTCCCGCCGCCGCCGCTGCTGCTGCTGGTAGCGGTGCTGGGCCTGGCGTTCGTGTCTCTGCAGGCGGAACAGAGCCATTAGGGGGACTGGGCAGAGAGGGTATGTGAGCAGGGGCCAGCTGAGGGCCCAGGCCCCCGCGGGTGCTCTCTGCAGGAGTGGGGAGAGCTCCAGACACGTATCGGGCACCAGCCGCACCCCTGGACCCAGCCCGGGGCTCTCTGAGGAAGTAGGGAGAGATCTAACCACTTATTAGGCACCAACTGCATTCCCGGATCCATGCCAGTGCTTTCTGAGAACTGAGAAGAGAACGGGGACATTACCGGCCACCAAATCAGTGCCCAGCCACATGCCAGGGTACCGTCTTAAGAACTGGGAGAACGTAAACACATTCTGGAGAACCAGTGACAGAGTGAGTCATGACTGACAGAGACCACAGTCCACGCTGGCCAGTCCAGGAGCTGCGCGTGGCTTTGTCAATGCCAATTTAAGTAATTAAAATGAAATAAAATAAGACTTCCGTCTCTCAGTGGTACCAGCTCCGTCTCAAGTGCCTGTCGGACGCCCGGAGCGAGGGGCCACAGCACGCAGACCCAGAACATTTCCGTGATCACGGAGAGCGCCCCCTGGCGCCGGTGAGCTCCTTGGCCCACTCTGCAGCTTTCTGGGGAATGCCGCAGAAGCTGGGCTTCTAGGAAGCATCGGCCGTGTCCCTGGCCCCAAACAGGACACTGCCGGCGAGCTGGCGATGACTAAAGGTTCACAAGTGCCAGCCCGGTGCTGGATGCCACCGGGGATCCCAGGGACGGAGCGGCCCGGGCGGCGTGTTCATTATTCCACTGGGCTCCGCCCCTCTTCCCCTCCTGCTCAGCCGCTGGTGGCCAGCCCGGCCTGGCCAGGCCAAGAAGCCCCACTGAGAGCCGGCAGCAACCCAGCCCAGCCCCGCAGCCGTGTACCTTGAAGGCCTCCCGGCGCTGGTACTCAAGCTTGGCCATCTCCTCGGCCACCCAGCCTGGGATGTCGGGGATGGCCACATGGATGAGGTACTTGAGGAGCAGGGCGAAGTGCTGAGGCGACAGAGGAGGAGGCTGCAGGCTCGGGGTCGCCCTGCCGCCCCCCAGCTCCTCCACCCAGCCACCGGCCCCACCTCGAGCACCACCACGGACACGATGGCCGCCTCGGGGCTGAGCCAGGGGAAGAGGCGCTGTAGCTGCCCACACTGGCCGATGAGGTAGCAGTTGACCACGATGGCCAGGACACCCATGGCCTCCATCACCTTCTGTGGGGGACACGGGGAGCGGGGTGGGGGGCGGGGCTCAGGGGGGGGTCCGGCCACCCTGCCTGAGCCCCCTGCCCCGCCGCAGCGCTCCCGGACTCCCTCCGGGCCTCGGCGCAGCGTCCTCGGCCGCTCCCCACACCTGCCACTGGCCAATGCTCTCGACCCGCTGCCCGAAGGGCCGCTGCAACCCGGTGCACAGCTTGAGGGCGTCGCTCCGGATCTCGATGAGGTTGTTGACCAGGGCGCACAGAGCAGCCAGGGGGAAGGCAGACGAGAAGAGGACGACGTAGCCGAACTGCACGAACATCTCCTGGTAATCCTGGAAGGTGTCCTGCAGGCGGGGGCCGGGCTGTGGCCTTTGGCCCCCTCCCTCAGACCCGGATGCCTCCCACCTCTGACTACCTTCTTCTCTCAAGCCCGCCTCCTGCCCTCACCCCCTGGCCACCCTCCAATTCTCCTGAAGGGACCCAGAGCTCCCCATCCGGCGAGTTTCTAACCACAGCAAGGGCCCCATTTTATCACGCCCCCTAGCTCCACCCTCAGACCGCGTGCCATGCCCTGCCCCCCTGCAGGCCTGGCCTTGGGTCTCAGACGTGCCCTCCTCACCTCATATTTCTTCATACAGCTTTCAAGCTCTGCCTGGGTGAGCTGGGGCGAGTGCTCCTCCTCGGGGGGGTCAATCCAAGATGACCGATTCTGCCGCCGCGGCCTCCGGCCCGAGTCACCCGAGCCAGGCTCTGGGTCCGGGCCCCCATCTGGCCCCTGGTCACGGCCCTCGCCCCCAGCCCTGCGGAGCAGGACGGCCGGAGGCTCCCGCTCAGGACTGCCGGGAGCCCCTTCGGCCTCATCGTCTTCTTCGGCCAGCGTGAATACTCCCGGCTCCAGCCCCTTCTCCACCATAGTGGGGCTCCCCTCCTCCAGGAGGGCCTCAGGGCCAGGCCGCCGCCGCCCAGCCCCTCGTTCAGCAAAGCTGACCTTCTTCAGCCGGAGCCCGCAGTCCAGGAGGCCGCTGTCCTCGCCCTCCTCCTCGTCATCTTCCTCCTCCTCCTCCTCTTCTTCCTCCTCCTCATCCTCGTCCTCCTTGCCCCCCTGAGACCCGTCCCCCACCTCCCCACCTTCCCCTGCGGGCCGCCGCTCCACTGGCGCCTCCTCCTCCTCCTCAGGGGCCCCGCAGCCCCCACTGAGACACCTGCGGCCCCCACCACCGCCCCCCTCTTCGGCCTGGGGTTCGAGGCGACGGGGCGTGGGGCGCTGGAGGCTCAGCAGGCTGAGCAGGGCACGGGCCAGCTCCCAGGCTGCCTGCAGGCCGAGCTCGCCGCGGCCCAGCCGCCGGTACAGGTGCGGCTGCAGGACCTCGCGCACGTTCTGGAGGAACTGGCGGGTGATCAGCAGAGTGGCCAGCATCTGGGGGCAGGAAGGGGGAGGAGAGAGGCCACGTGGGGCGCGGGCGGGGCCCCGGGCCCCGGGGCAGGCTGCTGGGCCTGGGGAGCTGCCCTCCAGGAGCAAGTTGCCAGACACATGCCCTGAACCCAACTGCTGACTCTGCCCCATTTAATGATGTCCCTGGACATGGAGGCCCCAGCAGCAACCTCTGCAGCTTCTCCCACCATTCCTCTGCCACAAACCAGAGCCCGGCAGGCCACAGTGCTCTGAGCCAACCTCCTGGGGTTGCAACGCATGTCTCCACCCTGCTGGGTCCCCCTGCTTGCAGCACTGCCCCAGAGCTCAGCTGGGGCCCAGGGCCTTGGGGGGGCCCCCTGCCATCTGCACCCCATCAGCAGAGCCCCGGCCCCTGGGAACATGCGCCCTTGGCTCAGGCAGCACAAGGCCCCAAGCACAGCCACACTGCCCACCCTGGCAAGGCCCTGTGGGCTCGCCATCTGCCCATACTTTGGCCCGGGCCATGAGCAGGAGGCCCCGGAGGGAGAGGAGGAGCAGGCGGAACCGCAGGGCCGCGAGCGGGACCAGCACTGCCCGAAGCTGCCGCTCGAGGCTCTGGGACAGGGACAGGACGAGCAGGAGCTGTGGAGGGACCGACGGACAGGTGGACGGACAGATGGGGGGATCGACGGGCAGAGAGAGGACACACAGATGGACGGACAGAGAGAGAAGGATGGGGGGGAGGGGCTGGAGAGCCCGTGGACCCCTTGGGCCAAGTCCGGCCCCCCACTGGCCACCACTGGGCGGGGGCATTGCCTTGGGCTGGGGTCTCACCTCTTTCAAGCGCTCCATGTCCTTGAGGTAGAAGCCGATGTAGAAGAGGCTCAGGTAGGAGTTGACAAACTGGAACTGTGGGAAGGAAGCAGGAGGGCGATCCCTCTGCCGCCCCGGTCCCCAGGAGCCCCTCCTGTGCTCCACGCAGAGCCCTCGCTGCCCGCCCGCTGGCGCCACTCACCAGAACGACTTTGATGATGAGGTGCTTCTCATAGGCGCTCTCCAGCCGGTAGTTCTCTGGGGGCCGAGGGGGTGAGTGAGGAGGTGGCCCAGGCCCCCTGAAGGCAGCGGGGGCCCTGAAGGGCAGTAGGGACCTTCCTCCCCAGGGTGGCAGGACCTCCCCTTGCGGGGCGTACCCATGTCGTTGAGCCAGATGGCAAGCTTCTTATAGCCCTCAGCACTGGCGCTGACCAGCAGGGCCAGCACAACCTTGGGCAGGAAGCGGGCAAGACGGGGCAGCCCTTTCACGCTCAGCACCAGCTCCTGCAGGGGCAGGGGGTTCACCGGTCATCCTGGTATCTGGGCACAGCCCGGAGTGGACCTGGGCCGGGGGTGGCCAGGTCAGGGCCAAGGCCAGGGCTGGGGGCCGGAGGTCACCTGCAGCTGGAAGCAGCCGAGCATGAGCAGAAACACACAGGCCAGGCAGGTGAGGCACAAGGGGAGGCTCACGAGCAGCTGGAAGAGCAGCCGCTTCCAGGGCGGGTAGTAGAATTCCTCAGCCCGCGTCACAGGGCTGATGCGCCGGACACCCTGGCAGAGCGTGGGGGTGGGGTTCAGCGTGAGGCCAGAGGGGCTGCCCCTGCCCCCACACACCCTTCTCAAGGCCTCTGAATTCCACTTCCCTCCACCATGCCTTTGTTTTGGGGGTGCCCCCACCTAGCCCACCTTTCCCAGTCCCTCACATGCAGTTTCCCATGCCTCTTCTTTCGGGCACGCAGAGCCCCCCACCCGGCATACCCTCTCTGATGTTGCAGCCCTATTTCACACCTTGTCTTTGCCCCTGCAGTGCCCCCCACTCCCTGCTTCCCCCTCTCATTCTTGGAGTCTCTGGACTTAGGCACCCCCGACTGACCCTGAACTGGGGTCGTGGCTCCTCCACAGCTTCCCCAGGTGAGTCCAGCGTCCCCCACTTGTAGGCCAGCTCTGCCCCCCTCCGTTTCCACTCCTCCAAGAACAGCGTTGACCAGACCACGTTGAAGAGGGCAAAAACCACACAAGACACATCTCGGCTTGTCTGGGGATGGCGGAAGGCTGAGCTGTTGGCTAGCTTGGCCCAGGGAGGAGGGTGTCTCAGGGACTCCAGCCCCAGCCCAGCCCATCCCCAGCACCTGGTCAGCCTCCGTAAATGTGTACAGGACGGAGCCAAAGACGGCTGGGTATACCATCGCTGATGTGTAGAAGCCCAGCCAGGCAAAGTACATGGCGATCTTCACTCCAAAGTAGTCACAGATCTCATCTGCCAGGAGCACAGTGGGGTCCCGGTCAGCCCTGCCCACTTCCTGAGACTCCCACACACCCCCAACCTGGGGCCGCACCTAGAGGCTGGTTTTCACACACAGCTTGCACCCACGACTTCATGAGGCGGTTCAGGATACGCTGCTCGTGGACTGGGAACACCTGCTGGATGATTCCGCGGGCCGCCAGCTCAGGGACTGTTGGGGGACAAAAGCGGGTGAGCCCCACCCTTCTGCCTGGGCCTGGCCTGGCCAGCCCCCCACCCCACCCTGGCTGAAACCCAAGTCACAGTTTTTCCCTGCTTTTCAATCTTCTGAGGCTCTTCCCAGGGGAGGAATTCTAAGTGGGCAGAATATCTGGTTCTCCTTCAGAATTTGGGAGGTGCAGAGGCAGGCAGGAGGGGGTGCAGGAATCCACCTGGGAGGGTGGGTCCCAGTGTGAAATCTTGTTTTTAAATAAAGCCGTTTGGCCTCAACTGCTCCAAACGTCTGAGGAGTAGTGCAAAGCCGGCCTCAGAACGTGAACTTGCAGCAGCTGGTCTCTTGGAGAGGAAACCGAGGCCCAGGGCCTCACCACACGGTGCATGAAGTGCTGTCCATGGTGCTGCCCCTACCTTATCCCAGACCTAGAGAATGGTTTCTCTGGGACAGGCCTCCGGGGAGTAAGTCCCACCCCTACGCTAAGGCCACACCCCCTCACCTCGTTGATTGATGTCTCCAGGTCCCACCCAACTCTCCGCTAGCTTTTTTGGTCAGTTGTCTCTAGGCCCCACCCTCTAGCATTGATAGGCTGTATTCTAAGAGCTCCACCCAACTCCCCACGTATGATTGGAGGTTGGTCCCGCCTACTTACTGATTGGCTGGTCCTCCAGGAAGCGCACATTGTGCAGCGCCTCGCCCGGCTTCGCGCGTAGGTTCTGCAGCCAAAAGCGGATGATACTCTGGCGTTCCTGCGGGGGACAGGACAGGGCTTGAGCACAGGGAGCAGCAGCCCGACTGGTAGGGCTGCGCACTGGGAGCCACAGCTGGCCGCACCTGGGAGGTGAAGAAGCGCAGCTCACTCTCCACATTCTCGTAGATGAAGTCCTCCTCGCAAGAGAAGCCTCGGGTGCCCCCACCAAACTCGGCCTTCACTGCTTTGCGCAAACCGAGCTCATCCGCTCCTCGAAGTAGGCTGCCAGGAAGACACAGAGGTGGGGTTATGGGGAGACCCTGGCTCACCATCCTGGAGCTAGGGTTGGTGTACCTGGCGGCCACCTGGGACAAATGCAGGGCGCTAAACCTCACTGTTGGTGCTTGGAAGGGCGGGGAGCTGAGTAGCAGGGTCAGCGAGAGGCCAGGGACAGAGACTCGCCTCTCATACGTGGCGGTGACGAAGAAGGCATAGGCACGCGTGTGGCGGTGATGGCGGACTTGCACGATGAGCTCAGGGATGCCCACGCGGATGTGGTTCAGCAGCCATAACAGCGTGTGGTCATCAGTCGTGTCTGCCAAGGGGCACAGGGACTGATGGCCCTTGCCACAAGGGGTCCGAGGCCCCTCAAAGACTCCTACTCAGGGAAGCCCAGCTCAGGGGAGCCCATCTGGGCACCAGGAAGGTGGCCGGCACAGGTACCTGGAAAGGTCATCAGCACGTCGCAGTTCTCCGTGGGCACTGTCTTCATCCACGCCTTGTGAGACACCAGGTAGCGACCAGCCTGCAGGAGACGCTTCCCAAAAAGCTTATCTAGGGGGCGGGCAGGGCAGGGCCCAGGTCAGGCCACTCCCAGACCAAGACCCCAGTATGTAGATTAGTCCCTCCAGCCCTAGCCCCTGCTCGCCACACTCGCCACGGTTCCTCTGCACTCAGTCTGGCATCCAGAGACCTGCAAGGTTTGGCCTCAGCTTGTTTCCTTCCCTCCTCGTCCTTGCACTAGCCAGGCCCTCCTCCAGGAATGCCCTTCCCCCAGGTCCTCCGTTACAAATCTTACTCATTCTTGAGGCCCAGCTCCGCCTCCAAACCCACAATCGATGGGGCGCTCACTAGCAGCCCTGAGCGAGCAAGCGCTTCACCACATCATGTCAGCGCGTCCTCACAGCTGGGCGCGGTTCTTACCCCCATTTCACAGGTGAGGAAACTGAGGACCAGGGCGTTTAAGTCACGCACCCAAGGTCACACAGGCGAGCTGGAATTCGAACCCAGAACCATACGATTCCGTACATATCCTCTGCGGAGAGGCTTTCTTACGCGCATCCCTGCCGGGCTGCGATCAGGTAACCCAAAGGGGTGACTGAGCTCAGCCCCGGGCCGGGGCTCTCGGAGGGGCGTGTCCGAGTCTCTGCGCTGGGACCCACCGCCCCCTGTACCGTCCCAGCCGCGCTGGCCCCGCCGCAGCCGCAGTGCCAGGAGAAGCCGGCCCCTCGTCTGGACTCCAGGCCCGGGACGGCTGAGCCCAATCCCACTCCGCGTCCTGCCGCCGCGCGCACGACAGGCACCTGCAACCCTGTCAGATCCAGCCGCCGCACACATACCCAGCACTCCAGACGCCGGGGCTGCAGGCTCGCCCTCGGGCGGGGGCCTCTTGCCCCGCTCGCCCTCCAGGGACGTGCCCCCGGCGCTGGAGGTGGCTTCGGCCATGGCGAGGGCAGGTCAGGTCAGGGGCTGCGGGCGGCCCGAGCCCCGGGGGGCCGCGGGCTCATCCGGCCGGTGCAGCCGCGGAGCGCGCTGGAGGTGGAGACAAAGGCCGCGCCCGCCCGCGCCGGCCGCCGTCCCCGCGTGCCCGAGCGCTGCTTCTCGTCTCCGCCCGCGCGGAACCTCGATTCTCCTTCTCGTCCCCGCGCACGTAGCTCTTGGGTTCTCGACTCCGCCCGTGTTGTTTTCTGGATTTGGTTCTCGCCCGCCCACTTCGCTTTCTGGTGCTCGTCTCCGCCCGCACCGAAGATGCATTCACCGAGGATGTGTCCCCCGCCCGCGTCGAATTCTGGGTCCCGTCCCCGCCCGTCCCGCCTGGATTCTCCGCCTTCCAGCCTTAGTTTCCCCCATCTGCAAGGGCGCGGTTTGGAATCTTGAGTTGGGCGTGATTTGACTACGGCAGGACGTGGGAGGGGGCGGGCCTGGTTGGAGTAGATTCCAAGTAGCAATAACTTCACAGCTAGAATACAATTGATAGAGACAGCACGTCCTGCCTCAGGGCCTTAGCATGTGCCCTTCAACCACTTAAGGCAGCCCTCACGCCCTCCCCGTCCAGTGAACCCCTGAGCCCCCCAGGAAGTAACCTCCTCAGAGAGGACCCGATAGAGCTGCCCAGTTTAGCAAATAAAAGTACAACCCTCCCCCTGTAGGAATGAATTTCAGACAAACGAATACACTTTAGGATGTCCCAAATATTACATGGGACATAGTTACACCAAAACCTTATGTATTGTTTATCCGAAATTCACATTTAACTGGGCGTTCTGTATTTTATCTGCACCCGGGCTCCTGACCGTCCTGAGTATAGCCTTTTCTGTTAGACTGAGAGCCCAGAGAGGCCGGGTGCCCCTTCTGGTTCCTAGCGCACACAGTAGGCACCTGATGTATACTTATGACAGATGGAACAACTCAGAGAAGGCGAGTGTCCGCGTCTGTCACTCTTTGACGAATGAAAAAGTTGAGCGGGTCGAGGCAGGGATTAAAACACCTGCGGGTCGGACAGATTCTTCCCCAAGTGCAAGTGCGTCGCCCGCCCGCTCCGTCCAAGAACCAGAGAATTGTCCGTGCGAAAGCGCCCGTGGAGACCCCGCCCAGCCAGTGTCTGGAATTCCACCATCAGCGCTTTATTCCGCTATTCTGCGCTGTCCTGGGTTAACCTGAAAGTAAGCCCTGAGACTCCCCTTTCTGGCTTTCGGGGAGCCAGAGTCAGACCGGACACTCAGCCCTGCAGGAGCAGGCCTGGGTCAGGAAAGCCCAGAGGGCAGAGAGGGCTGTGCTGGGGATTCCAGAAAGGCGTCCTGTCGGAGGGGACCTTGGAGCCAGGTCCTGAGGATGAGTTTGTCAAATGAAGAAGAGTATCCGAGGAGGAGGGAACGGCGGGAAGGCAAGCTGGGGGAGGGGTGAGAAACAGTGAGAGTTCTGGGAACACAGGTAGGAATCTCCCCAGAAATCTGGACAATATTTTACTAGGGCCAGGTCGTGGGTTCCCCGGAACTCGTCCCTTTCCGCCCCTGAGATGCTCTTGCTTCGCCTAAAGCTACGGAGTGGCCAGATGGAAAATACGGGGCTGGAACCCTCGCCTCGGTGTAATTCCCACGGCTCTGGGCCAAGCCCGGTTCTTCCTCCCACCCTTCATTTCCGGTGTCTGGGATACCCGCGGTTCTAGGATCCTAAAAATTGGGTCTGATGTTGCCGGGGGAACGCCATTTCGCTGCACCCCCGCGTCCAGCCCCTTCCCCGCCTCTTTCCCTGTCACTAGCCAATAGAAACGAAGATCTTCTGTGGGCGGGCCGTACGTCTCCGAAGGAGTCCAATGACGATCGAGAGTCGTTGAGCCCTTTACCGGTCCCGCCGCGGAGTGGGTGGAGCCTTCTGTCAGGACTAGAAGCCACCCAGGCAGAGCGGGTAGGCGGGTCGCTGGTTGTGAATCCATGTGGCGGGGGTTGTGGACCCTAGTAGCCCGGGCCGCACGTGGGCCTCGCAGGTGGGGCGATACGGGAAACGGGTGTGGCAGCGTGGGGTGCTGCTTGGGCTCCAAACCCTCTCCCTGGGATCTGGGTCCCAGTTCCCTGGGGCAGAACCACCTTTCGCATTTTCCCAAGCCCCAATCCGTTCATCCCTCTGCCGCAGAGCCCACATCTGGGTCACCTGTTGGCCTCAAAGTACCCATTCGGATCACACTTCGACATCAGCGCCCTCACCCTCACAATATATCCACCCCCCTGCCGCAGACCCATATCTGGGTCAACTTCTGCTCTCGGAGACCTCAATCGGGTCACCCTCTGGCCTCAGACGCTCCATCTGCCCATCCCCCAGCCTCAGAACCTCCACCTGGGGCATCTTCCGAACATCGAGCGCTCTATCCACCGGCCACAGAGCCTCCCAGAGGCACTGATTCTTCCCCTCTCCAGTCCCAGGTCGTGCACGCGCCAGGGCAGCGGCGCCCCGGCCCCCGGTTCTGGGGCCACTATCTTCGCACTGAGCTCCGGCCAAGGCCGCTGCGGCATCGCGGTGATCCGGACCAGCGGTCCCGCCAGCGGCCACGCCCTCCGGAGCCTCACGGCGCCCCGGGACTTGCCCCCGGCTCGCAGCGCTTGCCTGCGCCTGCTCAGCCACCCCCGTTCCAGGGAGCCGCTGGACCGCGCGCTGGTGCTCTGGTTCCCAGGTGAGGGGTTCCAGATCCCAGACCTGCTGAAGCTCTCATGACCCAGTTTCCCTCCCCGCCCCCCAGGCGTCTGCCTAGCCGTACTCTCCTCTCGCCACACTAGGTCCCCAAAGTTTCACGGGTGAGGACTGCGCGGAGTTCCACGTGCATGGAGGCCCGGCGGTGGTGAGTGGCGTCCTGCAGGCCCTGGGTGAGTCTGCAGCCCTGGGTTCGAAGTCTGGCTCTGCCAGTGGTCCTGGATGGGGGCCAGGGAGCTCAGGACCCAGTACCTTCCCGCAGGCAGTGTGCCAGGGCTGCGGCCAGCCGAGGCTGGTGAGTTCACCAGGCGGGCATTCGCTAATGGGAAGCTGAGCCTGACGGAGGTGGAGGGACTGGCGGACCTAATTCACGCAGAAACCGAGGCGCAGCGGCGGCAGGCGCTGAGGCAGCTGGACGGGGAGCTGGGCCACCTCTGTCGTGGCTGGGCCAAGACTCTCACTAAGGCAAGCCCCCTCTTCGCCCATTTCCTGCCTCAGAGACCCCACCTGCCCGTTCTGTGCGTGAGAGCTTCCTGTGCATGAGCCTCCAATCTGGTCCCTTGGGTCAGGCTTGACCTGGGCTCATTGGGGGTGGTGGGTTCCTGGGTTACCCCATCAACACCTCCGCCCCCCACCCCCAGGCTCTGGCTCATGTGGAGGCCTATATCGACTTTGGTGAGGATGACAACCTGGAGGAGGGCGTCCTGGAGCGAGGTGGGTCCTCCTAGGGTTTGGAGACACCTGGCATCGTAGCCGTCGAAGGCCCCCCTCGCTCCCTCCCCTCTGCTTTCTTCCATCCACAGCCAACAGCCAAGTGCGGGAGCTGGAGCTGGCACTGAGCGCACATCTTCGAGATGCCAGGCGCGGGCAGAGGCTTCGCTCAGGAGCGCACGTCGTCGTCGCAGGACCCCCCAACGCTGGCAAGAGCAGCCTGGTGAACCTACTCAGTGCGTGGGAGGCGGGCGGAGGCGGGGCCCAGTGTCAGGGGCGGGGCCGGGAGCTGGGGGCGGGTGTTCCGGTGTGCGGGCGGACCCGGGAGGATGAAAACGCAGTCTAGCTGGGGAGGCTCCGCGGCCTCCACCCCGCCCTCTTCGTGATAATATCCACCCCCAACCCGTCCCAGGCCGGAAGCCTGTGTCCATAGTATCCCCGGAGCCGGGGACCACCCGCGACGTGCTGGAGACCGCGGTGGACCTGGCCGGGTTCCCGGCGCTGCTGAGCGACACGGCGGGGTTGCGTGAGGGCGTGGGGCCCGTGGAGCAGGAGGGCGTGCGGCGCGCCCGGCAGAGGTAGGCTGGTGAGGTGGTGGGATGGGGAGACAACCCTTCCACTTCCATTTCGCCTTGCTGCATTTATTTTGTGTCCCTCCCGAATCAGGAAAGGCTGCTAAGGCCTCTTGAGTGGGGGCTCTGGTGTAGGGAGAGCCAGGTTTAAATTCAGCCCCTGTTCCTGCCCCTCCCCCCTGCCT